>SKCR01003737.1:0-223579 GCA_019454045.1 Zanthoxylum bungeanum
GTTACTTTATTTGATAAAATAACTTATTATAACTTAAGCCCAAAATTAAGCAAGATAAGTAGAGCATAAAATCTTTGGAAGATTTATGTGATGATGACTTTAATGCTTAATTTAATATACTTGTCATAAATCTAATTTTAGATTTAAGAAGTATTAAAATTGCAATTTATAATTCGTGGAGAATTAATTGACTATTTATATAAAGTCAAAGTTTGCAATTGGGCATGTAGCACAAGGTGCACATTCATTTCAATATTCTAAAAACCCAAGGCTTGGCCTAAGGTTTCTGAAATATTGAAAAGGATAATTGACATATCCCAAAGTGACTATCATTTGGATATGGCAGACACGAAGGAATTAAAGAAAGGGCAAGGCTCTTACTTTGAAAATGTTTGTCTTAGTTATGTTCACAGCTAGTATTGAAATTAGATTTTAAATACTTAGTGTGGTACATAAAATATATGTGTTGATATTCAGAATCTGCTTTGAGCAGGATACTGACTTCAAGCTGAGATTCCTCTGCGAATCGGAAACGGGACGAAAGTCGCTGTTTCGACCGTAGATACCTAAGTTTAGGAACTACCATTTCGGTATATACTTAAATTAGGAACTGTTATAATGTAACTAGTTTGACTAGAGACATTATCTCTATATCAGTGTTTAATCCGTTGCGGATAAAACCATTATATTATAGAACATTAAGTGTTTTATTATATAAAGATGATACTGAGATAAATACATTAGATGTAAATAACAGCATTTATATTTTGAATATAAATAAAATCTCAAACATATAAAATGACAAATAAATAGCTCAAATTGATTTGATCAATAGAGACTTATTTGTGGCATTGATGTCTGGGACACAATTATACAAGACTCGTATATCCACACTTTTGAAGAGTGGATACTAGGACTGATTTGACTATTCAAATAAGGTCTGCGAATCTAGTTTATTAGGTAAAGTACCTAAAATACTATTTACTTGGTAATAGTGTAAGTGCCACCGATCTGTTAGCCCTATTCATGGTGAAGTTAGTGGGCCCATATCTAGCTAGGCTAGATGTGAACATGAATATTTTGTGACCTTAACGGATGTGGCATCACGTTATGGTTATGTGTTTCTTTTGAAGAACACAAATCAGAAACTTTAAAGTTTCGACACGAAGTAAATAAACAGATCGGCTATAGTATTATTCCGCCACGGTAAGACCGTAATGGAAAAATACTTAAGCAATAAGTTTCTTATATACTTGAAAGAGTATAGTATTCTTTCAAATGAGGACTCCTCCCGAGACACGTCAGTTAGACGGTGTGTCCGAACTAAAACCGAATTTTGTTGGACATGATAAGGTTTATCACGAGTCGCTCTGAGCTACAGTTTCCTTCAATAGGATATGTACTAACAGTGCAAAACTTATTTAGAATAAGGTTCCATATAAATCTGTTTGACATATGTCATATAGGATATGAACAAGGAAGAAACGAGGTTTCTCATTCCTGATAATTTGGGTATGCCAGGCATAACGTTTGGATGATACCAAACTAAGGACCCAAATTGGATAAGTGCCAATATAGGTTATCCTAAGGGAAACCATAAGTATAGTACTTATAAATCTCACATGAGAACAATGTGATTGTTGCTCACCATGCGGTTTTTCCTGAGAGAAATACCGATATGCAGTGGTCAGTGGGAGGATAGTGATACTCGATGAAAATCGGAGTAATACTGTTCAAGGCACGAAGTCCTTAATGGAACACAAATAGTTCATCAATGATGAATCTATACCATTAATCTTCGAGTACACAAGAACCGCGTAGATCAGAGAGAGTCAGAAAATGACCTAGGGTATGGGTTTCTGATCTAACCTCATAAAGATGTCAATCTTATGAAGGTATATCCGCCGACTACGTTTTGAGGAAGTGATACGAGGTATCGACTCCCTATTATGGCAAAGTGCCATGAGTCCGAAATGGATTCCATGTATAACAACTAATTTGGATACTAGTTGTTGTACCACAAGGCATTGTGCCTATTGGTACTTTTAATGTCTTCAAGGAAGACGTACATGGAAGGCAACATACCAACGTACAAAGCTAGGCTTTTGACGAAAAGGTATCGTTATCAACATAGTGTTAATAACGGTTCAACCTTTTACCTGTTGCCATGGTAAATCCATTTTGAAGATGTTTGTAGATAACTGTATATTTCATTTATGAAATATGTCAGTTACAAATCAAAATCGCTTTCCTGAAAAGGAAACCTTTTGGAGGATGTTTACAACATCCTGACGATTTTGTATAACCGACAAACAAGGTTTGCGGGTTATTCGATCCATAGTCATTGGATTGAAGCAATCATAAGGTTCTTGGAACTGATGTTTTGAAATAATCATAATGGTTTATGATTTGACTCAAAACGAAATAATTCTTGTGTATATAAGGAGGTTAGTGGGAGTGCACTGACATGAATGTCATGTAAAATAATGATAATATGTCATTTCTTGGAAATGAAATTCCCATAAAGCAATCGGTGAAAGCTTGGCTTTCATAAAGAAATTCTCCGTAGAATTCTGGGGAGTAACAACCTTTATTCAAGGAATAAAGATCTACAGGGATAGATTTGGAGTTGTTGACACTCTCTGGAAATTGTACATTTAAAATGTACTTGTATTGGTGTCTCATACGCTTCGAGCATATGGAGTCACAATCAGGACAATCCAAGTGATAGTCATTGGATTGAAGATTAAGAACATCTATTAGTATCTGAGAGAACTAAAGATGTTGTCTTAAACTATGGAGATGGAGAACTTGAAGTGACTGGGATCACTGCTGCAAGTTTCCAAACCGGTAAATACTGCAATACTATAAAGTTTGAATAACGGGACAGTAAGCTGGAAATATTCCGAGCAAGACAACTGTTGCCGAATAAACAACAAATGCGGATTATTGCTGCAGCTAAGGCAGCAATAGAAGCCATTTGGATCGATAATAAATCTAATTAGATTAGATATAGTTCTGTTAGCAGCTGAGCTAGGCGTCAGCACAGGCTAAAGAATTAAAGGTCTCATCGACGATCCAGATATATATTTCTATATCATCTGATTCGTTCGGATAATACATCGTGGCGATGTGATGATCGTGTAAATCGCGTCAGACGATAATTAAGCAAATCCGCTGACGAAAACCTTTCCTCAGCAATTTGAGCGAATTGTACATAGTTCGGGTGTTAGACACTCGAGTGACTGGCTATGTGCCAAGTGGGAGATTGTTGGATAATATGACCCATAGCGTCACTATTTGTACAGATCACGGTGTTGTTGTACAAATTAACTATGTGACAAGGAAATTGCACTCTCATCATTTGTGATTAAATCACTATAAATGTATAAATGAAGAGAGGTCCATATGATTAGTTCCTGGATTGAGATGATATGAGACAGTATCAGTCCACGAAGGATTAATCATTAAATATCCCTAGCCGGAGTATTATCGAGACTGGACATCGATAATGCGGAATAAGCTAGTATTGCACTTGTGCGTGTTGTGAGGGCACAATGGCATAGTTCTCATATATATAAGTATTGGATACTTATGTAAGTGCGATAGGAGGTCGTGTTTCACCGATGGTACGGGAAACAGCTTCGCTCTGGATAGACCCCTCGGAATCCCATTGGTATTATGACTATGTGTCTATGGGAGGCCGAAATCAAGGTAGGTGTGTATAGTTTTAACCTGAGACTTGCATCGCTAATACTTGCGATAATCGGTAGACTTTGGTCTTGGTGGTACAGGGCTTTAACCGGTTCTGTGTACACCATTTCTGGGTTTATCAGAGAGTCGTAGTGTATTGGGTGTGATGTCAAGACGGAAGTATCACTTCAGTCATATTGGAGATGATGTCACGCAGGATACGGTACTAGTGCTCTTAAGTGTTGCGCAACCATCGGGATATTGTGACCAGGTCATAAATATCCGATTATAGAGACTATGTTACCAGACATCCGACATGTGCTTCGGACGGGGCAGACACTTATCCAGCCCCAGCCCTAGCACGTGACTATCCGATACTGGGCCAATATACACAATACTACGGTATACTACGCTTGATACAGATCTATATATTCCTGTAAGAATATTTCTGGAGAATTGGGTAGGCATGGCGCTTTGCTAGAAGCCAACCTTGTCTTGTAAATCGATATAAACGTAGTACGAGGTACTTATGTGTTCGGACAGTCCGACGATCGTATTTACTGCCAACATATCCGGAGATCTCATGGGTCGGTTCCTGAAGATTCACCGATGACGTATGACTCGCACTTTGATTAATCTGGGATTAATTAGAAGAGAGAGATAGAATTAATCTGGGATTAATTCGATGAGGGAGAAAATTAATCTGGGATTAATTGCGGAGATATTTTATCTGGGATAAAATATTAATTAAAGAGAGAGAACGATTAATTTGGAATTAATCGATAAAATAATATATTCGATATATTATAAGAAATTGGATTTTGACGCGGAATTAAAATTAGATTTTAATTCGGGCGAACGAATTAATTTAGAATTAATTCGTTAGCGACGTGAATAGTGATTTCGCTAGGCGTAATCATTTAATTACGACGCGACGGAAAATTCGTTAATTTGGAATTAGCGAACCCGAGCCCGAGAGTGATTGCGAGCGCATTCGCATTTCGAATTCGAGCGCGGCACGCGAGTCACATCTAGCGTCAAATCGTTTGTCACATCATGCGTCAAATCAATTGTCACTTTGAGTGATGTGACTTGACAACATGTCACTTTATTAAAGTGATGTGATGTGACTTAAAGTAAAAAGTAGAAATGATGGAAAGCTTTATTGCTTTTTATTTTTGACTTTTGAATTAAAGTTATATATATCTTTTATTTAATTTACTTGGTAAAGGAAATAAATATATATATTAAATCTTTTCTCTCTCTCACATGCAAGACACGGTTTCCTCATTTTCCCTCTCTTTTCCTCTCATCTTCTTCACGGCTTCACTGCCGATCTTCTTCTTGATTTTTCTGGTTTCACCGAATTTTTGAGAAGCAAATTGAAGAAGACTTAGTGCTAGCACACCATGAGTGATACATAGGTGATAGGGAAGTGTCTTCATGAGCTTGGATTTAATTTTTTGAGCTTGAAGCTTTGAGCTTCAATGGAGTCCATGCATGGCCGATTCTTGGAGGAACCAAACCAGTCCAAACCGAGCAGCCCACTGCCTTGGAGAGCTGTTGCCGTGAGCTTGGAGGAAGCAAAAACGCAACTTGTGTTCATTTCATCAAAACCGAATTCAATGTGAGTATATTCCGCACCTCCTTTATTGTGTTCATACTCGTTTTTTTTATGCTTGATTTGTTGATCTTGGGACTTGATTTAACTCCTACACTTAAGAGCACTAGTACCGTATCCTACGTGACATCATCTCCTCTATGACTGGAGTGATACTTCTGTCTTGACATCACACCCAATACACTATGATTCTCAATATACCCAGAAGAGGCGTACATATAACCGGTTAAAGCCCTGGACGACCAAAGCTAAAGCATACTAATTGTCACAAGTATTAGCGGTGCAAGTCTCAGGTTAAGACCAAATACACTTACCCTGATTTCGGACTTCCATAGACACATAGTCATACTACCAATGGAATTCCGAGGGGTCTATCCAGAGCGAAGCTGTTTTCCGTACCATCGGTAAAACACAACCTCCTATTACACTTGTATGAGTATCCTATACCCAAATATATGAGACTATGCCGTTATGATCTCACATAACGCGCACAAGTGTAATACTAGTCTATTCCGCATTATCGATGTCCAATCTCGATAATACTACGACTAGGGACATTTAATGATTAATCCTTCGAGGACTGATATTGTCTCATATCATCTCAATCCATGAACTAATCATAGGGACCTCCTATCATTTATACATCTAGGTGATCTAATCACAAATGATAAGAGTGCAATCTCCTTTGTCACATAGTTAATTTGTACAACAACACCATGATCTGTATAAATAGTAACGCTATGGGTCATAACTGTCCAACAATCTCCCACTTGGCCTATAGCCAGTCACTCGAGTGTCTTACACCCGAACTATGTACGGTTTGCTCAAACTGCTGAGGAAAGTCTTTCGTCAGCGGATTTGTATGATTATCATCTGATGCGATTTATTCGATCATCACATCACCACGATGTATGATCCGAAAGAATTAGATGAATAGTCGAAGTTTGTATCTGGATCGTTGATGAGACCATTAATTCTTTAGTCTGCGCGGTAGCCTAGCTCAGCTGCTAACAGAACTATATCTAATATAATTAGATTTGTTAATGACCCAGATGGCTTCTATTACTTCCTCAGCCACAGTAATAACCCGCATTTGTTGTTTATTCGGTAACAGTATCTTGCTTGGAAGATTTCCAGCTTACTGTTCCGTTATTCAAACTGTATAGTACTGTTGTTTTTATCGGTTAGGAAACTTGCAGCAGTGATCCCAGTCACTTCAAGTTCTCCTTCTCCATAGTTTAAGATATCATCATTAGTTCTCTAAGATACTAACGGATGTTCTTAATATCAATCCAGTGACTATCACTTGGATTGACCTGTTTGTGAATACATATGCTCAAAGCATATGAGACACCAGGTCACGTACATTTTTCAATGTACGAGTTCTCGCAGAGTGTCAATAACCTTTTAGATCTAACTCAATAGATCTTTATTCCTAGAATAAAGGTTGTTACTCCCAAGAATTCTATGGAGAATTTTTAATGAAAGCCAAGCTTTCACAGATTGTAATATGGGAATATCATTTCCAAGAAATGACATATCATCATTATTTAGGACATCATTGTCAGTGCGCTCCCACTAACCTCCTTATATACACAAGAATCATATTCGTTTTGAATCAAATCATACACCATTATGATTACATCAAAATGATAGTTTCAAGAACGTAATGCTTACTTCAATCCCTCTATGGATCAAATAACACGCAAACCTTGTTTGCAAGTTTTGCTACGACAAAACCGCCAGGACGTTGTAAACATCCTCCAAAAGGTTTCCTTTTCAGGAAAGTGATTTTTTTTTTTTGGTTTAGCTGCCATATTTCATAAATGAAACATGCAGCATCAGCAAGCATTATCCAAATGGATTTAACGTGGCAACAGGTAAAATATCTCGTTGTAATCAACACAATGTTGATAACGATACCTTTCCGCTACAAGCCCAGCTTAGTACGTTGGTATACTGCCATCCACGTATGTCTTCCTTGAAGACCTATATAGTACCAATAGGCACAATGCCTTGCATTACAACAACTAGTGTCCAAATATAGTTGATATACATGGAATCCATTTTGGACTCATGGCACTTTGCCATAATAGGGAGTCGATACCTTGTATCACTTCATCATACGTAGTCAGTTCGTATTCCTCAATAAGATTGACATCTTTCTGAGGTGAGATCAGAAACCCATACCCATGTTGTTTTCTGACTCTCTCCGATCTACGCGGTTATTGTGTATTAGAAGATTACTGGTACAGTTTCATCCTTGATTAACTGTTTGTGTTCCATTAAGGACTTGGTGCTTTGAATAGTATTACTCCGATTTTCATCGAGTTTTACTATCCTCCCACTTACCACTGCATATCGGTATTCCTCTTAGGAAAACCGCATGGCGAGCAACAATTAAATTTTTTCTCTTGTGAGATGTATAAATACTATACTTTGGTTTCCCTAGGATAACCTACAATTGGCACTTGTCCAATTTGGGTTCTTGTTTGGTATCATCCAAACATATGCCCAGCATCCCAAATCTTCAGGAGTGAGAAACCCAGTTTCTTTCCTGTTCATATCTAATATGAAATCTGTCAAACAGATTTTCATGGAACCTTATTCAAAATAAGTATTGCACTGTTAAATGCTTATCCCTTTAAAGGAAAATGGTAGCTCAGAGCGACTCATGAATAACCTTATCATGTCCAACAAAATTTGGTTTCTCCGTTCGAACACACCGTCAAACTGACGTGTTCCGGGAGGAGTCCTCATTGAAAGAATACTATACTCTTTCAAGTATATGAGAAACTTACTGCTTAAGTATTTTCATCATGGTCAAACCGTGATGTTTTAATATTTTAGCTGATCTGTTCGTCTATTTCCTGTCGAAACTCTAAAAGTTTCCGATTTGTGTTTCAAAAGAAACATATAACCATAATGCGATGCCACATCCGTAAGGTCACGAAACATTCATATCCACCTCTAGCCTAGCTAGACATGGGCCCACTTGTTTCACTATGAATAGGGCTAACAGATCGGTGGCTCTTGCACTTCTACCAAGTAAAAGGTATTTTAGGTACTTTACCTAATAAACTAGATTCGTAGACTTTATTTGAATGGAATCAAATCCGTCCTAGTATCCACTCTTCAAAAGTGTGGATATACGAGTCTTATTTAATGTGTCCCAGACAGTACTGCCACAAATAAGTCTCATCTGATCAAATCAGTTTGAGCTACTTGTTTGTCATGTTATATGTTTGAGATTTATTTATATTCAAAATATAAATACTGTTATTCACATCTAATGTGTTTATCTCAATATCATATTTATAAAATAAAACACTTTAGTGTTATAGAATATAAAGGTATACTTGCAACGAGTTATACACGATATGGAGATATTGTTTCTAGTCAAACTAGTTACATTTTAACAGTTTCCTAATTTAAGTACATACCCGAAGGGTAGTTCCTAAAATTAGGTATCTACGGTTAAAACAGCGACTGTCGTCCCGTTTCATATTCACAGATTAATCTCATCTAAAGTCAGTATCCTGCTCATAGCAGATTCTGCACATCAGTACATATATTTATGTATCACACTATTTAATATCTAAAATCTAATTTTAATATTAGTATTGAACATTCTTATGATAAACATACTTAAAGTCAGAGCCTTGCCCTTTCTTTTATTCCTTCATGTCTGCCTTATCCATACGGCAGTCACGCTTCAATGACTCCGTTTGCCACAATTTAGGTAGACAGCTTGGGATATGTCTTTTGTCTTCATAGAAGACAATAATGATTTTTCCTTTGCCATTTTCTACATTCTAGAAACCTTTGGCCAAGCCTTGGCCTTCTAGAATATTGAAGTAAGATGCGCCTTGCGCTTCTTGCCTTATTGCAAACTTTGGCTTTGTCTCCTTGAGAATGACCATTAACTCTCCAGGAGTTATTAATTGCAATTTAATACTTCTAAGATCTAAGAATAGATCTATGAAGATCCTTCAATTTCTTCATCATACTTTAAGGATCTAATCCTTAGTTCTGATTAGGAAATTAAGGAGTCTTTATGGCAAGCATAATGGATTAAACATTAAAGTTATCATCACATGAATCTTCCAAAGATCATGCTCTACTATTTGCTTAACTCCGGGCTTAGGCCTAAGATGTTATTTTATCAAATAAAGTAACTTCTTAGTTTCAGGACTATCCTGAAATTTATTCCCAATTTGAAAATTAAAGTCGTCTAAACACATTTTCCCTAGGATAATGTTTTAAACACTTATCTTTCAATTTAATCTTGATTCTAATAGTCCAACTATTTAATCAACAATTTCAGGTACAATCTAATGTAATGATTACTATAGTCTAACTATACAACTTGTTACAATTTTATTGGTTAAAATCAAATATATATTGATTACTATAATCCAATTATATAATAATTATAAATGATCGGTAAAATTCAAATATATTGATTACTATAATCCAATTATATAATCTACTATAAATGAAGGGGTTTGACTACAGTCCAACTGTTTAATTAAAACAACAATAAATATTAGTCCAACTAATATATAATTTATTTGACGAATGATATTTGATTGAACGCGTATGGCAAGTAACTAAACGAATATTGCAAATCTAATACTTGCCTCCCACTATTTTTCTGCGAGCCTCTAACCCTCTGTCGAGTACTCGGGAAACCATGTTTCCTAGTGGGCTAGGATCCCGTTAAATAACACACAATCTTGACTTTGGCCAACAAATTGTATGATACTTAACTAGGTAGATCTCTAAGATCAATTGGATATCATCCACTTCCTAGATCCAGTAGGTGGACATCCAAGTCCGAAACATATATCTTATATATGCCAATATATCAAATATATTACCTAACCTTTTTCCTCTGAATCAACTAAGCCTTGGATTTGGCACAACAAACTTAATGATCCCAGTTAAGCGGAACCCATTGACATGGAAAGCTTCGTAATCAATGTCGATGGACAAGAAGTGATCTTGACTTTGGCCAACAAATCACGACTTGGACAAGACACCGATATGGAACAAGACTCTCATGATTCAAACACATCCGCAATTGACAAAGGTCTTGACTTTGGCCAACAAACCAATGCCAACTTTGGATCTTGAGTAAGAATCACTCAACGGAAGGAAAAACGCTTAATATGTTTTGAGGGTTTTTCGCGTGCAAATTGGCAACCAATTTATTATCTTTGTTAAGGTCTCATCATCATACACCCTTAAACATGCATTCTAAATCCATAATAAAGCGCGTATAAATAAATAAATAAATAATGATATACGGATGGATATGTCACAAATTGTTCCTAGAACAAATCACTCTCTTTCCTCTCCCCGGCTAGAACAATTCTAACTTCTACCCAATTACAAAATACAATAAAGAAACCTCATTTACATTGAGGGGAATAGGTGAGAAGAGAAATACAATGAGAAAGGAGATAAAAGGCTGGACACGGAGGTCCAATTTAATAAATTCTAAATTTATTACAATTTCCAAAATTGCCCTTGCCCTTCTAATATCCATCCGATATACATTATTCATACAACACATTCATGTATTCATACAAATCATGTTATTCAATCAATCTAATCCAATTAATTAATCTTTGAATTAATGACCATCCAATGTTCAAACAACGATTTGATTTGCACGAGTCAAACTCGTTTAAGAATAAATACTCAAAGTAAGTACTCTTGAATTATATTGAACTACAACTTTAAATCAAATTTATTTGTATTCAATACTAATTCCAATTTAATTCCAAATTAAATATATACACTTACTTATAAGCCTTAAAGACTTGGATTCCAAATCCAATCTTAATGGGTCTCAAAAGCCCAATAACATCCAATGTCATTTCAATTAAAGTCCAATGGGCTTTTAATTGATTCTTAAGGCATGGGCTTTGGCCATAATGGATCAAACCCAAAATGCCAAGGCCCAATAGGAATCACCTTATTGCCAATAAATCAATTTAGACCCATTAGGCCCAATTAAATTCTTTAAAGGGCCAAGTGATGTATTTGGACTTTATGGAATTGGTTTTGGGTCCAATTGGTTCCAATCCAAAAGTCCAAAACCAAACTTAGTCAAACCAAGCCCATTAAGCCCAAATACACACTTTTAGCCCAATTCTTAATTAAAAGATTATTAACATAATTATAATATTCCAAATATCACAATTACTTTAATTAAAGTGTATTAGCCATGATTAATTAATTAAACTCAATATTTCCAAAATACCAATTAACTTAATTAATCATGCTTAATCCATCAATTCATGCTCAACACAAATTGAAGTCAAAACACATCATTTCATGCTTAACACAAATTGAAGCTAAAACACATCATTTCATGCTCAACATGCTCTTTGATTTAACATAAACATTATTGACTTTGATTGTAATCTAATCAAACCAACAATCAACATTTAAACATGCATTTAAACACATCATTTCATGTTACAAAAAACAAAAAACTGCCCAGTTCACTGCAGTGAAATTCGGCCATGCTAAGAAATTTTAATTTTTTGATTCATTTGATTTGTTTCAAATCTAATCATGCATAACTCTAAGTTAACATATTATAAGCATGCTCAAAGCATCAATTTGAAAAAATCATGCTCAAAACATAAAAGCCCCAAATTTTAGTCTTATGAACCCTAAAATTTTCATGCTTAAAATTGGCTCTTGATACCATTGTTAGTGTTCCTAGAACATGCCAAGGATCTAATAAGCAAGAAAAGGTGTTCATAAATTCATTATAAGTTATGGAATTACTTACATTGAATGGATTTGATCTTTTAAAATTTTGAGAAGAAGATCTCCAAGATCCTTCCTTTGTTGATTCCAAGTTTGGAGTTGTGAATGAAGATCTCCAAGATCCAAGCTTTGAGTGATGATTCCAACCCTTGAGTTAGTTTCCCTATCACCTTAGTTGATTCCATGAAGTGCTAGCTTTGTTGATTTTGCAACAAAATCAAAGAGAAGAAAGAAAGAAGCTCACGCCCATTTGGAGGATATTAGGGTTTCCATTTTATTCCAAGTGTGTTTTTTGTGAAGCATACACAAATGAGAGAGAGAGAAGGGTTTTGGTAAAAGCCAATTTACCCTTTTCACCTAAAAAAGGTGGTTGGGTAAATGGTTTTGCCAAAACCATTCCAAGGTGGTTGGAAAGTGGATGGTATGGCATAAATGCCAACCACTCTCCCAACTACCACATTTAAAGTGGGCCCCACATTTGAATTCAAAATTCAAATGTCTCTACGAACATTTTCCGTGGCTCGGATCCGTTTAATCCGATTTAATGAATTCTCATCGCAAAAGAATTAAATCTAGTTTAATTAAATAACGATGCCTCGCAAATATATTACGAATGTCGTCTACGAATTAATTCTAAATTAATTCGTTCGTTCATATTAAAGTCCGACTTTAATTTCGTAATGAAATCCAATTCATATTAATATATCCGATATATTAATTTTAGCCCATACGAATAAAAAAAATAGAAAATTCAAATTTAACTATTAAATTTATTTTACCGATTAATTCCAAATTAATCACGTTCTCTCTCTTCCGAACACATTTAATCCCAGATTAAATAATACCTCAATTAATCCCAGATTAATTTTCTTTCTCTTAATTAATCCCAGATTAATTCTCTCTCTTAATTAATCCCAGATTAATTCTAATTAAATCAACTGTCATCGGTGAATCTTTGGGAAGCGACCCAGGAGATCCCTAGATATGTTGGCAGTAAATATGGTCATGGGATTATCCGAATACGTGCGTACCTCGTACCACGTGCTTACCGATTTACAAGACATGGTTGGCTTCTAGCAAAACACCGTGCCTACCCAATTCTCCAGAAATATTCTTACTGGAATATATAATCTATGTCAGGCGTAGTATACGTAGTATTGCATATTGCGATCCATTATCGGATGTCACGTGCTAGGCCTGGGGCTGGAACTGTGTCTGCCCTGTACGAAGCACATGTCGGATGTCTGGTAACTAGTCTCTATTATCGGATATACATGACCTAGTCATAATATCCCGATGACTGCAGTACTTAAGAGCACTAGTACCGTATCCTACGTGACATCATCTCCTCTATGACTGGAGTGATACTTCTGTCTTGACATCACACCCAATACACTATGATTCTCAATATACCCAGCAGAGGCGTACACAGAACCGGTTAAAGCCCTGGATGACCAAAGCTAAAGCATACCGATTGTCACAAGTATTAGCGGTGCAAGTCTCAGGTTAAGACCAAATACACCTACCCTGATTTCGGACTTCCATAGACACATAGTCATACTACCAATGGAATTCCGAGGGGTCTATCCAGAGCGAAGCTGTTTTCTGTACCATCGGTAAAACACAACCTCCTATTACACTTGCATGAGTATCCTATACCCAAATATATGAGAACTATGCCGTTATGATCTCACATAACGCGCACAAGTGTAATACTAGTCTATTCCGCATTATCGATGTCCAATCTCGATAATACTACGACTAGGGACATTTAATGATTAATCCTTCGAGGACTGATATTGTCTCATATCATCTCAATCCAGGAACTAATCATAGGGACCTCCTATCATTTATACATCTAGGTGATCTAATCACAAATGATAAGAGTGCAATCTCCTTTGTCACATAGTTAATTTGTACAACAACACCATGATCTATATAAATAGTGACGCTATTGGTCATAACTGTCCAACAACATAGATGTTCAAGTAACCAAAGGCAGTAAGAGGTAGAGACACGGAAATAGATGATGAAGAAAACACCAGAACTTATAGTAGTAAAAGAGAATACAGTAAGCCTGAGCAAGAGTAAAATGTTATGTAGACCTAAGTAAGGTTTCTTCCCTTCAAGTAATATTTTATTCCTCCTTAGAAAATTCTTCCAAGTTGTCCAATAGACTTTGAGTACCTTGTAAGAGATAGTAAGATACCCCTGAATAATGAAGGATAGTTAGAAACATAAGAGAAGCAAGAAAATTTGGATAGTCATAGGAGTTTCTGACAGACATGAGATGTCACAAAAGATATGAAGATTTTAGATACCCAAACACAGGCCTACAGGAAACAAAATGATTAGTTGCCTTGGCCAAGAAACCCGACATAGATACGGCCCTAAGTTACCCAAATTCTCACCCTTTAGTGATAACATTAAAGGAAGTTATCCTGGCGGAGCCTATCTCATACCTACCTTACATGAGTAATAGACTCTACCAGGACATAGAGTACCAAAACGATGACACTTCGAGATGAGAAAGCTTGTCTCATCCTTTATTAGCATAGATAAAGATAACTGTAAGGAAGACTGGCGAGAGTTTTTCCACTGAAACATAAGACATTGAAAAATAGATCACCCAGAAAAGGTCCAAGGAATTTTTTTGAAGTTAGAAAGAAGAGAACCTAATATAGTTTAAGAATCTAGGAAAGCCAGCACGAGGCTTATAATACTAGTAGAAGTCCACATAATAGACCAAACGTAGTAGAATCCATAGATCATACAAATACCAATAGAAATTCGTGAAAGATTAAAAGGACAGACCTATGAGATTGGAGATACTCAAGAGTTAACAAGAGTACCACTATGAACAACAAGGTTAAATGGCGTAGCTGAAGCCTATAGCAAGAGTAGAGAGCATAAGTCTAGAAAGAAGCACATAAGAATGGACCAGCACCAGCCTCAACAGAAAAATTTAGAGCCAAGAGATAAGGTATAAAGATATTAAAGGGAGATGTGGAAAGCAACAAAGAAGTTTCGTACACTTAGTGACATAGGTAATGTAGCTTGGAGACAGCAACGTAAATGGAAACTTCAGAATTGTTGGTAAAAGTTATGGATCACTAAGAGAAGGAATAGTCGATGCAGATTCCAACAGAACGAATGATAAATTTTCCTTCCAGTAGTTCTACTCTAGGAAGTATATGGACATTTAACTAGACATGTGAGCATGTATTCACTCCCAACTTAGAGGCCAGTAAGAAGCTAAACAAGTAAAGAAAAATGTCTTATAGGATGGAAAAATTTAGAGACAGCAAGATAGCCAAACCAAGAAGTTCAACAGAACCTAGACATGAATCACGAGATAAAGGCTCAAAAGAGTAAGGAGCCAGAGTAGAAACGTAGAGAACGACTCTCAGGAGTTAGAGATATGACTAGTAAAGAGTCTCCAATATACTAGAATGAAAAGACTAATAAGAGAATAACACCCGAACCAAAAGTATTAATGGTGATACCCTAACTTGTCAAAGATGATGGAGAGCTTCCAGGGAAGTAATGATTAAAAGGGATAAGGAACTGATATTGGTAGGAAGAATAACCGAGGTAGTAAGGTAGGGTTTTGAAAGAGGATGACCCTTAAAGGGGTTCTCAGTAAGAGGAAGTAAGATCAATAGTTGGAAATGAATCATGAGTAAAACTCGAAGAAGGAAATTCAGATAGTACCTAGCAAAAATACCTTAGTGTGGGGGCCAGCACCAGATATGTAAACATGGGAGTCCAAGGCTATAGATGAGCAGCACGCGCAAGTACAACACAGGTAGCTAACGAGATCATCACAACCGGAAAGGCTTCAAGACCAATCCCCACCCTACCAACCCTCGTTAGACAACAGCAGCAAAGATGAGCATCAATGTTCGCCTCAAGATACTTCCAGAAATAAGTGAATGCCACAGTGAACGTAGACTAAAATGTAAAACCTTCAAATTTAGTACTAGGGCATGATAAAAGAGAAAAATAGCTATAAGTAAAACATTTAGAATATAAATTGTCTAGATGAAACGATAAAGAGAGAAAGTATTAGTCAAACAATAACCGAATATAAAGAACAAACGTTATATATGACTAATGACATATAGAAGATGATATCATTTGGATAAGGAGACATAGATCACACAAATTCCAGGTATAGGATAGAGTAGAGGAGAAGATAAAAGGAATGTTAAGTATTAGGTTGGAGGTGAAACTGTCGAGGTAAGATGACAATAGAAAAAGATACTAGATAAATAATGACAGAGGTATATATGTACTAAAATAAACTTTTGATGGTTAAGTTCAGTAGTACTATGGAATAACAAATTTTCTTAGCATTGAGATAAGACTAGAATTCCATCAGATAGGAAACAGAAAGAAGGTAGCGAGTATAACCCATAAGTTCCCATGCAATATACCTAGCTAAAAAACAAGGAGAAGTACGACCTGGAACAAATTTATTGAGGTATAACATAGAGAGGGCCAAAGAAAATATGTATACAGATATTGTTGAGACGAGGACGAACCTGACAAAATAAAACTATGTGAATAACCGAAAGTAGAATACTCTTAAGTACAATCAGGCAAAGAGAACAAGCCAGTGTAATGGAAAGTAAACCAGATTTATAACAGCAATGAATTTAAAGGTACGAGAAGACTATGAACATTAACCAAAACCAAATCGCTAGCATCGATGAAAATAGTAAGGGATACAGTTTAAGCATTAGTGTACACATATTTAGGCTTAATATAAGTACCATGTTCCAGAGGCTTTAGCCAATTAAGAAAGACAGTCAGAATTATGTCAATAATTTATATTTTAGAGTGAAGAGGTATTAGGAAACCATGATGATAAAATTAGAGTATATGAAGAAATTGACCACGAGCTAAGAGGTCCTAAACCCCACAGTTTGCAGAGATATGAGAACCCAAAGGACGAAACTTTTAAGTAATTGAGGCATAGTAAAGAGAGAAAGAGAGTCAAATAGAGAAATTAAATGGAAGAATGTTAAGATCAAGTCAAGCGTGTGAACCGAGGAAGTATCAAGTAAGATCAATTGCAATAGCGTCAAGTACTACCTTGCATACAATTACCCCAAAGGTTAAAACAGAACGTGGAGGAACCTAACTATAGGAAACATAAGTAATTCACGTGGGCATGAGTTCTAAAGAAACCTAAGTTCAGACTATAAGAGAATGAAGACCTCTAGCATATCACTTGGATGGCGTAAAGTGTAGAATGAGAGATAGATGAAGTTATGAATAATAAGTTTTGTAAATGATTTACACCTCTATGTATACAAGATATAGTAACGACACTTCTTTCCACACGTGAAAGAAAGGTTCCAAATAGACTTTCAAAGGGTTAAGATTTCAGCTATAAGAATCGAATAGAGTATACCAAGATTAGATATTCTATGGAGTTATAGTATTGAGTTCTTGAGCATAATAGTGGAAAGCAAGTAAAGGAAGATAAAATTAGCCAAGGCAAGATATCTTCAAACCAAGACGAACCTAAGAAGTTCAACATTGTAAGGGATTCGAGGACGAATCCTATTTAAGTGGGGAGAATTTGTAACACCCTGTAATCCCAACGACTTGTACCTTATCAGAGGTCGATAACTATTACACTATCGGAGGCATGATGCATGATGTAAATCATGTTCAAACATGTATGTGCTCATGGAAGGACATTTTTGGACATTTAGTAAAATCCTCGTAGTTCGGATACGAAATTCATTCCAAGATTAAATACGGATAGCCTGTGGTATTTGGGTCGTAACATTTTCATACTGTAGACACTGCATTTTTGCATAAACCCCAATGATGAGCCTCGTATGGAGGCACTACCCGATAAGTCGCGGGAAATACATGCCGGAAGGGAAAATTCTAAAATAATTAATACATTATCAATTTTAATTTCATTTGTTAGCCTTGAGTTCGCTCAGTTGATTCCTATTTTAAACATTAATCTTGGTCCAAAACCCCCGCACCCATCCAATGCCCATATGAACCCATCCAAAGCCCACATGCACAACCAAAACCTTAATACACCACTATATAAAGACCACAAAACTAAACCTAGCCTCCCTCTTATCTATCAAACTCATGCCAAAACAAAGAAAAATAGAATAAAACCCTAAGCCACCCTCTCATTCTCTCTCTATTCTCTCTTTTGTCTCTCTCTCATCTTTCACACAGCAGCTTCACTTGGTAAACTGCCAACAAATCACACTCCAACCATTCACACGGTAAACACATAGCCATATATCTTGCACTTACAAACATGTCTCTCACTCTCGGCACCACACACTGACCAACACACGGCCTCTTCACAAACCAGACACCAGACATGTGAATCAGACACACGGCGGCAAGACTAACACACGTCCCCTCTCTCGCATGAAACACTCACACGATGATTTGATAAAACAACTGAAACCCTGATCTCTATCTACTCAAAACCTTAGATAACACACACAAGCCAGGGTACCCACCTCTCAACCTCACTCGGCAGACACATACAAACCCTAAAGCCGTGAACAAACAAAAGCCACATAAAGCAAAACTCACACACTTGGCTCTCTCCCTCACTCACACGGATCCACGAACAGCCCCCCCTAAAACTCTTCAACCACCGACCGAAATTTACGCTACACACACAGGCCACGACACCCACCTCTCAACCTCACTTGGCAGACACTGACAAACCCTAAAGCCGTGAACAAACAAAATCCACATAAAGCAAAACTCACACACTTCGCTCTCTCCCTCACTCACACAGATCCACGAAAAGCCCCCCTAAAACTCTTCAACCACCGACAAAAATTTAGGCTACACACACCGACACACACAAGCCACGACACCCACCTCTCAACCTCACTCGGTAGACACAGACAAACCCTAAAGCAATGAACAAACAAAGCAAACTGACCCCAAACCGAGCCAACAAACTGACCCCAAAGTAGCTATAAATAGCCCTGAAATCAGTGAACAAATCACCCTAAATTAGTCCCTGAACCACCTAAAACACCCCCTGAAAATCAGCCCTCGAACCATCTAAAAACAGTGATAAAAAATAGTGAAACAGTGAGTGGAAACAGCGGAAATAGCAAACTAGAGAACCAAAAAAACAGCGAAGCATTAACCCTTTCGGTGACGTCCCAACGCATTCTCGAGAAACAACTTAAAAGGTAAGACCTAAGGGCACCATTTGTTATATTTTATTTTGTCGTCTTGGAACCTAAGCCACCCTCTCATTCTCTCTCTATTCTCTCTTTCGTCTCTCTCTCATCATTCACACAGCAGCTACACTCAAAAAACTGCTAACAAAACAAACTCAAACCATTCACACGGTAAACACATAGCCACACATCTTGCACTCACAGACATGGCTAACACTCTAGGCACCACCCACTAACCAACACACGCCCTCTTCATAAACCAGACACCAGACATGTGAATCAGACACACAGCGGCAAGACTAACACACGTCCCCTCTCTCACATGAAACATTCACACGGTACTTTGATAAAACAACCAAAACCCTGATCCCTATCTACTCAAAACCTTAGACAACACACACAAGCCAGGGCACCCACCTCTCACCTTCACTCGGCAGACACAGACAAACCCTAAAGCCTTGAACAAACAAAATCCACATAAAGCAAAACTCACACACTTGGCTCTCTCCCTCACTCACACAGATTCACGAACAGCCCCCCCTAAAATTCTTCAACCACCGACCGAAATTTAGGCTTCACACTCCAACACACACAAGGCATGGCACCCACCTCTCAACCTCACTCGGCAGACACAGACAAACCCTAAAGTCGTGAATAAATAAAAGCCACATAAAGCAAAACTCACACACTTGGCTCTCTCCGAAACTCACACGGATCCACGAACAGCCCCCTAAAACTCTTCAACCACCGACCGAAATTTAGGCTACACACACCGACACACACAAGCCACGGCACCCACCTCTTAACCTCACTCGGCAGACATAGACAAACCCTAAAGCCATGAACAAACAAAGCAAACTGACCCCCAACAAACTGACCCTAAAGTAGCCATAAACAGCCCTGAAATCAGTGAATATATCACCCAAAAACAGTCCCTGAACCACCTAAAACACCCCCTGAAAATCAGCCCTCGAACCATCTAAAAATAGAAATAAAAAATAGCGAAACAAAGAGTGGAAACAGTGGAAATAGCAAACTAGAGAACCAGACAAACAACGAAGCATCAACCCTTCCGGCGACGTCCCAACGCACTCCCAAGAAGCAACTTAAAAGGTAAGACCTGAGGGCACCCTTTGTTATATTTTATTTTGTCATCTTGGAAATGGCATACTTGGTTGGACGTGGAATACGTCCAACCGGGCATGCGAAGTCCTACATTGAAAATGACCAAATGGTTTGGTCACATATTTATTATTATGTATTTAATTTATGTTATTTATCTTCCTTGTTATTTTATATATTTGTCTCTTCGGTTATTTATTGTTATATGCATTATCATATTTCGTGTATGTCAACATTGGGTAATGATTGAGTTGTGTTAATGCTTACGTGTTAACCCTTGCGGTATATATCGGATGGAAACCCAGACATAAATTCTGTAGTCGAATCTGAATGGACGGTAGTGCGTTCTGTACTTGGGATACAACTCCACGTACCGCTCGAAAATATTCATGTATGCGTGTTTATGTTCTTTGTTATGCTATTTTTGTAAAGGCGTTTGAATGAGTTTTCGAACGTAACTCAAACGCACGTCTTCAACCTCACTCCATTCGAACGCGTTCTAGAACGCTACACGAACGTGAATTCTCTGGAACACTTCATTCGAACGTGTTTACGAACGCTCCATGAACGTAACCACACTGGACATGCTCTTCCTTTATATTTTATGTATGTTTGCCTCTTTGGTTATTCCTTTCTGCATCATGTGCTTAATTATCTACCGTTATTGTTAACGCTTCTATTGTCATTGCCACACTTCTCTGATTAACATGGTTTTAGAATTATGCATTTGCTTTCACTTACATTTATGTTTATGGGTGTGCAAACTTGTATGCTATTTGAATTATCTTGCATGTGCCGCATAAGACTTTGTTATATTATTGCCTAAATCATTTCATTACAATTGGCATAAGTAAGGGACCATTCCGAACCCAACGGTTTGAGGTCTTCCCTTGCGAGGGGTGAGTGCGACCTTAAATCATTTTCCAGTTCACATTGGGTGGCGACTCCATTTATTTATTATCCGGTTTAGTCCCCAGCGGGCTACTCCGTACTACTGAACGGGCCGCATCACCGTACCTATGTACTATGTCTAGAGTCTGACGACTACACTGGGGATAGAGAATCGGCCTCGAAATAATGTCTTGTAATGTTTGTGATTTTTGCATAGTGAACCTTGTCTCATATATTTTGCATACCCTTTCTTACCTTGATGGCATCATGTATCGTGAAGTCATTTTCGCTCGAAGAGGCGGATCGTTATATGGTATCATCACTTGTGGCACGTACCTTAGGGTATAAAAAAAGGTGCGCTCACTTGGTCGCTCGAATCCTTGAGTGGGGAGACCTAGTCGCGGACAACCCCTCGCCGGCGAGATCCTTTATCCATACCCTTATGAGCCCACATTTGAACCATAGTCTTATATCCTATAGAAGCTATCTCTTATGCTTGTGTTTAGGACCATCATCATTTGGATCCATTTGGACCTCTTGTCTTGAGATACGAACTTGTTAGGCCATTTGAACTAGGACGAGTTTATGTCTTATGACGGTTGGGCCAAAAGCTTCCAAAATGCCGATGGGCCATTTTGTGTTTGGGCCCCCTATCATTTGAAGTTTGTTAGCCCCGTTATCGTAAAAGTGTAAACCTGTTGGGCCCTTTTCAACTGGGACAAGTTTGCACCTCGCAATAATATGATTGAATGCTTTGAAATGATAATGGGCCAACTTGTATGAAAACCTTGATGGACTTAGAAAATCTAATCATAATATAAATATACTAGAAGCATGAGTCCGATACCCACACTGCCTTTCATCCAGAAAGGATACGCCTCGTTACGACATATTTGTATATTGTTGGATGGTTCTAAGTTCATCCCCACGATCGTGACTACCGAAGGCCCAATTCGTCGTTTCTAGAAAATGGCATGATCCCATAATAAGCTTAATCCATGTTGTAAATGGGCGGTCTTTGTCTTTTACCGATGGAAAGGAACCGAGATAGCCAAGGTTCACCCCGTAGCATAAGAGAGAACGATTTTGTGTACCCCACATTGGTACATAAAATAAGCCATACATAGGACATAAATGGACTTACCACAAGTGTAGGAGGAATAAGTGTAAGAGTTCAATTCAAGTCCCAAGATCAACAAATCATGCACAAAAACCGCATATGAACACATCAAAGGAGGTGCGGAATATACTCACATTGAATTTCGGTTTTGATGAAATGAAGAAGACAAGCCATTTTCGTCCTCCATTGAGCTCGGCAGTAGCTCCTCCTTGCAGTGGGCTGTGCGATTTCAGTCCTCTTTGAACCTCCAAGAATCGGCCATGCATGAACTCCATTGAAGCTCCAAGCTTCAAGCTTCCATGCTCAAAGAATCACTTCCCTATCACCTATGTATCACTCAAGGTGTGCTAGCACTAGTTCATCTTCCATTTTGCTTCTCAAATTTTCGGTGAAAAACAGAGAAAATGAAGAAGAATCGGCAGTGATGCCGTGAAGAAGAGAGGAAAAAATGAGAGGGAAAAGAGAAACCGTGTTCTGCATGTAAGAGAGAGAGGACCGAATAAATAGTAAAAGGGAAAAGAAAAAGTAATATATATTATTCATTTATTTTCCCAAAATAAATAAAACATATATATATTCCAAACTTTTCATATTCCATCACAATTACTTTATTCTTTAAGTCATATCACATCACTTTTCACATCACATCTATTCACTTTAATAAAGTGACATATTGTCAAGTCACATCACTCAAATTGACAATTGATTTGACGATTGACGCGACTAGCGATTTGACGCTTGATGTGACTCGCGTGCCGCGCTCGAATTCGAAATGCGAATGCGCTCGCAATCACTCTCGGGCTCGGGTTCGCTAATTCCAAATTAACGAATTTTCCGTCGCGTCGTAATTAAGTGATTACGCCTAGCGAATTCACTATTCACATCGCTAACGAATTAATTCTAAATTATTCGTTCGCCCGAATTAAAATCTAATTTTAATTCCGCGTCGAAATCCAATTTCGATTAATATATCGAATATATTAATTTTATCGATTAATTCCAAATTAATCGTTCTCTCTCTTTAATTAACATTTTATCCCAGATAAAATATCTCCGCAATTAATCCCAGATTAATTTACTCTCTCATCGAATTAATCCCAGATTAATTCTATCTCTCTCTTCTAATTAATCCCAGATTAATCAAAGTGCGAGTCATACGTCATCGGTGAATCTTCAGGAACCGACCCATGAGATCTCCGGATATGTTGGCAGTAAATACGATCGTGGGACTGTCCGAACACGTAAAGTACCTCGTACTACGTTTATATCGATTTACAAGACAAGGTTGGCTTCTAGCAAAGCGCCATGCCTACCCAATTCTCCAGAAATATTCTTATAGGAATATATAGATCTGTATCAAGCGTAGTATACCGTAGTATTGTGTATATTGGCCCAGTATCGGATAGTCACGTGCTAGGGCTGGGGCTGGATAAGTGTCTGCCCCGTCCGAAGCACATGTCGGATGTCTGGTAACATAGTCTCTGTAATCGGATATTTATGACCTGGTCATAATATCCCGATGGTTGCGCAACACTTAAGAGCACTAGTACCGTATCCTGCGTGACATCATCTCCAATATGACTGAAGTGACACTTCCGTCTTGACATCACACCCAATACTCTACGACTCTCTGATAAACCCAGAAGTGGTGTACACAGAACCGGTTAAAGCCCCCTACCACCAAGACCAAAGTTTATCGATTATCGTAAGTATTAGCGGTGCAAGTCTCAGGTTAAGACTATACACACCTACCTTGATTTCGGCCTCCCATAGACACATAGTCATAATACCAATGGGATTCCGAGGGGTCTATCCAGAGCGAAGCTGTTTCCCGTACCATCGGTGAAACACGACCTCCTATCGCACTTGCATAAGTATCCAATACTTATATATATGAGAACTATGTCGTTGTGCCCTCACAACGCACACAAGTGCAATACTAGCCTATTCCGCATTATCGATGTCCAGTCTCGATAATACTACGGCTAGGGATATTTAATGATTAATCCTTTGTGGACTGATACTGTCTCATATCATCTCAATCCAGGAACTAATCATAGGGACCTCTCTTCATTTATATATCTATGGTGATCTAATCACAAATGATGAGAGTGCAATTTCCTTATTACATAGTTAATTTGCTACAACAACACAATGATCTGTGCAAATAGTGACGCTATGGGTCATATTATCCAACAATCTCCCACTTGGCACATAGCCAGTCACTCGAGTGTCTAACACCCGAACTATGTACAATTCGCTCAAATTGCTGAGGAAAGGTTTTCGTCAGCAGATTTGCTTAATTATCGTCTGACGCGATTTACACGATCATCACATCGCCACGATGTATGATCCGAACGAATCAGATGATATAGAAGTATATATTTGGATCGTTGATGAGACCTTTAATTCTTTAGCCTGTGCTGACGCCTAGCTCAGCTGCTAACAGAATTATATCTAATCTAATTAGATTTATTATCGATCCAAATGGCTTCTATTGCTGCCTCACCTGTAGCAATAATCCGCATTTGTTGTTAATTCGGCAACAGTTATCTTGCTCGGAAGATTTCCAGCTCACTGTCCCAGTGTTCAAACTTTATAGTACCGCAGTATTTACCGGTTTGGAAACTTGCAACAGTGATCCCAGTCACTTCAAGTTCTCCATCTCCATAGTTTAAGACAATATCTTTAGTTCTCTCAGATACTAACAGATGTTCTTTAATCTTCAATCCAGTGACTATCACTTGGATTGACCCGATAGTGACTCCATATGCTCAAAGCGTATGAGACACCAATATAAGTACATTTTAAATGTACAATTTCTCAGAGAGTGTTACCAACTCCAAATCTAGCCCAGTAGATCTTTATTCCTTGAATAAAGGTTGTTACTCCCCAGAATTCTACGGAGAATTTCTTATGAAAGCCAAGCTTTCACCGATTGTTTTATGGGAATTTCATTGTCAGTGCCCTCTCCCACTAACCTCCTTATATACACAAGAATTATTTCGTTTTGAGTCAAATCATAAACTATTATGATTATTTCAAAACGTCAGTTCCAAGAACCTCATGCTTGCTTCAATCCAAACATGGATCGAATAACCGGCAAATCTTGTTTGTCGGTTATACAAAATCGTCAGGATGTTGAAAGCATCCTCCAAAAGGTTTCCTTTTCAGGAAAGCGATTTTGATCTGCAACTGACACATTTCATAAATGAAATATGCAGTTATCAACAAGCATCTTCAAAATGGATTTACCATGGCAATAGGTAAAAGGTTGAACCGTTATTAACATAATGTTGATAACGATACCTTTCCGTCAAAAGCCCTGCTTTGTACGTTGGTATGTTGCCTTCCATGTATGTCTTCCTTGAAGACGTTTAATGTACCATAGGCAAAATGCCTTGTGGTACAACAACTAGTATCCAAAATAGTTGTTAAACATGGAATCCATTCCGGACTCATGGCACTTTGCCATAATAGGGAGTCGATACCTCGTATCACTTCCTCATACGTAATCAGTTGGTGTACCTTAAAAGATTAAAATCTTTATGAGGTGAGATCAGAAACCCATACCCTAGGTTGTTTTCTGACTCTCACTGATCTACGCGGTTTCTTGTGTATTTGAAGATTAATGGTATAGATTCATCATTGATGAACTATTTGTGTTCCATTACGGACCTTGTGCCTAGAACAGTATTACTTCGATTTTCATCGAGTATCACTATCCTCCCACTGACCACTGCATATCGGTATTCCTCTTAGGAAAACCGCATGGTGAGCAACAATCACATTGTTCTCATGTGAGATTTATAAGTACTATACTTATGGTTTCCCTTAGGATAACCTATATTGGCACTTATCCAATTTGGGTCCTTAGTTTGGTATCATCCAAACGTTATGCCTAGCATACCCAAATTGTCAGGAATGAGAAACTCGGTTTCTTTCCCGTTCATATCCTATACGATATATGTCAAACAGATTTACATGGAACCTTATTCTAAATAAGTTTTGCACTGTTAATACATATCCTGATGAAGGAAACAGTAGCTCAGAGCGACTCGCGAAAAACCTAATCATGTCCAACAAAACTTGGTTTTTAGTTCTGACACACCGTCAATTGACGTGTCTCGGGAGGAGTCCTCATATGAAAGAATACCGTACTCTTTCATGTACGTATGAAACTTACTGCTTAAGTATTTACCAATACGGTCTTACCGTAGCGGCATAATACTACAGCCGATCTGTTTGTATACTTCGTGTCGAAACTCAAAGTTTCGTATTTGTGTTCTTCAAAAGAAACACATAACCATAACGTGATGCCACATCCGTTAAGGTCACGAAATATTCATGTACACATCTAGCCAAGCTAGATATGGGCCCACTTACTTCACCATGAATAGGGTTTACAGATCGGTGGCCTTTACACTATTACCTAGTAAATAGTATTTTAGGTACTTTACCTAGTAAACTAGATTCGTAGACCTTATTTGAATAGTCAAATCAGTCCTAGTACCCACTCTTCAAAAGTGTGGATATACGAGTCTCGTTAAATTGTGTCCTAGACAACAATGCCACAAATAAGTCTCTATTGATCAAATCAATTTGAGCTATTTATTTGTCATTTTATATGCTTGATATTTTATTTATATTCAAAATATAAATTCTGTTATTTATATTTAATGTATTTATCTCAGTATCATCTTTATATAAAAACACTTAGTGTTCTATAATATAAAGGTTTTTATCCGTAACGGATTAAACACTGATATAGAGATAATGTTTCTAGTCAAACTAGTTACATCATAACAGTTCCTAATTTAAGTACATACCCGAAGGGTAGTTCCTAAACTTAGGTATCTACGGTCGAAACAGCGACTTTCGTCCCGTCCGATTCGCAGAGCAATCTCAGCTTGAAGTCAGTATCCTGCTCAAAGCAGATTTTGAACATCAATACATATATTTTATGTACCACACTAAGTATTTAAAATCTAATTTCAATACTAGTAGTGAACATAACTTTGACAAACATTTTTAAAGTTAGAGCCTCGCCTTTTCTTTAATTCCTTCGTGTCTTCCATATCCAAATGGTAGTCACTTCGGGATATGTCAATTATCATTTTCGATATTTCACAAACCTTTGGCCAAGCCTTGGGTTTTGGAATATTGAAACGATGTGCACCTTGTGCTACATGCCCAATTGCAAACTTTGACTTTTCTCCACTAGAATGGTCAAATCAATTCTCAAAGAATTATTAATTGCAATTTTAATACTTTTAAATCTAAAGATAGATTTATTGTAAGTATTTTAATTAAGCATTAAAGTCATCATCACATAAATCTTCCAAAGATTTTATGCTCTACTATTTGCTTAATTTTGGCGTAACGTACAATAATAGTTTATTTTATCAAATTAGTAACCTTATTATTTATTCCCAATTTGAAAATTAAATCATTTAAAATATTTTAATCCCAGATTATATTTTAAATATCCAACTTTTCAATTTCTTATCTTGATTACAATAGTCCAACTATTTAATCAACGATTAGTGGTACTATATATATATAATGATATAATAGTAGTCCAACTATATAATCAAATAATCCAAATTAATTAACCTCAATTACATTGATTACTATAATCCAATTATAAAATCAACTGTAAACTGAAATAATTAATTCAAATATATTGATTAATATAATCCAATTATATATAATCAAGTATAATACAGTCCAACTGTTTATTAAAAACAACAATTTAAATATTAGTCCAACTAACATTTAATCTAATGACGAAATAAATAAAATGAGCGCGTATGGCGAGTAATTGAACGAATGTTGCAAATTCAATACTTGCCTCCCACTATTTTTCGTCGAGCCTCTAACCCTCTGTCGAGTACTCGGGAAACCGTGTTTCCTAGTGGGCTAGGATCCCGTTAAAGTATCATACAATCCTGACTTTGGTCAAACAAAAATTGTATGATAATTAACAAGGTAGATGTCGAAGATCAATTGGATCCCATCCAACTCCTAGATCCAGTAGGTGGACATCCAAGTCCGAAACATATATCTAATATATGCTTATATATCGAATATATACCCTACCCGTTTTCCTCTGAATCAACTAGGCCTTGGCTTTGGCCAAAAACAAACCTAGTGATCCCAGTCAAGCGTGGACCCATTGACAGGGAAGCTTCGTAATCAAATGTCTATGGACAAGAAGTGGTCTTGACTTTGGTCAAAAACAAACCACAACTTGGACACGACACCGATATATAACAAAGCCTCGTGATTAAAGCACATCTTTGACTGACAAGGGCTTGACTTTGGTCAAAAACAACCCCTGACAATCTCCGATCTTGAGCAAGAATCACTCAATGGAAGGAAATGACGCTTGATATTTAACGAGGGTTTTTTCGCGTGCAAATTGGCTACCAATTTAATTATCTTTCTAAGGTCTCATCATCATACACCCTTAAACATGCATTCTAAATACATAATAAAGCGTATATGAAAATAAATAATAATGATATGCGGATGGATACTTTACATTGATCCTAGATCAAATCTCTCACTTTCTCTCTCCCGCTAGCACTTGTATTACTTCTACCCGTTACACTACACTTCTAAAGAAACCTCTTTTACATGGAGGGGAATAGGTGAGAAGAGAATACAAAGAAATAGGAGATAAGGCTGGACACGCAGGTCCAATTTAATAAATCAAATTTATTACAATTTCCAAAATCGCCCAACCCGACTAATATCCATCCGATATACATTATTCAAACATCACAACCATGTATTCATACAAGCATGTTATCAATCAATCAATCAAATTAATTAATCTTGATTATTAGTGATCATCCAATGTTCAAACAAAGATTTGATTTTTGTTCGAGTCAAACTCGTTTTGCGAACACGTACTCAAAGTACGATTTCTACGAATTAAATTAAATTACATAATAAATCCAATTTAATACGTATTTAATTCTAATTCATTATTTAATTCTAAATTAAATATTACACTTTTATTAACGAACCTGTACGACTTAAATTCTAAATTTAATCGCAACGGGTCTCAAAGCCCGATAAACATCTAATGTTTTATTTAATTAAAGTCCAATGGGCTTTTAATTAATTTCTATAGGCGTGGACTTTTGGTCAACTCGGGTCAAACCGAACAACCAAAATCCAATCCGGGAGTTACCCCATAAGCCTTTAAATTAATTTTGGCCCATTAGGCCCAATTAAATAATTAAGGTCCATTAAGTCATAATTGGACCTTTTGGATTCGGTTTTGGGCCTAATTGGATCCAACCAATTTTCCTAAACCCAACTTTGTTACAACAAAGCCCAAAAGCCCAATTACAACCTAAGAAGCCCAATTTCCAAAATCAAGCCCAAATTAATTAACTTAAAATTCCAAATTTCACAATTAATTAACCTAAGTGTAATACACAATCAATTACCCAATTAACATTTCTAAAATATCAATAGCCTAATTAATCATGCACTTTAACAACCAAATAGTGTCCAACACAATTCAATCAAAATCAAACCCAATTAACATGCTTTCAAGTCTCGGCAATTAGGGGTTTTTCAATTCGATTCGGTTTCAATCCAATTGAGTCCACAATCTTAATTTCCCAAATCAATTCAATTCATCCAATGAATCAAACAACAAAATCACAATGAATTTCATGTCCATAAAGATTCGGCCAAGCCACTTTAAAAGGGAAAAATGTTCCAAATCAAAATTCAATCCAATTGAACTTCAAAAGAACATTAACCAATTGTTTTAAGTCATCCAATGATCAAACAAAACAAAATTACCAAGACATTAGGGTTATGCAATTTTCGGCCAAGCCTCCAATTTGGGGAAAATTGAATCCAATCCAATTTCATGAAATTGATCACACACAATCTCAATTAAACATGTTCTAAGCATACTTAAACATCCAATTCAATTAAAACATGCTCAAACACATTTTACCCAATTTCAAGTTTCATGTTCAACCTAAAGAATTGGGGAAATTGATCTAATCCAATTTTCTTGAAATTGATCATGCATAACTTCAATTCAACCTCATTCAAGCATACTTCATCAAACAATTCAACCAAATCATGCCTAAATCGAGTTTACCCAAATTAAAGTTTTGACCAAAAATAAGCAAATTGGGGAAAATCAATCCAATCAATTTTTTTATCAAATTGATTACATATAACTCAAATTAGATCATATATAAGCATTCTTAAACAATCAATTTGTCAGAATCAAGCTAAAATCAAAAAGCCCCAATTTGCTCAAGAACCCTAATTCGGTTTTCATGCATAAAAGCTCTGATACCATTGTAAGAGTTCAATTCAAGTCCCAAGATCAACAAATCATGCACAAAAACCGCATATGAACACATCAAATGGGTGGCGGAATATACTCACATTGAATTTCGGTTTTGATGAAATGAAGAAGACAAGCCATTTTCGTCCTCCATTGAGCTCGGCAGTAGCTCCTCCTTGCAGTGGGCTGTGCGATTTCAGTCCTCTTTGAACCTCCAAGAATCGGCCATGCATGAACTCCATTGAAGCTCCAAGCTTCAAGCTTCCATGCTCAAAGAATCACTTCCCTATCACCTATGTATCACTCAAGGTGTGCTAGCACTAGTTCATCTTCCATTTTGCTTCTCAAATTTTCGGTGAAAACCAGAGAAAAATGAAGAAGAATCGGCAGTGATGCCGTGAAGAAGAGAGGAAAAAATGAGAGGGAAAAGAGAAACCGTGTTCTGCATGTAAGAGAGAGAGGACCGAATAAAATAGTAAAAGGGAAAAGAAAAAGTAATATATATTATTCATTTATTTTCCCAAAATAAATAAAACATATATATATTCCAAACCTTTTCATATTCCATCACAATTACTTTATTCTTTAAGTCATATCACATCACTTTTCACATCACATCTATTCACTTTAATAAAGTGACATATTGTCAAGTCACATCACTCAAATTGACAATTGATTTGACGATTGACGCGACTAGCGATTTGACGCTTGATGTGACTCGCGTGCCGCGCTCGAATTCGAAATGCGAATGCGCTCGCAATCACTCTCGGGCTCGGGTTCGCTAATTCCAAATTAACGAATTTTCCGTCGCGTCGTAATTAAGTGATTACGCCTAGCGAATTCACTATTCACGTCGCTAACGAATTAATTCTAAATTAATTCGTTCGCCCGAATTAAAATCTAATTTTAATTCCGCGTCGAAATCCAATTTCGATTAATATATCGAATATATTAATTTTATCGATTAATTCCAAATTAATCGTTCTCTCTCTTTAATTAACATTTTATCCCAGATAAAATATCTCCGCAATTAATCCCAGATTAATTTACTCTCTCATCGAATTAATCCCAGATTAATTCTATCTCTCTCTTCTAATTAATCCCAGATTAATCAAAGTGCGAGTCATACGTCATCGGTGAATCTTCAGGAACCGCCCATGAGATCTCCGGATATGTTGGCAGTAAATACGATCGTAGGACTGTCCGAACACGTAAAGTACCTCGTACTACGTTTATATCGATTTACAAGACAAGGTTGGCTTCTAGCAAAGCGCCATGCCTACCCAATTCTCCAGAAATATTCTTACAGGAATATATAGATCTGTATCAAGCGTAGTATACCGTAGTATTGTGTATATTGGCCCAGTATCGGATAGTCACGTGCTAGGGCTGGGGCTGGATAAGTGTCTGCCCCGTCCGAAGCACATGTCGGATGTCTGGTAACATAGTCTCTGTAATCGGATATTTATGACCTGGTCATAATATCCCGATGGTTGCGCAACACTTAAGAGCACTAGTACCGTATCATGCGTGACATCATCTCCAATATGACTGAAGTGACACTTCCGTCTTGACATCACACCCAATACTCTACGACTCTCTGATAAACCCAGAAGTGGTGTACACAGAATCGGTTAAAGCCCCCTACCACCAAGACCAAAGTTTATCGATTATCGTAAGTATTAGCGGTGCAAGTCTCAGGTTAAGACTATACACACCTACCTTGATTTCGGCCTCCCATAGACACATAGTCATAATACCAATGGGATTCCGAGGGGTCTATCCAGAGCGAAGCTGTTTCCCGTACCATCGGTGAAACACGACCTCCTATCGCACTTGCATAAGTATCCAATACTTATATATATGAGAACTATGTCGTTGTGCCCTCACAACGCACACAAGTGCAATACTAGCCTATTCCGCATTATCGATGTCCAGTCTCGATAATACTACGGCTAGGGATATTTAATGATTAATCCTTTGTGGACTGATACTGTCTCATATCATCTCAATCCAGGAACTAATCATAGGGACCTCTCTTCATTTATATATCTATGGTGATCTAATCACAAATGATGAGAGTGCAATTTCCTTATTACATAGTTAATTTGCTACAACAACACAATGATCTGTGCAAATAGTGACGCTATGGGTCATATTATCCAACAATAAGGTCGGAAGGATATATGTTGTTTTGATAACCACTTGCATCTCATGCATACACGCATCATGCTAACCCCTTGTCTTAAAAGCCATCATAGATATTTGTTGGGTTAGAAAAGAAAGACTTGTCAAGAAGAGTTTAGCGAACAAAAAAAAAAGAAAAGAAAAAAGAAAAAAAAGAAAAAAAAGAAAAAAAAAGGAAAAAAAAAAAGAAAAGAAAAAAAAAAAAAAAAAAAAGAAAAGAAAAAAAAAAGAGAAAGAAAAATTATTTGTTTTTAGTCCTTAATGGTTAGGCATAAGTCCAATGATGAAATCATTTGCTTTAGGGTGAAGTCTTAGAAATGATAAGTTCTTGATGTGCTTTTATCTGATACTTTGAGTAATTGATCTATGTTAGACTTTTGAGCACTTAATCATAGGTTTATAGCAGTGAAAACCTGAGTAGTTGGCAAGGTGACTAGTTGAAGAAATTGTAGGTCGATGAATGACCGTTTGCTTAGATGTCTATCCTGATTTGCTTGTGTTATGATGTGTGGCATGGTTGAAAATAAAAGAAAAGTCTCTAAAGTAAAAATAAAAATAAACCACCTATAACCAATAAGCGTGAAGCTACATATAAGCGAGTATTAGGACCACCATGGGGAGAAATGCTACCTTAAAGGGTAGGTGTGTTGAAAAAAAAAAGGAAAAAAAAAAGAAAAAAAAGGGAAAAATAGATAGACAAAAGAAAAAGAAAAGCATACCATATTGAGCACGGAAAGCAATTGCAGAGCATAATTGAGACATCTAGGTTGGTTTGACCCATCGATCTCAATTTTCAAAATGAAATCATTGAGTTGGCTTACCTAGGAATCAAGCTGTAAAAGAACCTTTGCACACACACACTTTGAGTATGGCTTAGATCATTTATCAAAAAAACTCAGATTTGAGTTGCATTGAGTGCTTTGAAGGTTCTCTGGTCTCATTACTGAGCATTCTTTGAGGGTAATAATATGTATAACTATTGGGACTATTTCATAGCCAGTAATATAATATGTTGATACAGAGTGACACATCACGTAGTCCAACTTGACCTAGTGCAAGCAGCAAATAGCAGAAAGCTAAACCAAGTTTGGGGGCGACCAGTCTACCACCTCGTGAATAAGGGACATAACGAAATCTTGAGTCATGGGACCAAAGAAAATTGAGCAATCACCAGAGTAGAATGGACAAAAGGAAACTATAAGCAGGCACAGGGGGCGATCAAAGACTTTTTTAGGCAAGGGGCACCAAAGAGCATAAAGAAGGCCTAACCCATCGGAATAAGAAATACAATCATTCATACATGCATACACGTCACATGCACGTAATTTTTTGTTTTGTTTTTGTTCGCAGGTTTTGATGAAAAGGAAAACACAGCAAAGATAAGCAGTTTCGGGAATGAATCCCAAGGTCGAGGCCCACACTATCAGCAGTTTTGGGAATGAATATCAGGGTCGAGGCCTACATCATCAGCAGTATCTGGAATAAAGCCCACAATCATCATAATTCGGGAATAAAGCCCACATTCAGTACAGTTCGTGAACAAAGCCCACATTCAGCATAATTTGGGAATAAAGCCCACATTCAGCACAGCTTGGGAATAAAGCCCATTCTCAATACAGTTCAGGAATAAAGCCCACATTCAACACAGTTCGGGAATAAAGCCCACACTCAACACAGTTAGGGAACAAAGCCCAAATCAGCACAGTTCAGGAACAAAGCCTACTCTCTACACAGCTTGGGAATAAAGCCCAGGGAACAAAGCCCACATTCAGCATAGTTCGGGAATAAAGCCCGAGGAATAAAGCCCACTCTCAACACAGTTCGGGAACAAAGCCCACTCTTAACACAGTTCAGGAACAAAGCCCACTCTCTACACAGTTCGGGAACAAAGCCCACACTCAGTACAGCTCGGGAACAAAGCCCATAGTCAACACAGTTTGGGAATAAAGCCTAGGGAATAAATCCCACAATCAATTCAGTTCGGGAATAAAGCCCGCACTCTCAGCACAGTTCGGGAACAAGGCCCACACTCAACACAGCTCGAGAAGAAAGCCTAGGGAATAAAGCCCACAATCAACACAGTTCGAGAATAAAGCCCAAAAACCCACTCGGCGGTTCGGGAACAAAGCCCAGAGGTCGAAGCGCCTCGCCATCTCACATCAGTAACGGTTTGGAAATGAACCATCTCTCATCAGTAACTGTTCGGGAATGAACCATCTCTCATCTGTAACTGTTCGGGAATGGACCACCTCTCATACAGTAACGGTTCGAGAATGGACCACCTCTCATACAGTAACAGTTCAGGAATGGACCACCTCTCATACAGTAATGATTCGGGAATAGACCACATCTCACACAGTAACGGTTCGGGAATGGACCACCTCACATAAATGATTCGGAAATGAACCACCTCACGTCAGTAACGGTTCGGGAATGAACCACCTCATATCAGCTCAGTTCGGTAATGAATCCTAGAGATCACAACATCTTGCAGGGATGAACCTTAGGGGTCGCAGAACCTCACCATCAAATCAATTCAGTTCGAACCATCTCGTAAAGCAGCAGGTAAGTATGACAGCCGACGAACCAGGTAAGTAAAAAATACATGCATAACTTTGATAGGATTGTCACTGTCACACACTGCACAAGCCCTATCAAAGTGGGGGCGACTATAGACACTACATTTTTATATAAAGCCCAATGATGAGCCTCGTATGGAGGCACTACCCGATAAGTCACGGAAGTCGCGGGAAATACATGTCGGAAGGGAAAATTCTAAAAAAAATAATACATTATCAAATTTAATTTAATTTATTAGCCTCGGGTTTGCTCAGTTGATTCATATTTTAAACATTAATCTTGGCCTAAAACCCCCGCACCCATCCAATGCCCATATGCACCCATCCAAATCCCACATGCACAACCAAAACCCGAATACACCACTATATAAAGACCACTAAACTAAACCTAACCTCCCTCTTATTTATCAAACTCACGGTAAAACAAAGAAAAAGAGAATGAAACCTTAGCCACCCTCTCATTCTCTCTCTATTCGCTCTTTCGTCTCTTTCCCATCTTTCCCATAGCAGCTACACTCGGCAAACTGCCAACAAAACACACTCCAACCATTCACACGGTAAACACATAGCCACACATCTTGCACTCACAGACATGGCTCTCACTCTCGGTACCACACACTGACCAACACACGGCCTCTTCACAAACCAGACACCAGACATGTGAATCAGACACACGGCGACAAGACTAACACACGTCCCCTCTCTCACATGAAACACTCACATGGTGATTTGATAAAACAACCAAAACCTTGATCCTTATCTGCTCAAAACCTTAGATAACACACATAAGCCAGGGCACCCACCTCTCACCCTCACTCGGCAGACACAGACAAACCCTAAAGCCGTGAACAAACAAAAGCAAAATAAAGCAAAACTCACACACTTGGCTCTCTCCCTCACTCACACGGATTCACGAACAGCCCCCCTAAAATTCTTTAACCACCGACCGAAATTTAGGCTACACACACCGACACACACAAGCCACGTCACCCACCTCTCAATCTCACTCGGCAGACATAGACAAACCCTAAAGCCGTGAACAAACAAAAGCCACATAAAGCAAAACTCACACACTTGGCTCTCTCCGTCACTCACACGGATCCATGAACAGCCCCCCTAAAAATCTTTAACCACCGACCGAAATTTAGGCTACACACATCGACACACACAAGCCACGACACCCACCTCTCAACCTCACTCGGCAGACATAGACAGACCCTAAAGCCATGAACAAACAAAGCAAACTGACCCCAAACCGAGCCAACAAACTGACCCCAAAGCAGCCATAAACAGCCCTGAAATCCGTGAACAAATCACCCAAAAACAGTCCTTGAACCACCTAAAACACCCCCCTGAAAATCAGCCCTCGAACCATCCAAAAATAGTGATAAAAAATAGCGAAATAGAGAGTAGAAATAGCGGAAACAACAAACTAGAGAACCAGAAAAATAGCGAAGCATTAACCCTTTCGGCGACGTCCCAACGTACTCCCAAGAAGCAACTTAAAAGGTAAGACCTAAGGGCACCCTTTGTTATATTTTATTTTGTCATCTTGGAAACGACATGCTTGGTTGGACATGGAATACGTCTAACCGGGCATGCGAAGTCCTACACTTAAAACGGCCAAATGATTTCGTCACATATTTATTATTTTGTATTTATTTTGTGTTATTTATCTTCCTTGTTATTTCGCATATTTGTCACTTCGGTTATTTTTTGTTATATGCATTATCATATTTCGTGTATGTCAACATTGGGTAATTATTGCGTTGTGTTAATGCTTGCGTGTTAACCCTTGCGGTATATATCGGATGAAAACCCATACATAAATTTTGTAGCCGAATCCGAATGGATGGTAGTGCGGTCTGTACTTGGGATACAACTCCACTTACCGCTCGTAAATATTCATGTATGTGTGTTTATGCCCTTTGTTATGCTATTTTTGTAAAGGCATTTGAACGCTTTTTTGAACGCAACTCGAATGGACGTCTTCTGCCTCACTTCATTCGAACCCGTTCTAGAACGCTACACGAACGTGAATTCTCTGGAACACTTCGTTTCAATGCATTTACGAACGCTCTACGAACGTACACACACTGGACATGCTCTTCTTTTATATTTTATGTATGTTTGCCTCTTTGGTTATTCCTTTCTGCATCATGTGCTTAATTATCTGCCGTTATTGTTAACGCTTCTATTGTCATTGTCGCACTTCTCTGATTAACGTGTTTTTAGAATTATGCATTTGCTTTCACTTACATTTATATTTATGGGTGTGCAAACTTGTATGCTATTTGAATTATCTTGCATGTGCCGCATAAGACTTTGTTATATTATTGCCTAAATCCTTTCATTACAATCGGCATAAGTAAGAGACCATTCCGAACCAAAGGTTTTGAGGTCTTCCCTTGCGATGGGTGAGTGCGGCCTTAAATCATTTCCCAATTCACACTGGGTGGCGACTCCATTTATTTATTCTCCAGTTTAGTCCCCCGCGGACTACTCCGTACTCCCGAATGGGCCGCGAGCCCGGACAGCATCGTCGTACCTCTGTACCATGTCTACAAATACGATCTCCGATTTTTATGAACTTATATCTTCCGAAAGCTAAGTCTGAGACCTACAACTTCAGCGTTGAACATTTTTCCTAAATTAGATCATTAAAATGTCAAAATCCAGATCAAAAATTTCAGATGAATAGTACACATGGACCCATCTAGAGAATTCTCAAAGTTTCTAGTTTTTTTTCAATAAAATCATTATTCAAATTAGCCAAATCAGTCCCTAGTTTAAATAAGGGTTACTATTCATGCATCATAAAAAAAATCAAAAAAAGAGAAATCGTGGGAGAGAAGAGAAGAGAAGAAAAAAAGAAGAAAATAAGGGAGAAAGAGACGGAGTGTGCCATTTTCTTTTCAAACCCAGAGAAAAGAAAATGCAAAGCAACCTACAACAAGCCAAAAGAGAAGTAACAAGCTTAGAAAGCTTAGAGGAAGAAAATCAAATAAGTTGAGGTAAATACACTTGACCGAAGACTTAAGTTATTGTATTTTCATAAGATTATGTCATGTTAGTACGGTTGGTATGTTAGTGATTATATTAAGGTGGATAATCAACTAGGAAATGGATTTTGTATTAAGAAATGGTCCAATTTATTAAATACTAGGCATTGAGCTAAGTTGGATTTATGATATTAAAGTGTTAATTTGATGAGGGAGTGTTGGTTTAAGATGCTTGAATATTGAAGTTTAAAGAATTATTTGTGTAAAATTATAGTGTGAAGGTGTTGGAGGTGCATTTGGGTAAGCTAGACATTGGGAAGTAAATGTTTGGGCTTGAACACAGGTAAGCATCGCGACGCCAATAGGCTAACATCGCGATGCGTAACAAAGTGATGGCCCCTATTCCAATTCTACTCGTGTGAACATCGCGACACTCAACACTCGATGTCACGATGCGAACAAGGGATGCCCTCTACCTCGGAATAAAAATTTACTCTTTGTGTCAGTCATGCCCAGTAGGCACCGCGACTCGTAGCGTCTAGCGTCGCGACGGGAGACCATTTTCTCAAAGATCAATTTAGACATTTGACTTCTATGAAATTGATGAGTGGTAAATGTATCACTATTTCCCACTCATTTGACCTAATATTTTGTATAGTTTCTTAAGTTTTATGAATATTTTGATGTGTTTTGTGTTATTTTGTAGATAAATTAAGTTTCAGGACATTTTGGAGGTGATTTAGGGACAAAACAATAAAAAAAGGACATCAAAGGGCAAAAATGTCATATGGCGTGTCGCGCCGCTCTCCACGCATCGCGACGCCTAACTTGCTCCGGCCTGTGCTAACTTGCGCCGCGTCATGCTAAAATGCGCCGTGCCACGTGTCAAAATCTGAGAAGTCTTCTAACATGCGTCGGATGCTAACGTGTGCATGCCTCGTGTCAACATCAGAGGAGATCTGATAAAGTACACCATGCCACGTGTCATTATCCTATGGTGCCGACAATTGCCATCACCACGTGTCAGCCACGTTGACGTCCATATCAGCAATATGCCAAGTTAATATGCCACATCATCATCAGCCAATCATTGCATTCCACGTGTCGCAATCTTATGGTACCGACAATCCACATCGCCATGTGTCGCCACATCATTGCCATGTCATCACCACTTCAGCATAATCATTTAGCTTTCAGCCGCCTCTGCCACGTGTCACGTTATCACATTATCCACCTGTCGTGTGTCGAACTCTCCGTAAGCCATGCCGTAAATCGTGCGTGTTGCGTCGCGCAAGGATTACGGGTCGAGACGCGCAGGGCCTATCAACGTCTATAAATTTAGCTCGAAATTTCAGTTTCAGATGTACCTCTCCTCTTTGTAATTCTCTGACTAAATAAAGAGTTTGTATCTAGTTTTCTTTTAATTTCAGTTTTGTAATTAATTTTAGTTACTTTCTGTAATAATAATTTACTTTCTTTACTTTTTCAGGTTTTACTATTCAGCAATGAGGAGGTAACTTCCTCCTGCTAGGGTGAAAGGTAAAACTTTTATTACTACTATTTAGATTAATCTCCCTTAATTATAATATATTCACTATTTAAAATTTGACTTAACAAGGATACCGCTATATTGGTCGGTTGGAAATTAATTATAAACTTGTTTTAACCTGACTAATAATGGATACCGCCTGGTTGGTCGGTTGGTAATTACCGCCTATATGGCTGGTTTATGGACAAATAATTATATCGCTTTTATGGTCGGTCATACTTAATTTGACTTAATCAGGTAACCGCTTATATGGCTGGTTGGTAAATCACACAAGTTAATATATTTTATTTAGGGAGATATCTAAAATAGTTGTGATAAAAGTAGATCCTCTAGCCCTAGAATTTTCTTTTATTGTATTTTTCTTTATTTATTTTCCAGCATTTTAATTTTCAGAATTTTAATGTGTCGTAACTAAGTTAGTTATTTGGGGTTGTGATGAATTCCAATATCATCGGTGTATAAGGGGTTATTTTATAGGTTGGTGTAGGCATTGCATTTTTGCATGTGAAACCCAATGATGAGTCTCAGTTGGAGGCACTACCTTTTAAGTCGCGGGAACCGTGGGAAACGGACGTCGGAAGGGAGGAGTCAAGAATTGACTCATATTCGGATTAAGTTCACTGGTTTAGCTTCGGGTTACTTGTTGGATTTTCGTTTTAAAAATTGTTCCTGGCCCAAAACACTCACAAATCACCTAACCTTGGCCCAAAATCCCCGCAAGCCCCTTTGCCTTGACCCAAAACCCCCGCAAGCCCACACACCTTGTCCACACAAACCAAACCCACCAACCAAAGCCCACACGCCCAATCACCCAAATTAAATAAAATAATAGATTAAATATTAATTAGATAATGTATTTGAATTAAATAAAATATTTTAAGCCATTTACCAATTAAATAAAACATAATATATAATCATACCTAATTTGGACAAATCAAATATATTACATACTAAATTAAAAAAGATGATATGCCTAATTAAAATCAATCATAACAAATCAAATATATTACATATTAAATTAAAAAGATGCCATGCCTAATCCTAACCAATCAAATATATTGTATTCCTAATTTGAACCAAATTTATCCCCCCTCAATCTAATCTTTTCCTTGTTGGATACCAAATCAAATCCTCCCTTTAATGCCAAATCCTATTCCTTGTGGGACAAGGTGAAGCCCTAGCCTTTCTCTATATAAACCACACCTCTCCAAGGCATTCCCCCCTCCTAATTTACGCCCATCACAAGAAAAAAGAAGCAAAGAATTTCCAACCCCCTCTCCAAGCTCTCCATTCACGCATATTACACCAAAAATATAACAAATTTCTCTTTATCTCCTTCCCTTACTTGACCGAAAAACACAGCCCCATAAGCCTCCTCACATCAACCGAAAAATACACCAATACAGCAGCCCTTCGCACGTCAAAAACACAGCCCCATAAGCCTCCCTATATCACCGAAACAACAGCCCCGTAAACCTCCCTGTAGTAGCAAAAAATTGCACTCCTATTAGCCTTCAAAACAGTCCCAAAAATCCCTAAACCAGTAACATAAAAACTGCACTTATAACCCTTAAATAATCACACAAAAACTGCACTTAAAACCCACAAAAAACACCCAAAATAGTCCCCTATACACCTGGAACAGTGACCAATAATACGACAACGAAACCGCGAGGAAACAGCAGAAAAACGGAGTCAAAACAGTAGCTTGAGCAGCGAAACAGCGAGGTAAAATGCAAAACAATGAACCAGAAAAGTTGCGGTGTGATAGCCCTTCCGACGGCCGTGAAACGTGAGTTCGAAAGTCGACATAAAAGGTTAGACCTGAGGGTATTTTCCACATTCATTTTCTGTTTTATTTGTATTATTTATTGAGTATTGCTTGCATGATTGTTATGATGAAATGCATGTTGTGGCCCTTGAGTAGATAAATATGCATGGATTATGAGATATTGTATGTTGTGGCCCTTGAGTAGATAAATATGCATGGATTATGAGATATTATATGTTGTGGCTTTGGAATAAAATGAGAGATGTGTCAACTCTCGCGGTATATCGGATGGAAACCCGGACATAAATTTCATAGCCGATTCCGAATGGACGGTAGTATGATATGTACTCGGGATACAACTCCACGTACCGCTTGAGTAAACGACACTTTCTTTTGCTTTATATTGCTTTGATTTATTTATTTTTCGTCATTTGAATTCCGCACACTATTTGTATGCATGATACAATCGAGCGCATGGGCTTAGTAAGTCGGATTAAAGGTCCCCCATTATGAGGGGTTAAAATCCTTTACCACAATGCTTTGCCTTGCCGGTTGATGTGTGTTCGGTTGGATATAAGATATGTTCAATCGGGCATACTAAGTTTGATGTGATTGCCTTTATTTTTGTATGTATGATACAATCGAGCGCATTGGCTTAGTAAGTCGGATTAAATGTCCCATATTTGGAGGGGTTAAAATCCTTTACCACAATGTTTTGCCGCGCCGGTTGATGTGTGTTCGGTTGGATATAAGATATGTTCAATCGGACATACTAAGTTTGATATGATTGTCTTTATTTTTGTATGCATGATATGATCGAGCGCATGGGCTTAGTAAGTCGGATTAAAGGTCCCCTATTTGGAGGGGTTAAAATCATTTACCATGATAGTTTGTCGCGCCGGTTGATATATGCTCGGTTGAATGTAAGATGTGTTCAATCGGGTATATGAAATTTCATATTGTTATCTTTATCGTTTTTATGCATTATAACGAAAGGCGCAAGGGCTTATTGTGTTGGATTAAAAGGTTCTCCATTTGAGAAGAAAAGCCTAAAAGGCTACCTTTACCACGATATTTACCGTGTCTTCATCCATTGATTACATCATTTATCCCTGTCTTGGCTCGACCTATTGTCATTGGTGTTACCATATCCCCTGCCCATTTACACTCCACGAACCCTCGGCAACTCACCATATTATAAACCCATTCACCATGCACGTAACTGCCCCCTCATGCTCACGATAACTCCCTCCTCAACTCACTGCCTTCACGCCCACTGAACAAAACCCACAAACCCCAACACACAGCTCGCCCCACGTACCTAAACACGGCCATAATCCCCAGTGAGCAGCCCTCACTCTTTCGCACAAAGAACACATCACACCAACCCACGCCTCACAGCACGCCACAAGCTCTCGCCACATAGCACCTCACGGCCTCCGTAAGCCAATTCACGCATTACCTTAAACATGCCCACTGACATGCACGCATAAAACCCTAACACTAAACCCCTTCATGCGACAGGCCCCTTGCAATCACGCACACACTCACAACTCTCACATAAAGCCAAAATATACCCATTCATGCAAGTGTTGGACATATGACCCATAGCGTCACTATTTGCACAGATCATTGTGTTGTTGTAGCAAATTAACTATGTGACAAGGAAATTGCACTCTCATCATTTGTGATTAGATCACCATAGATATATAAATGAAGAGAGGTCCCTATGATTAGTACCTGGACTGAGAATGATATGAGACAGTATCAGTCCCCGAAGGTTAATCATTAAATATCCCTAGCCGTAGTATTATCGAGACTGGACATCGATAATGCGGAATAGGCTAGTATTGCACTTGTGCGCGTTGTGAGGGCACAACGGCATAGTTCTCATATATATAAGTATTGGATACTTATGCAAGTGCGATAGGAGGTCGTGTTTCACCGATGGTACGGGAAACAGCTTCGCTCTGGATAGACCCCTCGGAATCCCATTGGTATTATGACTATGTGTCTATGGGAGGCCGAAATCGAGGTAGGTGTGTATAGTCTTAACCTGAGACTTGCATCGCTAATACTTACGATAATCGATAAACTTTGGTCTTGGTGGTAGGGGGCTTTAACCGGTTCTGTGTACACCACTTCTGGGTTTATCAGAGAGTCGTAGTGTATTGTGGGTGTGATGTCAAGATGGAAGTGTCACTTCAGTCATTTGGAGATGATGTCACGCAGGATACGGTACTAGTGCTCTTGAGTGTTGCGCAACCAATCGGGATATTGTGACCAGGTCATGTATATCCGATTATAGAGACTATGTTACCAGACATCCGACATGTGTTTCGGACGGGGGCAGACTTATCCAGCCCCAGCCCTAGCACGTGATTATCCGATACTGGGCCGATATACACAATACTACGGTATACTACGCTTGATACAGATCTATATATTCCTGTAAGAATATTTCTGGAGAATTGGGTAGGCATGGCGCTTTGCTAGAAGCCAACCTTGTCTTGTAAATCGATATAAACGTAGTACGAGGTACTTACGTGTTCGGACAGTCCGACGATCGTATTTACTGCCAACATATCCGGAGATCTCATGGGTCGCTTCCTGAAGATTCACCGATGATGTGACTCGCACTTTGATTAATCTGGGATTAATTAGAAGAGAGAGATAGAATTAATCTGGGATTAATTCGATGAGAGAGAAAATTAATCTGGGATTAATTACGGAGATATTTTATCTGGGATAAAATATAATAATTAAAGAGAGAGAACGATTAATTTGGAATTAATCGATAAAATTAATATATTCGATATATTAATCGAAATTGGATTTCGACGCGGAATTAAAATTAGATTTTAATTCGGGCGAACGAATTAATTTAGAATTAATTCGTTAGCGACGTGAATAGTGAATTCGCTAGGCGTAATCACTTAATTACGACGCGACGGAAAATTCGTTAATTTGGAATTAGCGAACCCGAGCCCGAGAGTGATTGCGAGCGCATTCGCATTTCGAATTCGAGCGCGGCACGCAAGTCACATCAAGCGTCAAATCGCTAGTCGCGTCAATCGTCAAATCAATTGTCACTTTGAGTGATGTGACTTGACAATATGTCACTATTAAAGTGAATAGATGTGATGTGACTTAAAGGTAAAAGTTGAAATGAGGAAAGCATTATTGCTTTATTTTTGACTTTAGAATAAAAGATAAGATATTATATGTGTTTTTATTTATTTTTACTTGAAAAATGAAATAAAATATATATATTGGACATCTTTTTTCTCTCCTCACGGTACAGTACACGACTTTTTCTCCCTCTCATTTTCCCTCTTCTTCTTCTCTTCTCCTCTCACGGCATGGTGCCGATTTCTTCTTAAATTTTTCTGGTTTCACCGAATTTTGAGAAGCAAATAAAGGAGAGTAGTGCTAGCACACACATGGGTTGTATTAGGTGATAGGGAAACGAATTTGTGAGCATGGAAGCTTGAAGCTTGGAGCTTCAATGGAGTCCATGCATGGCCGAATCTTGGAGAGGAAGACAGCCCCAAAACCGAGCAGTCCACTGCACAAGAGCTCCATTACGCCGAGTTTGAGAAGCTTGAAGGCTTGTGTTCTTCATTTCATCAAAACCCATCAATGTGAGTATGAATTCCGCCTTACTCCTTGATGTGTTCAATGTCGTTTTTTATGCATTGTTTGTGATCTTGTGGACTTGATTAAACTCCAACATTGGTATCTAGAGCCATTGATGCATGAAAACCGAAATTAGGGTTCTTGGCAAATTTGGGGCTTTTTGATTTTGGCTTGATTCTGACAAATTGATTGTGTAAGAATGCTTATATATGATCTAATTTGAGATATATGTAATCAATTTGACAAAAAATCATTGGATTGATTTTCCCCAATTTGCAAATTTTGGTCAAAACTTTAATTTGGGTAAACTCGATTTAGGCATGATTTGGTTGAATTGTTTGATGCATTATGCTTGAATGAGGTTGAATTGAAGTTGTGCATGATCAATTTCAAGAAAATTGGATTAGATCAATTTTCCCCAATTCTTAGGTTGAATTTGAAACTTGAAATTGGGCAAAATGTGTTTAAGCATGTTTTAATTGAATTGGATGTTTAAGTATGCTTAGAACATGTTTAATTGAGATTGTGTGTGATCAATTTCATGAAATTGGATTGGATTCAATTTTCCCCAAATTGGAGGCTTGGCCGAAAATTGGAAGAACCTAATGTCTTGGTAATTTTGTTTTGTTTGATCATTGGATGACTTAAAACAATTGGTTAATGTTGTTTTGAAGTTCAATTGGATTGAATTTTGATTTGGAACATTTTTCCCTTTTAAAGTGGCTTGGCCGATTTTAAAGAACATGAAATTCTTTGTGATTTTGTTGTTTTAATTCATTGGATGAATTGAATTGATTTGGGAAATTAAGATTGTGGACTCAATTGGATTGAAACCGAATCGAATTGAAAAAACCCCTAATTGCCGAGACTTGAAAGCATGTTAATTGGGTTTGATTTTAATTGAATTGTGTTGGACACTATTTGGTTGTTAAAGTGCATGATTAATTAGGCTAATTGATATTTTAGAAATGTTAATTGGGTAATTGATTGTGTATTACACTTAGGTTAATTAATTGTGAAATTTGGAATTTTATAAGTTAATTAATTTGGGCTTGATTTTGGAAATTGGGCTTGTTGGGTTGTAATTGGGCTTTTGGGCTTTGTTGTAACAAAGTTGGGTTTAGGCAAAATTGGTTGGATCCAATTAGGCCCAAAACCGAATCCAAAAGGTCCAATTATGACTTAATGGACCTTAATTATTTAATTGGGCCTAATGGGCCAAAATTAATTTAAAGGCTTATGGGGTAACTCCCGGATTGGATTTTGGTTGTTCGGTTTGACCCGAGTTGACCAAAAGTCCACGCCTATAGAAATTAATTAAAAGCCCATTGGACTTTAATTAAATAAAACATTAGATGTTAATCGGGCTTTGAGACCCGTTGCGATTAAATTTGGAATTTAAGTCGTAAAGGTTCGTTAATAAAAGTGTAATATTTAATTTGGAATTAAATAATGAATTAGAATTAAATACGTATTAAATTGGATTTAATTATGTAATTTAATTTAATTCGTAGAAATTGTACTTTGAGTACGTGTTTGCAATACGAGTTTGACTCGAACAAAAATCAAATCTTTGTTTGAACATTGGATGATCACTAATAATCAAGATTAATTAATTTGATTGATTGATTGATAACATGCTTGTATGAATACATGGTTGTGATGTTTGAATAATGTATATCGGATGGATATTAGTCGGGTTGGGCGATTTTGGAAATTGTAATAAATTTGATTTATTAAATTGGACCTGCGTGTCCAGCCTTATCTCCTATTTCTTTGTATTCTCTTCTCACCTATTCCCCTCCATGTAAAAGAGGTTTCTTTAGAAGTGTAGTGTAACGGGTAGAAGTAATACAAGTGCTAGCGGGAGAGAGAAAGTGAGAGATTTGATCTAGGATCAATGTAAAATATCCATCCGCATATCATTATTATTTTATTTCATACTCGCTTTATTATGTGTTTAGAATGCATGCTTAAGGGTGTATGATGATGAGACCTTAACAAAGATAATTAAATTGGTAGCCAATTTGCACGCGAAAAACCCTCGTTTATATTAAGCAAATATCCTTCCATTGAATGATTCTTGTTCAAGATCCGAAGTTGGCATTGGTTTTTATTGACCAAAGTCAAGACCTTTGTCAATCAAGGATGTACTTGAATCATGAGAGTTTTGTTGCATATCGGTGTCTTGTCCAAATCGTGATTTTTATTGGCCAAAGTCAGATCACTTTTTGTCCAATGACATTGATTACGAAACTTTCCTCGTCAATGGGTCCGCTTAACTGGAATCATTAGGTTTGTTTGGCCAAAGCCAAGGCCTAGATGATTCAGAGGATAGGGTTAGGAAAATGTATTGGATACATTGACATTATACATATGTTTCGGACTTGGATGTCCACCTAACCGGATCTAGGAATTGGATGAGATCCAATTGATCTGTGAGATCTACCTAGTTAAATAGCATACAGCTTTTTATTGGCCAAAGTCAGGGTTGTGTGTTATTTAACGGGATCCTAGCCCACTAGGAAACACGGTTTCCCGAGTACTCCACAGAGGGTTAGAGGACTCGACGAAAAATAGTGGGAGGCAAGTATTGAATTTGCAACATTCGTTCGAATACTCGCTAAACACGCTCATTTTATTTTATTTCGTCATTAGATTAAATGTTAGTTAGACTAATATTTAAATGTTGTTTTTAATAAACAGTTGGACTATATGATATATATAATTGGATTGATTGATATATTTGAATTAATAATTATTATTATATATATATTAATATATTGAATTATTATTAATTTCATTTAGATTATAAATTATAGTAATCAATGTATTGAGGTTAATTAATTTGGATTATATTGATTATATAGTTGGACTATTATAATCATTATAATATATATAGTACCACTAATCGTTGATTAAATAGTTGGACTATTGTAATCAAGATAAAAATTGAAAAGTTGGATATTTAAATATAATCTGGGATAAAAATATTTTAAATGATTTAATTTTCAAATTGGGAATAAATAATAGGTTACTTTATTTGATAAAATAACTTATTATACCTTACGCCCAAATTAAGCAAATAGTAGAGCATAAAATCTTTGGAAGATTTATGTGATGATGACTTTAATGCTTAATTAATATACTTATAATAAATCTATCTTTAGATTTAAAAGTATTAAAATTGCAATTAATAATTCTTGGAGAATTAATTGACTATTCTAGTGGAGAAAAGTCAAAGTTTGCAATTGGGCATGTAGCACAAGGTGCACATCGTTTCGATATTCCGAAACCCAAGGCTTGGCCAAGGTTTGTGAAATATTGAAAAGGATAATTGACATATCCCAAAGTGACTACCATTTGGATATGGAAAACACGAAGGAATTAAAGAAAGGGCGAGGCTCTAACTTTAAATATGTTTGTCTTAGTTATGTTCACAGCTAGTATTGAAATTAGATTTTAAATACTTAGTGTGGTACATAAAATATATGTATTGATATTCAGAATCTGCTTTGAGCAGGATACTGACTTCAAGCTGAGATTCCTCTGCGAATCGGAAACGGGACGAAAGTCGCTGTTTCGACCGTAGATACCTAAGTTTAGGAACTAACCTGGGGTGTGTACTTAAATTAGGAACTGTTATAATGTAACTAGTTTGACTAGAAACATTATCTCTTTATCAGTGTTTAAACCACTGCGGGTGAACCTTTATATTCCAAACACTAAAGTGTTTTATTATATAAAGATGATACTGAGATAAATACATTAGATGTAAATAACAGAATTTATATTTTGAATATAATAAAATCTCAAACATATAAATGACAAATAAATAGCTCAAATTGATTTGATCAATAGAGACTTATTTATGGCATTGTTGTCTAGGACACAATTAAACGAGACACGTCAGTTAGACGGTGTGTCCGAACTAAAACCGAATTTTGTTGGACATGATAAGGTTTATCACGAGTCGCTCTGAGCTATCATTTCCTTCAACAGGATATGTATTAACAGTGCAAAACTTATTTAGAATAAGGTTCCATATAAATCTGTTTGACAGATATCATATAGGATATGAACAGGAAAGAAACCGGGTTTCTCATTCCTGATAATTTGGGTATGCCAGGCATAAAGTTTGGATGATACCAAACTAAGAACCCAAATTGGATTAGTGCCAATATAGGTTATCCTAAGGGAAACCATAAGTATAGTACTTATAAATCCCACATGAGAACAATGTGATTGTTGCTCACCATGCGGTTTTCCTGAGAGGAATACCGATATGCAGTGGTCAGTGGGAGGATAGTGATACTCGATGAAAATCGGAGTAATACTATTCAAAGCACGAAGTCCTTAATGGAACACAAACAGTTCATCTATGATGAATCTGTACCATTAATCTTCAAATACACAAGAAATCGCGTAGATCGGATAGAGTCAGAAAACAACCTAGGGTATGGGTTTCTGATCTAACCTCATTAAGATGTCAATCTTTTAAGGTATACCACCGACTACGTTAGAGGAAGTGATACGAAGTATCGACTCCCTATTATGGCAAAGTGCCATGAGTCCAAAATGGATTCCATGTTTAACAACTATTTTGGATACTAGTTGTTGTACCACAAAGCATTGTGCCTATTGGTACATTAAACGTCTTCAAGGAAGACATACATGGAGGCAACATACCAACGTACAAAGCTAGGCTTTTGACGGAAAGGTATCGTTATCAACATTGTGTTAATAACGGTTCAACCTTTTACCTGTTGCCATGGTAAATCCATTTTGAAGATGCTTGTTGATAACTGTATATTTCATTTGTGAAATATGTCAGTTATAAATCAAAATCGCTTTCCTGAAAAGGAAACCTTTTGGAGAATGTTTACAACATTCTGACGATTTTGTATAACCGACAAACAAGGTTTGCGGATTATTCAATCCATGTTTGGATTGAAGCAAGCATAGGGTTCTTGGAACTGACGTTTTGAAATAATCATAATAGTTTATGATTTGACTCAAAACGAAATAATTCTTGTGTATATAAGGAGGTTAGTGGGAGGGCGCACTGACAGTGAAATTCCCATAAAACAATCGGTGAAAGCTTGGCTTTCATAAGAAATTCTCCGTAGAATTCTGGGGAGTAACAACCTTTATTCAAGGAATAAAGATCTACTGGGCTAGATTTGGAGTTGGTAACACTCTCTGAGAAATTGTACATTTAAAATGTACTTGTATTGGTGTCTCATACGCTTTGAGCATATGGAGTCACAATCAGGTCAATCCAAGTGATAGTCACTGGATTGAAGATTAAGAACATCTGTTAGTATCTGAGAGAACTAAAGATGTTGTCTTAAACTATGGAGATGGAGAACTTGAAGTGACTGGGATCACTGCTGCAAGTTTCCAAACCGTAAATACTGCGGTACTATAAAGTTTGAATAACTGGGACAGTGAGCTGGAAATCTTCCGAGCAAGATAACTGTTGCCGAATAAACAACAAATGCGGATTATTGCTGCTGCAGCTGAGGCAGCAATAGAAGCCATTTGGATCGATAATAAATCTAATTAGATTAGATATAGTTCTGTTAGCAGCTGAGCTAGGCGTCAGCACAGGCTAAAGAATTAAAGGTCTCATCGACGATCCAGATATATACTTCTATATCATCTGATTCGTTCGGATCATACATCGTGGCGATGTGATGATCGTGTAAATCGCGTCAGACGATAATTAACAAATCCGCTGACGAAAACCTTTCCTCAGCAATTTGAGCGAACCGTACATAGTTCAGGTGTAGGACACTTGAGTGACTGGCTATGTGCCAAGTGGGAGATTGTTGGACATTATGACCCATAGCGTCACTATTTGCACAGATCATTGTGTTGTTGTAGCAAATTAACTATGTGACAAGGAAATTGCACTCTCATCATTTGTGATTAGATCACCATAGATATATAAATGAAGAGAGGTCCCTATGATTAGTACCTGGACTGAGAATGATATGAGACAGTATCAGTCCCCGAAGGTTAATCATTAAATATCCCTAGCCGTAGTATTATCGAGACTGGACATCGATAATGCGGAATAGGCTAGTATTGCACTTGTGCGCGTTGTGAGGGCACAACGGCATAGTTCTCATATATATAAGTATTGGATACTTATGCAAGTGCGATAGGAGGTCGTGTTTCACCGATGGTACGGGAAACAGCTTCGCTCTGGATAGACCCCTCGGAATCCCATTGGTATTATGACTATGTGTCTATGGGAGGCCGAAATCGAGGTAGGTGTGTATAGTCTTAACCTGAGACTTGCATCGCTAATACTTACGATAATCGATAAACTTTGGTCTTGGTGGTAGGGGGCTTTAAACGGTTCTGTGTACACCACTTCTGGGTTTATCAGAGAGTCGTAGTGTATTGGGTGTGATGTCAAGATGGAAGTGTCACTTCAGTCATTTGGAGATGATGTCACGCAGGATACGGTACTAGTGCTCTTGAGTGTTGCGCAACCAATCGGGATATTGTGACCAGGTCATGTATATCCGATTATAGAGACTATGTTACCAGACATCCGACATGTGTTTCGGACGGGGCAGACACTTATCCAGCCCCAGCCCTAGCACGTGATTATCCGATACTGGGCCGATATACACAATACTACGGTATACTACGCTTGATACAGATCTATATATTCCTGTAAGAATATTTCTGGAGAATTGGGTAGGCATGGCGCTTTGCTAGAAGCCAACCTTGTCTTGTAAATCGATATAAACGTAGTACGAGGTACTTACGTGTTCGGACAGTCCGACGATCGTATTTACTGCCAACATATCCGGAGATCTCATGGGTCGCTTCCTGAAGATTCACCGATGATGTATAACTCGCACTTTGATTAATCTGGGATTAATTAGAAGAGAGAGATAGAATTAATCTGGGATTAATTCGATGAGAGAGAAAATTAATCTGGGATTAATTACGGAGATATTTTATCTGGGATAAAATATTAATTAAAGAGAGAGAACGATTAATTTGGAATTAATCGATAAAATAATATATTCGATATATTAATCGAAATTGGATTTCGACGCGGAATTAAAATTAGATTTTAATTCGGGCGAACGAATTAATTTAGAATTAATTCGTTAGCGACGTGAATAGTGAATTCGCTAGGCGTAATCACTTAATTACGACGCGACGGAAAATTCGTTAATTTGGAATTAGCGAACCCGAGCCCGAGAGTGATTGCGAGCGCGTCGCATTTCGAATTCGAACGCGGCACGCAAGTCACATCAAGCGTCAAATCGCTAGTCGCGTCAATTGTCAAATCAATTGTCACTTTGAGTGATGTGACTTGACAATATGTCACTTTTTAAAGTGAATAGATGTGATGTGACTTAAAGGTAAAAGTTGAAATGATGGAAAGCATTATTGCTTTTTATTTTTGACTTTAGAATTAAAAGATAGATATATATATGTGTTTATTTATTTTTACTTGAAAAATGAAATAAAATATATATATTGGACATCTTTTTTCTCTCTCCACGGTACAGTACACGACTTCTTCTCTCCCTTCATTTTCCCTCTTCTTCTCTCTTCTCCTCTCACGGCATGGTGCCGATTTCTTCTTAAATTTTTCTGGTTTCACCGAAATTTGAGAAGCAAATAAAGGAGAGTAGTGCTAGCACACACATGGGTTGTATATGTGATAGGGAAACGAATTTGTGAGCATGGAAAAGCTTGAAGCTTGGAGCTTCAATGGAGTCCATGCATGGCCGAATCTTGGAGAGGAAGACTGCCCCAAAACCGAGCAGTCCAGCAGCACAAGGAGCTCCATTACCGAGCGAGTTTGAGAAGCTTGAAGGCTTGTGTTCTTCATTTCATCAAAACCCATCAATGTGAGTATGAATTCCGCCTTACTCCTTTGTGTATTCAACTCGTTTTTTATGCATTGTTTGTGATCTTGTGGACTTGATTAAACTCCAACAGCAATATTATGAAATCCCATATAGTCATTCTTATCTTTGTACGCATCATATTGAAAAGCATGTTTATCCCATTGGTTACATCATTTACCTTCGTCTTGGTTCAACGTATCGTATTACAATTCATTATATAACTATGTCATGATAGCGTTTGAGTATTATTTCTTGTGGTATATCGGATGGAAACCCAGACATAAATTCGTAGCCGATTCTGAAAGGATGGTAGTGCGGTCTGTACTTGGGATACAATTCCACGTACCACTTGGAAAAGTGCTCATATGTGTGCTTGTGTGGTTAGTGTGTGTGCCTGTGTCTTTCGTGAATATAATATGCCAATGAAGTTGTATGTTCGTTGCTACTTTGATGTACTTTCAAGCATGCAATCTTAGATGTGAAATGTATGTAATTTAGGTGTAAGTTTTATCTTGTACATGTGAATTTAGAAGCATGATACTCTTGGAAATAAGTGTTACTTAAACTTGATTAAATTATTACATAAATCCTTTCATTACAAGTGACATAAGTAAGGGACCATTCCAAACCCAACGGTTTGAGGTCTTCCCTTGCGAGGGGTGAGTGCGGCCTTAAATCTCATTTTCCCGGTTCACACCGGGTGGCGACTCCATTATTCTCCGGTTTAGTCCCCCGTGGCTACTCCGTACTCCCAACTAGGCCATGAGCCTAGAACAGCATGCGTCATCCAGTTTTTGTGTCCCACAGTCTGGCGACTCCACTGGGGATAGAGAATCGGCCCCGAAATATTGTCTTGTAATGTTTGGATTTATGTTCTAATTGGCTGTGTCTATAGTGGATAAAATAAGGGTTTAATCAAGGGCATCTTGAGGCTAGGTAATGGTTTGGTGTCTTTCTTCATTCACTACCTTCCTAGAAGGAAAAGCTGTGAAGGCACCTATATGGCCATCTACCCTTAGCCTATTGTGATGGACTAATTTGGAGGACTCATTGATTGGGGAGACCTAGTTGTGGGCCATCCTTCGCCGGTGAGAGCCTTTCTCTACACTATTGCGAACCCACCAATAGACCGGGTTTGTATGGTTAAAGTAACAATTATTTCCTTGAATATGTGCTTGTGGACCATCCTCATTTGGATGCAGTTGGACTATTGTCAGAAATGCGAACTTGTTGGGCCATTTAAACTAGGGCGAGTTCGTACCTTATGACCATTAGGCCCAAAGCTTCTGAAATGTTGATGGGCCATTTTGTAGAAATTATTACTTTATGTTTGCATTATCTTTCTTTTATGCTTGTGTTTGGGAACATCGTCGTTTGGATCCATTTGGACCATTTGTCATGTGATATGGGCTTGTTGGGCCATTTAAACTGGGACAAGAATGTATTTTATGATGATTGGGCCAAAGGCTTCTAAGTGCTGATGGGCCACTTTGTGATTGTGTTCGGAACATTACCATTTGGAATTAGTTGGGCTCCTTGCCATGAGATGTGTACTCGTTGGGCCATTTAAACTTGGACGAGTTCACTCCTATGAAAGTTAGCCCAAAAGCTTCTAAAATGATAACGGGCCGATTTGTTTGAAAATTTTAGTTGATTTCGTATGTTATATATATTACATGCATCTCATGCACCTCATACATACATATGTCATGTTAACACCTTTTATGTCTCAAAAAGACATCATAGATACCATTTGGGTTAGAGAAGGAACAAGGCTCATTAAAAGAACAGTAACAGTCATGAGTGAATCCGGTAATGAGGTATCCCGTATGGATCAGTTAGAGAACAGTCTCGCCAAGATTACTAAACAGTTGCAGACCTTCACTACTGCTATGGCTGGTATGGCTGTGCCCCGTACTGGGGGAAATTCTGAGAATGTAAGGCGTGAGGAGCCTTCGAATGGGTTGGGGGATGATATCCCCGCTTTTGATTATGATATGGCAGAGTATGCAACAGACAGAGTATCTGGGTCTCAGGCAGAGTTACAGAAACTTCGGGATCAGGTTGAGTCAGTTACCCGCAAGATGAGGGGTAAGAATGAAGATTTGCTGGATTATGACACACTGACTTTCAAGGAACAGTTGCCGACACAGTTCAAGATGCCTGATATGGCTAAGTTTAACGGGAATGGGGATCCAAGGGTGCATCTCCGACAGTTTGTATCAGTCATGAGTTCAGTTGGCTTATCTCAGCGCCAAGTGCAGAAAATGTTTGGAATGTCGCTCGAGGGAGCTCCCGTGGTGTGGTACCACAGTTTGGAGAAGAAAGTGAAGGAAGATTGGAGGGAGTTGGCTGATGCTTTCCTTAAGCAGTATGTCACTGACCTAGAGATCGATATGTCACTCCGTGTTCTGGAGAATGTTAAGCAGAAATCAGAGGAGAGTTTTAAGGAGTATGTGGACCGGTGGAGGGGTCAGTTGTTAAAAATGCAAACTAGGCCCTTCGAGAAGGACCAGGTTAAAATGATCATCAAGGGCACCAAGCCCTCCATCTATGGGAAGCTAAGGAGGATGACCTCCATGATTACTGATTTTCGGCAGTTGAGGGAAACTGTCATTGATATTGAGGAAGAATAGGCCGAAAACAGAAAATTCTATGGTCTGAACAGGAGGCCTATTGGGGGGACATCAGGAACAAAGCCCGTTTCTGCTGAGATTACCGCTATCCGGAACCGGAGATTCTCCAACTTGGGTAGGCCCTTGTCCAAAGTATTGGAGAAGTTGAAGAGACAAGGACTTCTGTCACCCCTAGAAGCCAAACCATTACCCAATCCCCCACCATCACATTATAACCTAAGCCTTTACTGTCACTTTCACCAACAAAAGGGCCATGACACCGACAATTGCGCCCGACTCCGCCATGAAATCCAAGACCTGATAGACTCCAAGAAAATACCTCACCCAGAAACAGAACAGCCTGACACACACAGAAACCCCTTGCCCACTAACCTGCACGCATAAAACCCTAAACTGAACCCTTCATGCGACAGCCCCTTGCACTCACGCACACACTCACAACTCTCACATAAAGCCAACTATACCATTCATGCATGTATTATGAAATCCCATATAGTCATTCTTATCTTTGTATGCATCATAGTGAAAAACATGTTTATCCCATTGGTTACATCATTTACCTTCGTCTTGGTTCAACGTATCGTATTACAATTCATATATTTATGTCATGATAGCGTTTGAGTATTATTTCTTGTGGTATATCGGATGGAAACCCAGACATAAATTCCGTAGCCGATTTCGAATGGACGGTAGTGCGGTCTGTACTTGGGATACAATTCCACGTACCACTTGGAAAAGTGCTCATATGTGTGCTTGTGTGGTTAGTGTGTGTGCCTGTGTCTTTCGTGAATATAATATGCCAATGAAGTTGTATGTTCATTGCTACTTTGATGTACTTTCAAGCATGCAATCTTAGATGTGAAATGTATGTAAATTTAGGTGTAAGTTTTATCTTGTACATGTGAATTTAGAAGCATGATACTCTTGGAAATAAATGTTACTTAAACTTGATTAAATTATTACATAAATCCTTTCATTACAAGTGACATAAGTAAGGGACCATTCTGAACCCAACGGTTTGAGGTCTTCCCTTGCGAGGGGTGAGTGCGGTCTTAAATCTCATTTTCCTGGTTCACACCGGGTGGCGACTCCATTATTCTCTGGTTTAGTCCCCCGTGGCTACTCCGTACTCCCAACTAAGCCGTGAGCCTGGAACAGCATGCGTCGTCCAGTTTCTGTGTCCCACAGTTGGGAATTTTAAAGGTTTACTTATTAAGTCTTAAGTTTATTGTGTCTTCTTAACTGGCCATTAATAAGATTGATCTGGTAAATCTAAAATAAACTTGACAAATGAATTTTAGGTTTCAGCCTTAGACTAAATAGCTCACGATCTTCCTTGAGGATATATAACCCTTTAATATATTTACTTACAGGATAGACATATACATGTCGGGGGGGGGTAACCACAATTGGAACTTAATCTTAATAAATCCAGGTAATTTGGTTGACATAAACATATGGTTCAATTGAGTTATAATGGGTATGTGCATCTGACCATCGACGGAGGCTTTTGCATAATTTCATGTTCCGGGTTAGTAAACCGATATATTACACAAACATGAAATAACCACTTCATCTTTAATTAGATATTGGAAGGATTCACAACCCTGGATAGTTTTATAAATTTGAATTGTCCTAAACTTATTTTCGCGCAATTTTTTTTACTTATTTTTTTATGTTTAAAATCATCACCTAGTTAATAAATCAGTTTATTTGATACTGGTAATCATTTGACCTCACAAAATTAATAGCTAGGTATTAAGTCCTCGTGGGATCAATACTTTTTGTACTACTTGAACGATACGTGCGCTTCCGTTATACGCGTGTGATTTCGCACCGGTCAAGTTTTTGGCGCTGTTGCCGGGGACTTATTTATCTTTCACTATTAGTTTTGAGGTTAGATACATTACTTGTTTCTAATTTCTTTTTACTTATAATTTATGTTTTCTTGTGTTTCAGGTTCTCAGACACTACATGAGACGAACCAGAAGCTTTGAAATCCGATCGCTTGACCCATAGATTGAAAGAACCATAAGATAATCGAGAAGGGAAAGGCGGGAAGGGCAAGAAGCAATTGTTAACATGGAACTTGAACCTCTAGAAGTTGCACCACCAAATTCCCATTCGAGACAGAACCATTCCAGTGGTCGACGATTTCATTTCCTGTATTGTACTTCCTCCCTTACCAGCAAATGCATGTGACATCAAAACATGCATTCAGATGATTCAGCAGTCAGTTCAGTTTGGGGGGAATGCAACTGAGGATCCTAATGCTCACATCAGCAACTTCCTGAAAGTTTGCGGCACTTTCAATTACAATCGAGGAGCTGAAGAAGCAATGAGACTGTGGATTTTCCCATATACTTTGAAAGACAGAGAAAAAGCTTGGTTACATTCACTACCAGTAGGCTCCATCATAACTTGGAACACTCTAGCCACCAAATTCCTTGCAAAGTACTTTCCACCAGCCAGAACAGCAAAACTGAGGAATGACATCACATCCATTGTACAACAAGATTCGGAAACTCTCTACGAAGCTTGGGAAAGGTACAAAGATTTGCTCCGGAAATGTCCACACCATGAGATTCCAAAATGGCTTCAAGTCCAAAATTTCTATAATGGACTTTCTGGACTGATGAGAAGCACCATTGATGCTGCTACTGGAGGAGCTTTGATGGAAAAATGAGAAGATCAAGCTTGGGACTTAATCGAAGAAATGACTAACAATAATTCCTTGGCCAACAGAAAGGAGCATGATTCAAAGAATTGCTGGAATTTATGAAGTTGGAGCCAACACAGCAGTTAATGCCAAGCTAGATCAGATATGAAAATTCATGGAGACTCTCGGTATGCAAGGCAATATTGGAGCCACAAGTTCACCATATGAAGGAGCACCAGAACCAATCCAACATAAAGAAACGGTGAATTACGTCAACAATTTCAACAGACATGGGAACAATCCATATTCCAACATCTACAACCCAAAGTGGAGAAATCATCCCAATTTCTCATGGAGTAACAATTCAGGGCAAAAGAACTATCCACCACCCGGATTCCAACAGCAATAGAACAAAGGCCATGAGTAGGTAAATGAACCAGGAATAGCGGAAGTGCTGACTCAGTTAAAAAAATATAATGCTATGTTTCAGAGCCAATCTGCTTCTATCAAAGCACTTGAGAATCAAATTTGACAACTGACCAATGCTCAGAGTTACAGATCGCCAGGTAACCTTCCTAGCAACACAGAACCAAATCCAAGGAACATTGGGAAGGAGCAATGTCATGATATCATATTAAAAAATGGTACTGAAATCAACAAAGATGTTGGAATTAAGACAACAATTGAAGAAGTTCCAAAAGAAGCAGAGCAACAGATGGAGGAAAAAGAAGCAAAGGAAAAAGAACCAGAAAGAATCACTTTTCCTCCACATTTTCCACAACAATTTCAGAAAAATAAAATGGACAAGCAATTTTCTCGATTCTTGGAGAGCTTCAAAAAGCTGCATATCAACATTCCATTTGCAGAAGTATTGGAACAAATGCCCAGTTATGACAAATTCATGAAAGACATTCTTTCAAGAAAGAGAAGATTGGGAGATTACGAGACGGTAACATTGACGGAAGAATACAGCGCCATCATTCAGAGGAAGCTTCCCCCAAAGTTGAAAGATCCTGGCAGTTTCACCATTCCTTGCATCATAGGAGAACATAACTTTGGTAGGGCTTTGTATGATCTAGGTTCGAGTGTTAACTTGATGTTTTTTTCTATTTTTAGTAAATTACAGATTGGAGAAACAATACCCACATCAGTCTCTCTGCAACTTGCTGATAGAACGCTCATATTTCCGAGAGGTGTAATTTAATATGTGCTGGTCAAAGTTGATAAATTCATTTTCCCAGCAGATTTTATTATCCTTGATATGGAGGAAGACGAAGATGTGCCGATCATCATCGGGAGACCATTCTTGGTTACTGGACGAACCAATATTGATGTACAAAAAGGAGAACTAACCATGAGGGTACATAACCAAGAAGTAACATTCAATGTTTTCAAGGCCATGAATTTCCCGGATGATGAAAAGAATGAGGAATGTTTCAGACTTGATGTGATACATAGTACCATCCAAAACTCCAATGCAATGCAAAATTCTATTGACAAACTATATGTGGAGACTGAAGATAAAGCGTACTGCATACTGAAGAAACCTATTCTTGCACTACATGAAACAGAAGAAAAACAGTTCCACCAGCTCAACGAATTAGAGGAATTTCACATTCAGCCTTTTGAGAATGCCAAATTGTACAAAGAAAATGCCAAGAAGAGACATGATGAAAAGTTAGTGCGCATACATCTAGAATCAGAGCAGAAGGTACTGTTAAACAAATCAAGGTGGAAACTTTTCTCATGGAAGCCAAAATCATGATGGTCGGGTCTATTCTTAATCACCGAGGTTTTACCAGATAGAGCCTTTAAGATACATGATCCAGACTTTAACAAAAAATTTAAGGTTAAAAACAAGCGTGTCAAGGAGAATCATTTTAGCGACAAAAAGAAAGTGTCACACTTTCAGATCCAGCCTAACGTTCGAGAAGTCATGTCTAGATGACGACGTTAAACTTAGCGCTCGCATGGAGGCAACCCATGCAATTTGTGTATATATTGTGATCTGGTGTGTTTTATTTTTGTGTGTTTAATTGTTGCAGGTAAAGTCATTTCAGGTTGGAAGAAGCTCTCGCAAATCTTCACAAGCAATTTCCTTCTCTCCCTCAAAAATCTCTTATGAAAGTCTACAAAGCTCGCATGTGACGGATGAGACTACTGATGATCAAAGGTATTTCAACTGACATTCGTTGGATTATTGAAGCACGGGTCTGATTGGCAGGTGAGTCTTATGACTCTTTTATTTCACATCTGCCTGGTTTAGGAAGAAGCACCTATGCTAAAAAGAGAAGAGATAAAAGAATGGGTGTATGCTATAAATGTGATCGCATGTTTTGTGATACTCGTTGTCGTTCTTTAGGAAATGTGTCTGATAACCGTGAAGATAAGATTAATTTCATTAGGGATGGCTTGAGTAAAGAGTCTTTGGATGACATATCTAAAACTCTTAAGACGCATCCCAGTGGTATATCAGGAAATTCGCGTGTTATATACACAATTCCAAAGAGAAAGACAACAGTTAAGTCTCGGGTGTTGGAATTTTCTAAGCATCCCAATATCATATCAAGCAATGAAAATACAAAGTGAATACATTCAAGGAATTGCAGAATACTCACATTGATCGGTTGAGAGATGCGGTGGATAACAAAATCGATTTTCTGCCTCCTCCAAGTCACGGAAGTGGCAGATTTTTCAGTCTTCAAATTCGGCCATCTTGTTCCTCCATTGATGCTCCAAGCTCCAAGCTTTTGATGATGGTGATTCCATGCTCATGAAGTGAGTTCCCTATCACCTTTGTATGGCTCCTATGTGTGCTAGCACTCAAGAAATTTGCCATAAATTTCCCTTGCTTCCCTTTGTGTTTCACGGTCAAACCAGTGAATGAGAGAAGAAGAAATGGCATGTTTGGCCAAGAGAGAGAGATGAAGATTTTGGCTCCCAAAGCCGTGTATCAAGGAGAGAGAGATGGAAGTGTTAGGTTGATAAAAAATTGGTAATTGATTTATTAAAACCATATACACAATTTTGCTTTAAAAAATTCAAACTCATTAAAGCTTTAAATGCCAACCACTCACATCACTATTTACATCAATCAATCAATCAAGTGACAAGTCATCACTCAAAGTGACTAATGATTTGACGCTTGATGCGACTAGCGATTTGACGCTTGATTTGACTTGCGTGCCGTACTCGAATTCGAAATGCGAATGCACTCGGAAACAATCCTGGGTTCGGGTTCCCTAATTCCAAATTAATGAATTTTCCGTTGCGACATAATTAAATGATTATGCCTAGCTAAATCACTATTCACGTCGCAAATGAATTAATTCTAAATTAACTCGTTCGCCCGAATTAAAATCTAATTTCAATTCCGCGTCAAAATCCAATTTCGTATAATATATCGAATATATTATTTTAATCGATTAATTCCAAATTAATCGTTCTCACTTTATATGATATTTTATCCCAGATAAAATATCTCCGCAATTAATCCCAGATTAATTTTCTCTCTCATCGAATTAATCCCAGATTAATTAAAGTGCGAGTCATACGTGATCGGTGAATCTTCGGGAATCGACCCATGAGATCCCTGGATATGTTGGCAGTAAATTCGGTCATCGGACTATCCGAACACGTAAGTATCTAGTACTACGCTTTTACCGATTTACAAGACAAGGTTGGCTTCTAGCAAAATGCCATGCCTACCCAATTCTCCAGAAATATCCTTACAGGAATATAGTGATCTATATCAGGCGTAGTATACGTAGTATTGCCTATGTCGGTCCAGTATCGAAAGTCAAGTGCTAGGCCTGGGGCTGGAATTGTGTCTGCCCCATAAGAAGCACATGTCGGATGTCTGGTAACTAGTCTCTATAATCGGATATACATGACCTAGTCATAATATCTCGATGACTGCAATACTTAAGAGTACTAGTACCGTATCCTACGTGACATCATCTCCACTATGACTGGAGTGATACTTCCGTCTTGACATCACACCCAATACATTACGATTCTCAATATACCCAGCAGAGGCGTACAGAGAACCTGTTAAAGCCCTGGACGACCAAAACCAAAGTATATTGATTGTCGCAAGTATTAGCGGTGCAAGTCTCAGGTTAAGACCAAATACACCTACCTTGATTTCAGACTTCCATAGACACATAGTCATACTACCAATGGAATTCTGATGGGGTCTATCCAGAGCGAATCTGTTTCCCGTACCATCGGTAAAACACAACCTCCTATTACACTTGCATGAGTATCCTATACCCAAATATATGAGAACTATGTCGTTATGCCCTCACAATGCGCACAAGTGTAATACTAGTCTTTTACTCATTATCGATGTCCAATCTCGATAATACTCTGACTAGGGATATTTAATGATTTATCCTTCGTGGACTGATACTGTCTCATATCATTCTCAATCCAGGAAAAAATCATAAGGACCTCTTATCATTTATTCATCTTGGTGATCTAATCACAAATGATAAGAGAGCAATCTCCTTTGTCACATAGTTAATTTGTACAACAACACCATGATCTGTAGAAATAGTGAGGCTATGGGTCATAATTGTCCAACAATCTCCCACTTGGCCTATAGCCACTCACTCGAGTGTCTTACACCCGAACTATGTACGGTTCGCTCAAACTGCTGAGGAAAGGTTTTCATCAGCGAATTTGCATGATTATCGTCTGATGCGATTTATACGATCATCACATCCCCACGATGTATGATCCGAACGAATAAGATGAATATCGAAGTATATATCTGGATCGTTGATGAGACCGTTAATTCTTTAGCATGTGCTGACGCCTAGCTCATCTGCTAACAGAACTATATCTAATCTAATTATATTTGTTATCGACCTAAATGGCTTCTATTTCTTCCTCAGCTGCAGCAATAACCCGCATTAGTTGTTTATTCGGTAACAGTATCTTGCTTGGAAGATTTCCAGCTTACTGTTCCGTTATTCAAACTGTATAGTACCGTTTGTGACTTATAGTCGTTATATCGGTTTAGGAAACTTGCAGTAGAGATCCCAGTCACTTCAAGTTTTCCATCTCCATAGATTAAGATAGCATCTTTAGTTCTATAAGATACTAATGGATGTTTTTAATATTAATCCAGTGACTATCACTAGGATTGGCCTGATTGTGACTCCATATGCTCAAAGCGTATGCGACACCAGGTCACGTACATTTTTCAATGTACGATTTCTCGGAGAGTTTTCATGAAAGCCAAGCTTTCACCAATTATTTTATGGGAATATTATTTCCAAGAAATGACATATTATCATTATTGATAGGACATCCATTGTCAGTGCGCTCCCACTAACCTCCTTATATACACAAGAATCATTCCGTTTTGAATTAAATCATTAACTATTATGATTACATCAAAATGGTAATTCCAAGAACCTAATGCTTGCTTCAATCCAAACATGGATCGAATAACCTGCAAACCTTGTTTGCTAGTTATGTTACGACAAAACCGACAGGATGTTGTAAACATCCTCCAAAAGGTTTCCTTTTAAGGAAAGAGATATTCCCGTTCAGCTGACATATTTCATAAATGAAACATGCAGCATTAGCAAGCATTATCCAAATGGATTTACCGAGGCAACAGGTAAAAGGTTGAATCATAATCAACACAATGTTGATAACGATACCTTTCCACTAAAAGCCTAGCTTTATACGTTGGTATGTTGTCATCCATGTATGTCTTCATTGAAGACTTATAGTACCAATAGGCACAATGCCTTGCGGTACATCAACTAGTGTCTAAACATAGTTGGTATACATATAATCCATTTCAGACTCATGAAACTTTGTCATAATAGGGAGTCGATACCTTGTATCACTTCCTCATACGTAGTCAGTTGGTATACCTCAATAAGATTAACATCTTTATGAGATGAGATCAGAAACCCATACCCCAGGTTGTTTTCTGATTCTCTCCGACTTACGTGGTTCTTGTGTATTCAAAGATTACTGGTACACTTTCATCCTTGATGAACTGTTTGTGTTCCATTAAGGACTTGGTGCCTTGAACATTATTACTCTGATTTTCATCGAGTTTTACTATCCTCCCACTTACCACTGCATATCGGTATTCCTCTTAGGAAAATCGCATGGCGAGCAACAATTAAATTATTCTCTTGTGAGATGTATAAGTACTATACTTTGGTATCCCTAGGATAACCTACATTAGGCACTTATCCAATTTGGGTTTTAGTTGGTATCATCCAAACATATGCCTAGCATACCCAAATATTCAGGAATGAGAAACCTAGTTTCTTTCCTGTTCATATCTAATATGATATATGTCAAACAGATTTTATGGAACCTTATTCTAAATAAGTTTTGCACTATTTATACTTATCTGTTGAAGGAAATGGTAGCTCAGAGCGACTCATGATTAACCTTATCATGTCCAACAAAATTCGGTTTATCCTGTTCGGACACACCGTCAAATTGACGTGTTCCGAGAGGAGTCCTCTTTGAAAGAATACTTTACTCTTTCAAGTATATTAGAAACTTATTGCTTAAGTATTTTCCATTACGGTCTTACGGTGATGGTTTAATACTTTAGCCGATCTGTTTGTCTATTTCGTGTCGAAACTGTAAAAGTTTCCGATTTGTGTTCTTCAAAAGAAACACATAACCATAACGTGATGCCACATCCGTAAAGGTCAAGAAATATTCATATACATCTCTAGCCTAGCTAGACATGGGCCCACTTGCTTCACTATGAACTAGGGCTAACAGATCAGTGGCATTTTCACTTTTACCAAGTAAATAGTGTTTTAGGCACTTTGCCCAATAAACTAAATTTGTAGACTTTATTTGAATAGGATCAAATATGTCCGAGTACCCACTCTTCAAAAGTGTGGATATATGATTCTTGTTTTAGTTGTGTCCCAGACAATAATGCCACAATTGAGTTTCTTCTGATCAAATCAGTTTGAGCTATTTGTTTGTCATGTTTATGTGTTTGAGATTTATTTATATTCAAAATATAAATAATGTTATTCACATCTAATGTGTTCATCTCAATATCATCTTTATATAATAAAACACTTTAGTGTTCTAGAATATAAAGGTAAATCCGCAACGGATTAAATACCGATATAGAGATAATGTTTCTAGTCAAACTAGTGACATTATAACAGTTTCCAAATTTAGGTACAAACCTGAGGGTAGTTCCTAAAATAGGTATTTATGGTTGAAACATCGATTTTCATCCCGTTTCCAATTCGCAGATAAATCTCTATGGAAGTCAGTATCCTGCTTAAAGCAGATTCTGAACACCAGTATATATTTATGTACCACACTAAGTATTTAAAATCCAATTTTAATACCAGTAATGAACATATTTATGACAAACATATTTGAATTCAGAGCCTTGCTCGTCTTCAATTCCATCATGTCTGCTTTGTCCAAACGGCAGTCACGCTTCTGCGATCCCGTTTTCCACAATTTAGGCAGACATTTTGGTATATGTATTTATCTTCCCAGAAGATTATAATGATTTTGCCTTTGCCCTTTTCCATATTCCAGAAGCCTTTGGCCAAGCCATAGGTTTCTAGAATATCGAAGTGAGGTGCGCCTTGCGCTACTTGCCATATTGCAAAGTTTGAGTTTGTCTCATTGAGAATAGTCATTAACTCTTCAAGAGTTTATATTGCAATTTAGTACTTCTAAAATCTAAGAATAGATCTATGAAGATCCTTCAATTTCTTTATCATACTTTAAGGATCTAACCCTTCGTTCTGTGAAGAAATTAAGGAGTCTACTGCGACAAGCTTAATGGATTAAGCACTAAAGTTATCATTACATAAATCTTCCAAAGATTATGCTCTACTATTTGCTTAACTCCGGGCTTAGGCATAATATGTTATTTTATCAAATAAAGTAACTTATTATTTTCCAGGACCATCCTGAAATTTTATTCCCAATTTTGAAAATTAAACAATTTAAAGACATTTTCCCTAGGATTATATTTTAAATGCTAATCTTTCAATTTTATCTTGATTTTAATAGTCCAACTATTTAATCAACGATTTAGGTACTATTTATTATAATGATTATTATAGTCCAACTATTTAATCAACTATAATTTAATAGATTGAATACAGTCCAACTGTTTATTAAAACAACAATTAAATATTAGTCCAACTAATAATTAATTTAATTGACGAATGATATTTGTTTGAGCGTGTATGGCATGTAATTAAACGAATATTGCAAATTCAATTCTTGCCTCCCATTATTTTTCAGCGAGCCTCTAACCCTCTATCAAGTACTCGGGAAACCGTGTTTCCTAGTGGGCTTGGATCCCGTTAAATATCACACAATCTTGACTTTGGCCAACAAATTGTATGATAATTAACTAGGTAGATCTCTAAAATCAATTGGATCCAATCCAATTCCTAGATCCAGTAGGGGGATATCCAAGTCCGAAACATATATCTTATATATGCCAATATATCCAATATATTACCTAACCTTTTTCCTCTGAATCAACTAAGCATTGGCTTTGGCACAACAAACTTAGTGATCCCAGTTAAGCGTGACCCATTGACCATGGAAAGCTTCGTAATCAATGTCGATGGACAAGAAGTGGTCTTGACTTTGGCCAACAAACCACAACTTGGACAAGACACTGATATGGAACAAAGGTCTCGTGATTCAAACACATCCTCAATGGACAAAGGCCTTGACTTTGGCCAACAAGCCAATGCCAGTCTTAGATCTTGAATAAGAATCACTCAATGGAAGGAAAAACGCTTAATATTTTGCGAGGGTTTTTCACGTGCAAATTGGCAACCAATTTATTATCTTTGTTAAGGTCTCATCATCATACACCCTTAAACATGCATTCTAAATACATAATAAAGCGCGTATAATAAAATAATAATGATATGCGGATGGATACTTAACACATTGGTCCTAGATCAAATCTCTCCATTTCTTCTCTCTCCCATAGAACAAGTATTTACTTGTACCCGTTACACTACCCTTCTAAAGAAACCTCATTTACATTGAGGGGAATAGGTGAGAAGAGAAATACAAAGAGTAATGAGATAATAAGGCTGGACACGCAGGTCCAATTAATAAATTCCAAATTTTTTACAACAATTTCTAAAATTGCCCCACCCATCTAATATCCATCTGATATACATTATTCATGCATCGCAACCATGTATTCACACAAGCATGTTATCAATCAATTAAATCCAATTAATTAATCCGATATTAGTGACCATCCAATGTTCAAACAACGATTTCATTTTGCGCGAGTCAAACTCCTTTTGCGAATAAATACTCAAAGTATGAATTCTTGAATTAAATTAAACTACAAAATTAAATCCAATTCAATTTGTATTTAATACTAATTCGTTATTTAATTCCAAATTAAATATTACACTTTATTAACGAACCTTTACGACTTAAATTCCAAATTTAATCGTTACGGGTCTCAAAGCCCGATTAATATCCAATATTAATTTAATTAAAGTCCAATGGGCTTTGAATTAATTTCTTTAAGGCGTGGACTTTTGGTCAACTTGGGTCAAACCCAATAACCAAAGCTCAATCAAGGAATTACCCCATAAGCCTAGAAATCAATTTAGGCCCATTAGGCCCAATTAAACTTTAAAGGTCCATTAGTCGCATTTGGGCTTTATGGAAGCGGTTTTGGGCCCAATTGGATCCAACCAATTTAGCCTAAACCCAACTTGGTACAACCAAGCCCAATAAGCCCAATTACAACATTTCAAGCCCAAATCCAATTTAAGCTCAATTCAATTAAATTACAAAATCCAATTTCACAATTTAATTACCTAAAATGTATAACACAATTAATCACCCAAATCAATATTTCCAAAACACCAAATTAGCCTAATTAATCATGTTTATCATAATTAAATCATGTCCAACAAAATTTAACAAAAATCAAACCCATATACATGCTATATAAGTCTCGATCAAAGGGGAATTTTATTTCCAAATCAAATTCAATCCAATTAAATTCAATTCAACATTAAATCAATATTCCCAATTGATTTCCAACTCATCCAATGAATCAAAAAATCAAAAATCCAAGACATTAGGGCATCATGTATTTTCGGCCAAGCCACAAAAAATTGGGGAAATTTGTTCCAAACCATTTTTCTTGAAATTGATCCAATCAATCTTCAATTCAACAACATTTAAGCATACTAATCATCCAATTTCATCAAATCATGCTCAAACACATTTTACCCAATTTTAACCCTAAAATATTTTCATGCTCAACCTTGCTCATAGATACTATTTTGGAATTTTCTAAGCATCCCAATATCATATCAAGCAATGAAAATACAAAGTGAATACATTCAAGGAGTTGCGGAATACTCACATCGATCGGTTGAGAGATGCGGTGGACAACAAAATCGATTTTCTGCCTCCTCCAAGTCACGGCTTGGCAGATTTTTCAGTCTTCAAATTTGGCCATCTTGGTCCTCCATTGATGCTCTAAGCTTCAAGCTTTTGATGATGGTGATTCCATGCTCATCAAGTGAGTTCCCTATCACCTTTGTATGGCTCATATGTGTGCTAGCACTCAAGAAATTTGCCACAAAATTCCCTTGCTTCCCTTTGTGTTTCACGGTCAAACCAGTGAAGGAGAGAAGAATAAATGGCCTGTTTGGCCGAGAGAGAGAGATGAAGATTTTGGCTCCCAAAGCCATGTATCAAGGAGAGAGAGATGGAAGTGTTAGGTTGATAAAAAATTGGTAATTGATTTATTAAAACCATATACACAATTTTGCTTTAAAAAAGTCAAACTAATTAAAACTTTAAATGCCAACCACTCACATCACTATTTACATCAATCAATCAATCAAGTGACAAGTTATCACATCACTTAAAGTGACTAATGATTTGACGCTTGATGTGACTAGCGATTTGATGCTTGATTTGACTTGCGTGCCGCACTCGAATTCGAAATGCGAATGCGCTCGCAAACAATCCCGGGTTCGGGTTCGCTAATTCCAAATTAACGAATTTTCTGTTGCGACGTAATTAAATGATTATGCCTAGCTAAATCACTATTCACGTCGCAAACCAATTAATTCTAAATTAACTCGTTCGCCCGAATTAAAATCTAATTTCAATTCCGCGTCGAAATCCAATTTCGTATAATATATCGAATATTTTATTTTAATCGATTAATTCCAAATTAATCATTTTCTCTCTTTATATGATATTTTATCCCAGATAAAATATCTACGTAATTAATCCCAGATTAATTTTCTCTCTCATCGAATTAATCCCAAATTAATTAAAGTGCGAGTCATACGTCATCGGTGAATCTTCGGGAAGCGACCCATGAGATCCCCGGATATGTTGGCAGTAAATTCGGTCATCGGACTATCCGAACACGTAAGTACCTAGTACTACACTTTTACCGATTTACAAGACAAGGTTGGCTTCTAGCAAAGCGCCATGCCTACCCAATTCTCCAGAAATATCCTTACAGGAATATAGTGATCTATATCAGGCGTAGTATACGAAGTATTACGTATGTCGATCGAGTATCGTAAGTCATGTGCTAGGCCTGGGGCTGGAATTGTGTCTGCCCCATACGAAGCACATGTCGGATGTCTGGTAACTAGTCTCTATAATCAGAAATACATGACCTAGTCATAATATCCCGATGACTGCAATACTTAAGAGTACTAGTTCCGTATCCTACGTGACATCATCTCCACTATGACTGGAGTGATACTTTCGTCTTGACATCACACCCAATACACTACGATTCTCAATATACCCAGCAGAGGCGTACACAGAACCTGTTAAAGCCCTGGACAACCAAAACCAAAGTATATTGATTGTCGCAAGTATTAATGGTGTAAGTCTCAGATTAAGACCAAATACACCTACCCTGATTTCGGACTTCCATAGACACATAGTCATTCTACCAATGGAATTCCGAGGGGGTCTATCCAGAGCGAAGCTGTTTCCCGTACCATCGGTAAAACACAACCTCCTATTACTCTTGCATGAGTATCCTATACCCAAATATATGAGAACTATGTTGTTATGCCCTCCCAACGCGCACAAGTGTAATACTAGTCTTTTACTCATTATCGATGTCCAATCTCGATAATACTCTGACTAGGGATATTTAATGATTTATCCTTCGTGGACTGATACTGTCTCATATCATTCTCAATCCAGGAACAAATCATAAGGACCTCCTATCATTTATTCATCTTGGTGATCTAATCACAAATGATAAGAGAGCAATCTCCTTTGTCACATAGTTAATTTGTACAACAACACCATGATCTGTACAAATAGTGACGCTATGGGTCATAATTGTCCAACATCGGGAATCTGATTCAAAAAGACATTGTTTGCCAATTTTTAAGAAAATTGGATGGGAAGCTTGTCTCTGACGCATAGACGTGAATCAAGCCGTAAATTATTGTAAATATTATATCTCTTTGTCTTTTCCTAATAATTGTGATTTGTTTTGTTATTTTCTTTTATTTTCTCCGACAGGATCCAGACCCTTTTTGACCTTTCACGATTTACTGTTTTGCTATTAATCGTCCTTTGGAAGATATTAGTGCTATTATTACTCACCCCTTTTTAGGTGTTATAATTCTACTCATCTTTTCACTTTTGAAGGCATCCAGATTTGAGAAAAGAAAATAGACATAAAATGGAAGCTACTTCAAGAAGACGAGTTGTAAATATCTATGTCTTTTGTGGTACTAGTGTTGGTACTAAGGCACAATACATAGAAGCAGCACAGGAATTGGGTCGAGTCATAGCTGAGAAGAATATGCACCTAGTATATGGCGGAGGCAGCTTTGGACTAATGAGGATCATTTCAAAGTCCGTACAGGATGGATGCAGTCAAGTTCTGGGAATCATCCCAAAACCCTTGGCAGAGGCAGATCTTATAGGATCTTCAAATGGAGAAGAACTGATCATGCCAGGTATGTCTGAACGACTGGTGGAAATGATTAACCGTGCTGATGCTTTTATTGCTTTGCCAGGTGGTTTGGGTATGTTGGAGGAGATTTTTATAGTGCTATCTTGGACGAACTTGAACATACACCAGAAACCAATTGGATTGTTCAACGCAGATGGATTTTATGATTTCCTATGTGTATTTCTTGATGATGCCTGGAGAAATGGGTTCGTGTCAAAACCTTTAAAAGAACTGCTCTTCACTGCCCAGGATTTAACTGACCAAATCTTAACCTATGAATCAAAAATCAACCTTATCCTTTCCAAGATAAAATGGTCTGATGATGATCGTGTTAAGAAGCATCGAATAAATCTGGATCTCAACCTTTAATTTTCTTTCTAGATTTAGAATTTCAGCTAACCAGGTACTATCTTCTAAACTCATCTTCTACTTTTTAAGACATTGGGGACAATGTCTCATTTAGGTTTGGGGGTAGGGAACAATTGATTAGTATGTTGTTTTTATTTTTAGTCCAAAATTTTTCGAAAAATACAAAAAAAAATTGAAAAATTTTACAAAAAAATTATTTTGTGTTTTTTTTTCTAATTTGATTAATCGGGTGAAACTGGTGAGAGATAGTTGTGTAAGGAGTTTCCACTCCTGAGACGTATCTCAAACCTATTTCGAAACAAGTTAATTATTGTTTATTTCCTTTTAAATTATTTAATTTGTCAATTCTCCATAAAACTGACTAAAATGGATCTTCATATGCTCAGTTGACAGGTATTATCAACATGCATGGTAACATACGGACATGAGCTGTAAATTGAAAGTTTGTAATATCCAGTGCTCTAGTTTAATTGGAGGAAGCATCTCAAAAAGCGATGGGATAAAAAAAATTTGAGATCCGGATTATTAAGTTTGTAGGGGTGTTTTAACACCTAGTGCCCTAAAGCCAACTGGTTTGGGAGTCACTGACCCAACGCTCGCTACATGGATCAAGAATGTTACAAAATATATATATATATCGGAAGTCTGAGTAATTAAGTCTGTAGGGGTGTCTTAACACCTAGTGCCCTAAAGCCAACTGGTTTGGGAGGCACTGACCCAAAGCTCGCTACATAGACGGAAGATATTGTATATAGATAATAAAAAAAATCAAAAGGCAAGAAAAAAAATCAGAAAAATCAGAAAAATTATTCTATTGCTGCAAAAAGGTGTGAATTTTGATAAAACTTTAGGACAAAAATATTACTTTCTTCTCAACTGCACTTGTAACTGTTGTGGGCAAAAATGAGTTGATTAATATTTTGTTAAATGTGTATATGGAGAATGGTAAATATAATCAGAGAATTTACTTATTCAGTAATTTAGAAAGAAAGAAAACAACTAATAACTTGGAGTAGAAGTTTCACGTGCTTAATCACTAACTTCTTTATTCTATTTTCTCTTGTCTTTTTTGCTTTTGTGTGCATTAATTTTACTATCTTTTTACTTTTGTAAAATGTTTGTGGGTATCGTTGCTATAAACCCTCACGAGACTACAACTCGTCCACTAGGGACAACTAGGGGTTTAAAGGCTTGTTGCATACGTTAAATGCAACCGTGATCCCTACGAAAGTGGCTTAGCTTAGCTTAATTTTATTTTATGTTATTTTATTTTGTGTTTTGCTCGAGGACTAGCAAAATGTTGGTTTGGGGTGTGATGAGTGGTAAATGTATCACTATTTCCCACTCATTTGACCTAATATTTAGTATAGTTTCTTGAGTTTTGTGAATATTTTGAAGTGTTTTGTGTTATTTTGTAGACAAATAAAGTTTCAGGACATTCTGGAGGTGATTTGGGGCCAAAACAGTAAAAAAGGACATCAAAGGGCAAAAATGTCATTTGGCGCGTCGCGACGCCTAACGTGCACTGGCCTATGCTAACTTGCGCCACTTCATGCTAAAATACGCCGTGCCACATGTCAAAATCTGAGAAGTCTGCTAATATGCGCCAGATGCTAACGTGCGCATGCCACGTGTCAACATCAGAGGAGATCTGCTAACGTGCACCGTGCCATGTGTCATCATCCTATGGTGCCGACAATCACCATCGCCACGTGTCAGCCACGTTGACGTCCACATCAGCAACATTCCAAATGAATGTGCCACGTCATCATCAGCCAATCATTGCAGGCCACGTGTCGTAATCTTATGGTGCCGATAATCCACATCGCCACGTGTCGCTCCGTCATCGCCATATCAGCATAATCATTCAGCTCTCAGCCACCTCTGCCACGTTTCACCTTATCACCTTATCCATCAGCCACGTGTCGAACTCTCCGTAAGCCACACCATAAATCACACGCGTCGCATCGCGCAAGGAGTTCTCGTCGTGACGTGCAGGGCCTATCAACGCCTATAAATTCAGCTCAAAATTTCAGTTTTAGATGTACCTTCCTCTCTGTAATTCTCTGAGTAAATAAGGAGTTTGTATCTACTTTTCTCTTAATTTCAGTTTTGTAACTAATTTTAGTTACTTTCTGTAATAATAATTTACTTTCTTTACTTTTTCAGTTTTTACTATTCAATAATGAGAAGTTAACTTCCCCATGCTACGGTGAAAGGTAAAACTTTTATTACTGATATTTAGATTAATCTCCCTTAATTATAATATATTCACTATTTAAAATTTGACTTAACAAGGATACTGCTATATTGGTCGGTTGGTAATTAATTATAAATTGGTTTTAACCTGACTAAGCATGGATACCACCTGGTTGGTCGGTTCGTAATTACCACCTATATGGCTGGTTTATGGACAAATAATGATATCGCCTTTATGGTCGGTCTGACTTAATTTGACTTAATCAAGTTACTGCCTATATTGTTGGTTTGTAAATCACACAAGTTATTATATTATATTAATGGAGATATCTAAAATAGTAGTGATAAAAGTAGATCATCTAGCCCTAACATTTTCTTTTATTGTATTTTTCTTTATTTATTTTCCAGCATTTTACTTTATGTATTTTATTTTTAAGTTTTTACTAGCCCTAGTTATGTGTCGTAACTGAGTTAGTTATCTGGGGTTGTGATGAATTCCAATATCATCGGTTTATAAGGGGTTATTTTATAGTTTTGGTAATTTAAAGGTTTACTTATTAAGTCTTAAGATTAATATTCGGATTCAGATTTTTCAGAAAATAGATCTTCAGAAATGAATTTTCAAAGACAGACATATAGAAAAGATGGTTTTAAGAAAGAGTTTTCATAAGAAACTGTTTTTTAAGAATTTTAGAGATTTACATATCAAAAGCAGTTTTAAGAAAAAGTTTCCAGAAAGATAATTGTTTTCAGATAATGAAAGAGATTTCAGAAGAGATGGATTTGAGATGAATTTGGTTTTAGAACCATGGATTTTCAAAAACCATTTTAGTTTTTTTTAAAAAAAAAAACTGTCCACTCACTAGGTCGTTCAAACGATCTAGCCCCCACACTCCCAGTGTTTCCGTTTTGCAGGTTATTCGGAGGACGGGCTTGAGAAGATGGATACTAATGGCAGTCACTAGGTTGTTGAGTCCACCAGCTCAAGTCAGATACATAGTTCTGTCAAAGTCAGAGTAAATTTTTTTTATCAGAAGTATGTTTAGTAGAATTTACATGTGTAAGAGTTAGACGTGTCCATGTAAAGAGTATAAGTGTAATGTTATTAAGTATTGAGTTATGAGCATTGTGATGCATATTTTTGTTACTAATTGGGGTGATGGTCCATATGCATGAGATTAATTTTGAAATGAGAATAATAGTGTTATTCATAGTCAGAGGCTCAGGAGGATAAGATGACCTATTCCCTGCCAGTAGCATCTCCCAGAGGGGATGTTATAGTTAAAGTGCAAGTCATGTGATAGTTGCATGAGAATCATTACTTAAGGATGTCAGAGTCGATGTTATGAGAGTTTAGCATATCAAGTTTAGAGTTGTAAAGATCAAAGTTTGCTCAATGAAATTAAGTTGGGCAAGTAGCCCTCTAATGTAAGTGTGTGATTTTTAATTGTAGAGTTTAGTTAGTAAGTCAGTCAGTTACAGGCTGAGGGTGCTATGGTGACCTATTGCTTGTCGGAAGCATCTTCGAGAGGGGAAGCTACAAAGCGTCTTTGTGGAAAAATTATAATAATCATAAAGTATTAAAACATATAACAAGCGCCGAGACAGAAATATTCCTTCATCGTATACTATCAAAATAAGTTATCCGAAATATTTTCTCAAGGCCATTTATGAAGATGATTTCAAACCTCGGGGAAGTTATTTTGAATTGATGTTAGTCTATGATAATACATGAATGAAGTATGAATATGCTTTGGATAGTTTAATGCAATAGAAAGAATAAGTGTCCTTAATTGAGATTGGTGAATTAGAAAAAAAAATAAAATGCTAGTTGATGATGGTGATAATTTCGGCAGCAGAGGATAAGGTTTGGGCTAGTTTTAGATGAGTGATGAAGATTTAAATCTTGAAGTTATGCAATGTGCATCAAGTATTCTACTAAGTTAATAAAATAAGTAGGTTTTAGGCATAATAAAAATTATTCATAATAATAAAAATTCTATTGGGGGTTTCCAAATTAAGAGTAATAAGTAAGACAACAAAATAAGAAAATTAAACAGTGAAGTTAACCTGAAACAATTTCTAGACAAGTCAAAATGAATTAGTCATAAGTTGAATTTTTGATGTCCAAATGATGAACCGTAAAGTTCTGAGTAAAATTGAGATATAAGAGAGTGAGATATTAAAAAATCTTAATTTTTGAAGTAAGGATAAAGCCAAACCGAATTTTTGAAAGTGAGTGACTTGTTGCTACTGCATCCAGTTTTCTATCTGAATAGCCTTTAAATTTCGGTTTAGAACTTGAGTTTTCGAGATCAAAACGGAGATCCGTAAAAATCAACATAAACTAGACACATTAAGGAACTTTATATAAAAATTTTAGCATCGGATTCACTCCCAATTAATTACAATGAATTTCAAATTTAGTCATCGAACAGTAAATGTTGGTTTCTATTATTTGTCCCAAGGAAAGTATAAGCATATGAAATACAATAAATGAATATATAATAAACTTGAAGCATGGCGGAATCATACTTACAAAGCTTTTGTGATGAAGAAGATGAACAAAGGGTTGAAGCTCCAAGTCCCTATATGGTTCGGCCAAGAGGAGAAAAGAGTTGAAAGCTCCAAGCTTTGTGTATTCCAAGCTCCAAGGTGGTTTCCCTATCACCTCCTTTGATTCATTGCTTGTGCTAGCAAAAATGGAGAATGAGAGAACAATCTTCTACCTTGCATGTGCAGCTCACGGCGTGAGCAAGAGAGAAAGAAGAGGAGAGTGTTTCACTTTTAATTTTTGTTCCCTTTTCATGCAAAAACCGTGAGTGACAAAAGGAAATAAAAGTGATATGATATCTAATACTAAAAGAATTTTTTAATGCAAAAAATCCTTCAAAGCCATGCATGGCTTTCCCTCCAAAATGAAATCCATCATTTGCCATCATTACCACACTTTGAGATTAGAGACAATGTATCATCCCTCAAAGGTGACTAGATACATCCACCATCCATTCGTATTAAGTAATGAGATATCGCGATGTGATTTGCGGATATCACTCGATTCAAAATACGAATGTGTCCGCAAACACTTTCGGGCTCGGTTTCGTTAATTCCGAATTAACGAATTTCCGTCGCGACGTGAATTAAATAATTACGCCTTGCGAAATTACTATTCAGTTCGCTAATGATTAATTCTAAATTAGTTCGTTTGCCCGAATTAAAATCCGATTTTAATTCCGCGTCGAAATCTAATTTCGTTTAATAATATATCGAATATATTATTTTATCGATTAATTCCAAATTAATCGATTTCTCTCTCTCTCCTAATAAGGCATTTTATCCAAGATAAAGTTTCTCCGTTATTAATCCAAGATTAATAAAGTTCGAATCAAACATCATAGGTGAATCTTCAGGAAGCGACCAGAGATCTCCGGATATGTTGGCAGTAATACGGTCGTTGGATAATCAAAACACGTACGTACCTCGTACTACGTTTTTACCGATTTACAAGACAAGGTTGGCTTCTAGCAAAGCGCCATGCCTACCCAATTCTCCAGAAATATTCTTACTGGAATATTAGATCTATATCAAGCGTAGTATACCGTAGTATTGCGTACATCGATCCAGTATCGGACGATCACATGTTAGGCCTGGGGTTGGAAATGTGTCTGCCCCGTACGAAACATATATCGGACATCAAGCAACTAGTCTCTTTAAATCGGGCAATACTGACCTAGTCATATTGTCTCGACGGTTGCAACCTTTTATAGAGCACTAGTTCTGTATCCTGCGCGATCATCAACTCCATATGTCTGAAGTGACACTTCCATCTTGACATCACACCCAGTGCACTACGATTCCTGATAAACCCAGAGAGGTAACACAGAACCAGTTAAGGTCCCCCAACCACCAAAACCAAAGTTTACCTATTGTCGCAAGTACTAGCGATGCAAGTCTCAGGTTAAGACCATATACACCTACCCTGATGCGGCCTCCCATAGACACGCAGACATACTACCAATGGGATTCCGCGGGGTCTATCCAGAGCGAAGCTGTTTTCCGTACCATCGGTAAAACACAACCTCCTATCGCACTTGCATAAGTATCCTATACTTAAATATATGAGAACTATGCCGTTGTGCCCTCACAACATGCACAAGTGCAATACTAGTCTATTCCGCATTATCGATGTCCGATCTCGATAATACTCCGACTAGGGATATTTAATGATTTAAACCTTTGTATTGATACTGTCTCATATCATCTCAATACGGAATTAATCATATTGACTTTCGCCATTTATATATCAAAGTAAATAAATTACAAAACGGCAAAAGGCAATTTCATTATCACATAGTTAATTTTGTACAATAATACAATATCATTTACAAAACAGTGACGCTATGGGTCATAATGTCTAACAATCTCCCACTTGGCCTATAGCCAGTCACTCAAGCATCTAATACCTGAACTATGTATATGTCGTTCAAACACACTTGCGGATAAACAGCTTTCGTCAGCGGATCTGCAATGTTGTTATCTGATGCGACCTTCTCGACTTTTACATCGCCACGATGTATAATCTCCCGAATCAGATGGTAACGCCGAAGAACATGCTTGGATCTTTGATGAGACCTTGGTTCCTTAGCTTGTGCTATAGCCCCGTTATTGTCACAATACAATGGAACGGGCTCAGCTGCTAACGGAACTACTCCTAATCCGATTAGGAACTTTCGGATCCAAACTGCCTCCTTTGCTGCTTCCGACGCAGCAATATACTCCGCTTCTGTCGTTGAATCGGCAACAGTATCTTGCTTGGAAGATTTCCAGCTCACTGCTCCGTTATTCAAACAAAAAATGTACCCGGATTGTGACTTGAAGTCGTCCTTGTCGGTTTGGAAACTTGCATCAGCATACCCAGATACCACAAGTTCTCCTTCTCCGTAAATTAAGAAAGCATCCTTAGTTCGTCTAAGATACTTAAGGATATTCTTAACTGCCATCCAGTGACCTTCTCCTGGATCGGCCTGATAGCGACTGCACATGCTCAAAGCATATGACACATCAGGTCGTGTACATATCATGGCATACATGATCGATCCGACTGCCGAGGCGAACGGTATCCGACTCATGTTATCTCTCTCTTCTTGAGTCTTAGGACACATGTCCTTAGACAGAGAGGTACCACGAAACATTGGCATCAATCCCTTCTTGGATTGATCCATGCTGAATCGCTTCAACACTTTGTCAATATATGTACTCTGGGAGAGTCCAAGCAGCTTTCTAGATCTGTCCCGGTAGATCTTTATTCGGAGAATAAAGGCTGCTTCTCCCAGATCTTTCATGGAGAATTTTAATGAAAGCCAAGCTTTCACCGACGTTAGCATGGGAATGTCATTGCCTATAAGCAATACATCGTCGACATAAAGGACAATAAAAGTCAGTGCTCTCCCACTAACCTTCTTGTATACACAAGGGTCATCTTCGTTTTGCACGAAATTATATTCTTTTATGATTTCATCAAAATGCTGATTCCATGACCGTGATGCTTGCTTCAATCCATAAATGGATCGATTTAATTACAAACCTTGTTTGCAAGTCTAGGTACGATAAAACCGTCAGGCTGTTGCATATAAACATCCTCCAAAAGGTTTCCGTTAAGGAAAGCGGTTTTAACGTCCATCTGCCATATCTCGTAATCGAAATATGCAGCTATTGCAAGCATTATCCGAATGGATTTAATCATGGCAACAGGCGAGAAAGTTTCGTCATAATCAATACCATATTGTTGACGATACCCCTTTGCTACAAGCCTAGCTTTGTATGTTTGCACGTTGCCATCCATGTCGGTCTTCTTCTTGAAGATCCATCTGCATCCAATAGGTTTTACACCTTCTGGTGCATCAACCAGTGTCCAAACTTGGTTGGCATACATGGAATCCATCTCAGACTTCATGGCTTCTTGCCATAAAGCGGAATCAATATCTTGTATTGCTTCCTCATACGTAGACGGTTCATTATCCTCAATAAGATTAATGTCTACATGAGGCGAGATCAGGTACCCATACCTCTCAGGTACTGTCCTGACTCTCTCCGACCTACGCGGTCCTTGTGTATATGAAGGCTGTGGTACAGACTCATCCCGGATGGTCTGTTCATGTTCCGTCGTTGATTCATTGCCAGGAACAGTATCACCACGATTTTCATCGAGCTCCACTTTCCTCCCACTTACCACTGCATCTAAGAATTCCTTTTCAAGGAAAAATGCATGTAGAGCAACAAATACTTTGTTCTCTTGCGGGTGATAGAAGTAATATCCTTTGGTTTCCTTAGGATATCCTATGAAAAGGCATTTATCTGATTTGGGTTCTAATTTGGTACCTTCCAAACGTTTAACATATGCCCAGCAACCCCAAATCTTCAGGAAAGAGAAACCCGGTTTCCTTCCTGTCCATATCTCGTATGGAGTCTGTTCAACAGACTTTGACGGAACCTTATTCAAAATAAGTATTGCACTGCTTAATGCGTATCCCCAGAAGGATATTGGTAGCTCAGTGCGACTCATCATTGACCTTACCATGTCTAACAAGGTACGGTTTCTCCGTTCAGACACACCGTTTAATTACGGTGTTCCAGGAGGAGTCCACTGTGAAAGAATACCATGTTCTTTCAAGTAATCTTGAAACTCATAACTTAAGTATTCGCCACCACGGTCCGACCGTAATGTCTTAATACTCTTGCCTGTTTGTTTTTCAACTTCGTGTCGAAACTCTTTGAATTTCTCAAAGGTTTCCGACTTGTGCATCATTAGATACACATAACCGTAACGTGATGCATCATCCGTAAAGGTTACGAAGTATCGATATCCACCTCTAGCCTGGCTAGACATGGGCCCACATACATCACTATGAACGAGGGCTAACAGTTCTGTGGCACGTTCACCTTTACCTCTAAAAGGTGATTTAGGCATTTTGCCTAAAAGACAAGATTCGCAGACATCATATGAATTAGGATCAAATCCGTCCAAGTACCCACTCTTCGAAAGTGTGGATATGCGAGTCTTGTTAATGTGTCCTAGACGACAATGCCACATATAAGCTTCATCTTTTAGATTACTCCTTTTGAGCCTTTTGTTTGTCATTTTGTGTTTAGGAGATTCATTTACATTCAAAATATAAAGACCATTATTTGCAACAACAGTGCAAATTTCTGCATCATTTTTATATAAATAACACCCAGTGTGTCTTACAAATACAAAAGTGTACCCATGTTGGGTTAACAAAGATACAGATATAATATTCCTAGTTAAACTAGGTATATAATAACAGTTCAAAAGTTTAAGTACATGCCCTGAGGGCAGTTCCAAAACAAAAGTCCCTACAGCCAAAACAGCAACTGGTGTTCCGTTTCCGACTCGTAGGTCAATCTCCCCTGAAGCCAGCATCCTGCTATTCTGCAGATCCTGCAAATCAGTACAAATATGAGCAGCACAACCAGAATCAAAAATCCAATTTTTAAGACTAGAAGTAGTCATATTTATTTCAATAACAAACATACCAGAGGCTGGTGCCTTGCCTGCCTTGATATCATCCATGTGTCCCTTGCCCATTCGGCAGTCACGTTTCCAGTGACCCTTCTTGCCGCAGTTGAGGCAGACATCTTGAGATTTGTTCCTTGGCTTCCCAGAAGCTTTTGTCGACTTGCCTTTACCCTTGTTCTTATGTTTCCTCTTCCTCACCCCTCCAGTTGCCTTAAGCCCAGCCTTTGGCCCCTGAGAGGTCGATGCATAGTGCGCCTCGCGCTTGCCCCCTTTTAGGAGTTCTTTTTCAGACTCCTTCAAGACGGATAACAGCTCTCCAAGAGAGTCATCCGTGTCCATCAACTTATAGTTGATTATAATTTGTTTCCAAGTATCGGGAAGCGATTGTAAGATCAAATCCACAGTCAGCTCAGCCTCCAAGACTATTCCCATATTGGCCAACTCATCAATATCGGCGATCATTTGAGCCCCGTGGGCCTCAACTGATGCGCCTTCAGTCATTCGGGCGCGGAAGAGTTTCTTCACCAACTCATACCTTTCCATCCGCTTGTTGGAGCGGTGGAGATCTCGAAGTCTAGCCATCATATTATAAGGATCCAAGTCCCTATTCTGGCGATGAAAGTGTTGAGTCATAGAAGCTAACATAATAGCCTGAGCTGTGTCACAATCATTGCTGTGAGTTTTCCATAACTCCAGCTCAAGTGGGTCAGTGGGCTTAGGCGGGAGAGGTGTTTGTATAGTATACAGCATCCTCTCAGCCCCAAGGACTATCCTCAGGTTCATTTCCCAATCAGCGAAGTTTGTCCCCTTAAAGACATTGTCACCCATGATGATGTCTCGGACATTTACCTTGCTAGCCATCTCAACTACGATAGTCCAACTATCTAGTTAACGATAAAATGGGTACAGTCAAACTGTTACAAAAAAAACAATGTATTAGTCCAACTAATTATATAAATAGACGAAATAATTTTGAAGAACGCGTAAGGCAAAGTATCTGAATGAAATTGCAAATTCACATACTAGCCTCCCACTATTTTCATCAAGTCTCTAACCCTCTGTTGAGAACTCGGGAAATCCTATTCCTAGTGGGCTAGGATCCCGTTAAATAACACACAACCTTGACTTTGGCCAACAAGCTGTATGCTATTTAACTAGGTAGATCTCACAGATCAATTGGATCCAATCCAATTCCTAGATCCGGTTAGGTGGACATCCAAGTCCTAAACATTGCGTATGCCAATGTATCTAATACATTTTCTAACCTTATCCTCCGAATCATCTAGGCCTTGGCTTTGGCACAACAAACCTAATGATTCCAGTTAAGCGGGACCCATTGACAAGGATAGTTTCGTAATCAATGTCGTTGGACAAGAAGTGATCTTGACTTTGGCCAACAAATCACAACTTGGACAAGACACCGATGTGGAACAAAACTCTCATGATTCAAGTACATCCTAATTGACAAGGTCTTGACTTTGGCCAACAAACCAATGCCAATCGGATCTTGAACAAGAATCATTCAATGGAAGGATAATCGCTTAATATAGATTGAGGGATTTTTGCGTAATTGGCAACCAATTTATTATCTTTGTTAGGTCTCATCAACATACACCCTTAAGCATGCTTCTAAAACATCATAAAGCGCGTAAAGTAAATTAATAGTGATATACGGATGGATATAAACACAACTTGTTCCTAGAACAAATCACTCCCTTTCCACTCCCCGCTAGCACTATTCTACTACTACCCAATTACATAATACAATAAGAGAAACCTCATTTACATTGAGGGGAATCAGGTGAGAAGAGAATACAAAGAGATAAAATAGATAAGGCTGGACACGCAGGTCCAATTTATAAATTCTAAATTTACAATAATTTCTAAAATTACCCTTTCCCTTCTAATATCCATCCGATATACACTATTCATTCATCACATACATATATATTCAAACAAGACATGCTTTTACAACCAATCTAATCCAATTAATTAGTCTTTGTTTAAATGATCATCCAATGTTCAAACAACGGTTTTGATTTTGCGCGAGTCCAACTCGTTTGAGAATAAGTACATAAGGTACGAATTCACGAATTATATCGAACTACTTATTAAATCTAATTTAATTCGTATTCAATACTAATTCAATTATTTAATTCCAAATTAAATGTTTACACTTTTAATGTGCTTTAAAGACTTAGATTCTAAATCTAATCTAATTGGGTCTCAAAGCCCAACTAACATCCAATGTTTGTTTAATTAAAGTCCGATGAGCTTTCAATTGATTTATTAAGGCTTGGGCTTTGGCTAATGTGGGTCAAACCCAATTACCAAGCCCAAATAAGGAATCACCCTTAAATGCCACAAAATCAATTTCAAGCCCATAAGGCCCAATTAAACTTTAAAGCCCATTATACTACATTTGGACTTAATGGAGTGATTTAGGCCCAAATTGGATCCAATCCTTTTGGCCCAAATCTACTTGGCCCAACCAAGCCCATTATGCCCAAATATAATATTACAAGCCCAATTTAACAATTAAGCCCATTAATTTAAATTTCAATATTCCAAATTTTAAAATTCAATTAATTAAAGTGTAAAACCAAGATTAATACATTAAACCAAATATTTCAAAATACCAATTTAATTTATTAATCATCTATTGTTCAAAACATATGTCCAACATTAATTGAACAAAAATCAAGTCCATTTTCATGTCCATTAAGATTCGGCCAAGTGAGATTTTTGTGTCGATTTTTTTTCAATCCGATTGAATCACTAATCTACGTCCCGTATACGTTTTAAGTCATCCAATGATCTTGTACACAAAAAATTCCAACACATCCAATGTTCATACCCATTCGGCCAAGGTTACATTTTTGGGGAAAAATCATCCAATGCATTTTTCTCAAAATTGATTCCATATAACATCATTCTATATACATGTAAGCATACTCATTCATCAAATTTCACAAGAACATGCTTCAATCAATTTTACCCAAATATTAACCTAATATATTTCATGCTTAAACCTAGCTCAATGATACCATTGTTGGTTTCTATTATTTGTCCCAAGGAAAGTATAAGCATATGAAATACAATAAATGAATATATAATAAACTTGAAGCATGGCGGAATCATACTTACAAAGCTTTTGTGATGAAGAAGATGAACAAAGGGTTGAAGCTCCAAGTTCCTATATGGTTCGGCCAAGAGGAGAAAAGAGTTGAAAGCTCCAAGCTTTGTGTATTCCAAGCTCCAAGGTGGTTTCCCTATCACCTCATTTGATTCCTTGCTTGTGCTAGCAAAAATGGAGAATGAGAGAACAATCTTCTACCTTGCATGTGCAGCTCACGGCGTGAGCAAGAGAGAAAGAAGAGGAGAGTGTTTCACTTTTAATTTTTGTTCCCTTTTCATGCAAAAACCGTGAGTGACAAAAGGAAATAAAAGTGATATGATATCTAATACCAAAAGAATTTTTTAATGCAAAAAATCCTTCAAAGCCATGCATGGCTTTCCCTCCAAAATGAAATCCATCATTTGCCATCATTACCACACTTTGAGATTAGAGACAATGTATCATCCCTCAAAAGTGACTAGATACATCCACCATCCATTCGTATTAAGTAATGAGATATCGCGATGTGATTTGCGGATATCACTCGATTCAAAATACGAATGTGCCGCAAACACTTTCGGGCTCGGTTTCGTTAATTCCGAATTAACGAATTTCCGTCGCGACGTGAATTAAATAATTACGCCTTGCGAAATTACTATTCAGTTCGCTAATGAATTAATTCTAAATTAATTCGTTTGCCCGAATTAAAATCCGATTTTAATTCCGCGTCGAAATCTAATTTCGTTTAATAATATATCGAATATATTATTTTATCGATTAATTCCAAATTAATCGATTTCTCTCTCTCTCCTAATAAGGCATTTTATCCAAGATAAAGTTTCTCCGTTATTAATCCAAGATTAATAAAGTTCGAATCAAACATCATAGGTGAATCTTCAGGAAGCGACCTAAGAGATCTCCGGATATGTTGGCAGTAAATACGGTCGTTGGATAATCAAAACACGTACGTACCTCGTACTACGTTTTTACCGATTTACAAGACAAGGTTGGCTTCTAGCAAAGCGCCATGCCTACCCAATTCTCCAGAAATATTCTTACTGGAATATTAGATCTATATCAAGCGTAGTATACCGTAGTATTGCGTACATCGATCCAGTATCGGACGATCACATGTTAGGCCTGGGGCTGGAAATGTGTCTGCCCCGTACGAAACATATATCGGACATCAAGCAACTAGTCTCTTTAAATCGGGCAATACTGACCTAGTCATATTGTCCCGACGGTTGCAACCTTTTATAGAGCACTAGTTCTGTATCCTGCGCGATCATCAACTCCATATGTCTGAAGTGACACTTCCATCTTGACATCACACACCCAGTGCACTACGATTCCTGATAAACCCAGAAGAGGTGAACACAGAACCAGTTAAGGTCCCCCAACCACCAAAACCAAAGTTTACCTATTGTCGCAAGTACTAGCGATGCAAGTCTCAGGTTAAGACCATATACACCTACCCTGATGCGGCCTCCCATAGACACGCAGACATACTACCAATGGGATTCCGCGGGGTCTATCCAGAGCGAAGCTGTTTTCCGTACCATCGGTAAAACACAACCTCCTATCGCACTTGCATAAGTATCCTATACTTAATATATGAGAACTATGCCGTTGTGCCCTCACAACATGCACAAGTGCAATACTAGTCTATTCCGCATTATCGATGTCTGATCTCGATAATACTCCGACTAGGGATATTTAATGATTTAAACCTTTATGTATTGATACTGTCTCATATCATCTCAATACGGAATTAATCATATGGACTTTCGCCATTTATATATCAAAGTAAATAAATTACAAAACGGCAAAAGGCAATTTCATTATCACATAGTTAATTTTGTACAATAATACAATATCATTTACAAAACAGTGACGCTATGGGTCATAATGTCTAATAGTAAATTCTTAGCAACTAGTAGAATCTAAATTTCCGCTCCCGCACTTGTTTAACTCCAAACCCTAGCCAATAAAAATTTGTAGACCATGCTTATAAGTTAGTAACTCGTTGAATTCAAAAATCCAATTTCATATAATATATCGAATATATTATTTAATCGATTAATTCCAAATTAATCGTTATCTCTCTTTAAATGATATTTTATCCTAGATAAAATATCGCCGCAATTAATCCTAGATTAATTTTCTCTCTCATCAAATTAATCCAAGATTAATTAAAGTGCGAGTCATACGTCATCGGTGAATCTTCGAGAAGCGACCCATGAGATCCCCGGATATGTTGGCAGTAAATTCGGTCGTCGGACTAACAGAACACGTACGTACCAAGTACGACATTTGTACCGATTTACAAGACAAGGTTGGCTTCTAGCAAAGTGTCATGCCTTCCCAATTCTCCAGAATTATCCTTACAGGAATATAAGGATCTATATCAAGCGTAGTATACGTAGTATTGTGTATGTCGATCCAGTATCGGATGATCACATGCTAGGCCTGGGCTGGAATTGTGTCTGCCCCGTACGAAGCACAAGTCGGATGTCTGGTAACTAGTCTCTATAATCGGATAAACATAATCTTGTCATTTTATACCGATGACTGCAGTACATAAGAGTACTAGTACCGTATCCTACGTGACCATCTTCTCCATATGACTGAAGTGATACTTCCATCTTGACATCACACCCAACACACTACGATTCTCGATATACCCAGAAGAGGCATACACAGAAACCGGTTAAAGCCCAGGACGACCAAAACCAAAGTATATTGATTGTCGCAAGTATTAGCAGTGCAAGTCTCAGGTTAAGACCAAATACACCTACCCTGATTTCGAACTTCCATAGACACATAGTCATACTACCAATGGAATTCCGAGGGGGTCTATCCAGAGCGAAACTGTTTCCCGTACCATCGGTAAAACACAACCTCCTATTACACTTGCATGAGTATCATATACCCAAATATATGAGAACTATGCCGTTATGCCCTCACAACGCGCACACATGTAATACTAGTCTTTTACGCATTTATCGATGTCCAATCTCGACAATGCTCTGACTAGGGATATTTAATGATTTATCCTTCGTGGACTGATACTGTCTCATATCATTCTCAATCCAGGAACTAATCATAGGGACCTCCTATCTTTTATACATCTAGGTGATCTAATCACAAATGATAAGAGAGCAATCTCCTTTGTCACATAGTTAATTTGTACAACAACACCACGATCTGTACAAATAGTGACGCTATGGGTCATAATTGTCCAACAATCTCCCACTTAGCCTAAAGCCAGTCACTCGAGTGTCTGACACCCGAACTATGTACGGTTGGCTTAAACTGCTGAAAAATGCTTTCATCAGTGGATTTGCATGATTATCATCTGATGCGATTTATTCGATCATCACATCGCCACAATGTATGATCTGAACGAATCCGATGAATATCGAAGTATATATCTGGATCGTTGATGAGACCATTAATTCTTTTACCTGCGTTGTAGCCTAGCTCAGCTGCTAACAGAATTATATCTAATCTAATTAGATTTGTTATCGACCCAGAAGGCTTCTATTGCTGCCTCAGCTACAGCAATAACCCGCATTTGTTGTTTATTCGGTAACATTATCTTGCTTGGAAGATTTCCAGCTCACTGTTCCGTTATTCAAACTTTGTATAGTACTGTTTGCGACTTATAGTCGTTTTATCGGTTTGGAAACTTGCTACAGTGATCCCAGTCACTTCAAGTTCTCCTTCTCCATAGACTAAGACATCATCCTTAGTTCTCTAAGAAACTAACGGATGTTCTTAATATCAATCCAGTGACTATCTCTCGGATTGGCCTGTTTGTGAATCCATATGCTCAAAGCGTATGAGACACCAGCTCGCGTATATTTTTCAATGTACGATTTCTCGGAGAGTATTTATGAAAGCCAAGCTTTCACCGATTATATTTTATGGGAATATCATTTCCAAGAAATGACATATTATCATTATTTATAGGACATTTATTGTCAGTGCGCTCCCACTAACCCTCTTATATACACAAGAATCATTCTCGTTTTGAATTAAATCATAAACTATTATGATTACATCAAAACGATAATTCCAAGAACCTAATGCTTGATTCAATCCAAACATGCTCATTCTTGCTCTGATACCATTGTTGGAGTTGTCTAACCTTCCCAAGATCATTAAACAAACATGAAATAAGTGTGAATACAATGAGGGAGTTGCAGAATACTCACATCGATCGGTTGAGCGACGCTACGACGAACAAAAATATGATTTTTGCCTTCTGTTCCTCACGGAAGTGAGCTGCTGTGGTGTCTCCATTTTCGGTCATTGGTTGAGCTCCATCAAGCTCCAAGCTTCGCGAAATGGTTCCAAGCTCATGGGTAGACTTCCCTATAACCATCGCATGTCTCTCGGGGTGCTAGCTCTTGATGTTTTTGCCACAAAAAACATCACACTTTGATTCCCATCTCACGGTTTCTACCCAGAAAAACCAGTGAAGAATATGGCCAAATGGCCGAGAGAGAGAGAGGAGTTTTTGGCTCCAAAATGAAAAAGAGAGAGAGACGAATTGTGTGTGTTGTTGGAAGAAAAGTGTATCTAATACACTTAATTTGAAAGTCAAAAATCATTAATAAAATAATGATAAATGTCTTTCAAATCCATCAAATGCTTTCCATCAACTCCCATCAACTTACATCAATCAATCAATCAAATCAAGTGACAAGTTGTCACATCGCTCAAAGTGACTAATGATTTGACGCTTGATGCGACTAGCCATTTGACGCTTGATTTGACTTGCGTGCCGCACTAGAATTCAAAATGCGAATGCGCTCGCAAATAATCTCGGGCTCGGGTTTGCTAATTCCAAATTAACAAATTTTCCATTGCGTCATAATTAAATGATTACGCCCAGCGAAATCACTATTCACATCACTAACGAATTAATTCTAAATTAATTCGTTCGCCCGAATTAAAATCTAATTTTAATTCCGCGTCGAAATCCAATTTCGTATAATATATCGAATATATTATTTAATCGATTAATTCCAAATTAATCGTTATCTCTCTTTAAATGATATTTTATGCCAGATAAAATATCTCCGCAATTAATCCCAGATTAATTTTCTCTCTTATCAAATTAATCTGGGATTAATTAAAGTGTGAGTCATACGTCATCGGTGAGATCCCCGGATATGTTGGCAGTAAATTCGGTCGTCGGACTATCCGAACACGTACGTACCAAGTACGACGTTTGTACCGATTTACAAGACAAGGTTGGCTTCTAGCAAATCGCCATGCCTTCCCAATTCTCCAGAAATATCCTTACAGGAATATAAGGATCTATATCAAGCGTAGTATACGTAGTATTGTGTATGTCGATCCAGTATCAGATGATCACGTGCTAGGCCTGGGGCTGGAATTGTGTCTGCCCCGTACGAAGCACATGTCGGATGTCTGGTAACTAGTCTCGATAATTGGATAAACACGACCTTGTCATTTTATCCCGATGACTGCAGTACATAAGAGTACTAGTACCGTATCCTACGTGACCATCATCTCCATATGATTGAAGTGATACTTCCGTCTTGACATCACACCCAACACACTACGATTCTCGATATACCCAGAAGAGGCGTACACAGAAACCGGTTAAAGCCCTGGACGACCAAAACCAAAGTATATTGATTGTCGCAAGTATTAGCGGTGCAAGTCTCAAGTTAAGACCAAATACACCTACCACGATTTTGGACTTCCATAGACACATAGTCATACTACCAATGGAATTCCGAGGGGGTCTATCCAGAGCGAAGTTGTTTCCCGTACCATCAGTAAAACACAACCTCCTATTACACTTGCATGAGTATCATATACCCAAATATTTGAGAACTATGTTGTTATGCCCTCACAACGCGCACAAGTGTAATACTAGTCTTTTACGCATTTATCGATGTCCAATCTCGACAATGCTCTGACTAGGGATATTTAATGATTTATCCTTCGTGGACTGATACTGTCTCATATCATTCTCAATCCATGAACTAATCATAGGGACCTCCTATCATTTATACATCTGGGTGATCTAACTGTTGGACAAAATGACCCATAGCGTCACTGTTTGCACAGATCATTGTGTTGTTGTAGCAAATTAACTATGTGACAAGGAAATTGCACTCTCATCATTTATGATTAGATCACCACCATATATATAAATGAAGAGAGGTCCCTATGATTAGTTCCTGGACTGAGAATGATATGAGACAGTATCAGTCCCCGAAGGATTAATCATTAAATATCCCTAGCCGGAGTATTATCGAGACTGGACATCGATAATGCGGAATAGGCTAGTATTGCGCTTGTGTGCGTTGTGAGGGCACAACGGCATAGTTCTCATATATATAAGTATTGGATACTTATGCAAGTGCGATAGGAGGTCGTGTTTCACCGATGGTACGGGAAACAGCTTCGCTCTGGATAGACCCTTCGGAATCCCATTGGTATTATGACTATGTGTCTATGGGAGGCTGAAATCAAGGTAGGTGTGTATAGTCTTAACCTGAGACTTACATCGCTAATACTTACGATAATCGATAGACTTTGGTCTTGGTGGTACAGGCTTTAACCGGTTTTGCGTACACCACTTCTGGGTTTATCAGAGAGTCGTAGTGTATTGGATGTGATGTCAAGACGGAAGTATCACTCCAGTCATAGTGGAGATGATGTCACGCAGGATACGGTATTAGTCCTCTTAAGTGCTGCGCGGCCATCGGGATATTATGACAAGGTCATGTATATCCGATTATAGAGACTAGTTACCAGACATCCGACATGTGCTTCGTACGGGGCAGACACTTATCCAGCCCCAGGCCTAGCACGTGACTATCCGATACTGGGCCGATATGCATAATACAATCGTATACTACGCTTGATACAGATCTTAATATTCTTAAATGGATATGTCCGGAGAATTGGGTAGACTTGGTGCTTTGCTAGAAGCCAACCTTGTCTCGTAAATCGGTAGAACGTAGTACTTGGTACGTACGTGATTCGGATACTCCGACGACCGTATTTACTGCCAACATATCCGGGGATCTCATGGGTCGCTTCCCAAAGATTCACCGATGACGTATGACTCGCACTTATATTAATCTGGGATTAATATGATGAGAGAGAGAATTAATCTTGGATTAATTGCGGAGAAACTTTATCTTGGATAAAATGCCTTATTAGGAGAGAGATAACGATTAATTTGGAATTAATCGATAAAATAATATATTCGATATATTATTAAACGAAATTAGATTTCGACGCGAAATTAAAATCGGATTTTAATTCGGGCAAACGAATTAATTTAGAATTAATTCGTTAGCGATCTGAATAGTAATTTCGCTAGGCGAAATTATTTAATTCTCGTCGCGACGGAAATACGTTAATTCGGAATTAGCGAAACCGAGCCCGAAAGTGTTTGCGGAAACATTCGTATTTTGAAACGGGTGGAATCCGCAAATCACATCGCGATATCTCATTACTTGACACGAATAGATGATGGATGTATCTAGTCACCTTTATGGGATGATACATTGTCTCTATTCTCAATGTATGATGATGATGCCATTTAATGAATTTTTAGGAGGGAAAAGCTTTACACGTTTTTTGAAGAGTTTTTATCTAAAAAATTCATTTTGGTAAATGATACATCATTATTGCTTTTCTGATTTCCTTCTCACGTTTTTGAAACAAAATAAAAGGAAATTGAAAAGGCAAACTCTCTCCTCTTCTTCTCCTCTCTTCTCTCACGCCATTTCTGTTCTGGTTTTTTCTTGGACTGCCGTGAACAAAATGGAGGGAAGCAGTGCGTTTTGTGGCAAAACAAGAGTGCTAGCACACTCCGGGATCATGCCAAGGTGATAAGGGAAGTATACCCATGAGCAAGGAACGTTTTGATGAAGCTTGGAGCTCGTTTTTCTTGTTCAAAATGGCGCAAAACAGCAGCTCATTTCAGCCACTGTCACAGCAGTTCACGCCCAACAGTGAGCAGAATTTCAGTTCATTTTTGTTGCCAAATCGTCTCTCAACCGCTCGATGTAAGTATTCCGCACTTCCGTCGTTGTATTTGCTTATGATTCATGCTTGAGTTTTGATCTTGGGACCTATAGAAACTCCAACACTAATCACAAATGATAAGAGAGCAATCTCATTTGTCACATAGTTAATTTGTACAACAACACCATGATCTGTACAAATAGTGACGCTATGGGTCATAATTGTCCAACAGATTTAGCCTTGCCTTTTTCTTCACACCCCAGAAGCCTTCGGCCAAGCCTTGGCCTTCTGGGATGTCGAAGTAAAATGCGCCTTGCGCTTCTTACCTTTTTAGAAGCTTTGGCTCTTCCTCATTGAGTATAGCCATTAACTCTCCAAGAGTTTTCTTTTGGTTCATCATGTTGAAGTTCATGACGAACCCGCCCCAGCATTCGGGCAGAGACTGTAAGATCAAATCTATAGAAGTCTCGGCCTCGTAGGTAATGCCTAGCTAACCTAGCTGTTCGATGTCAGCAATCATCTGCGACACCTAGTGCTGGACAGATGTACCCTCCAACATGTGCGAACGTAAGAGCTTCTTTTGTAATTCATACTTCTAAGATCGAAGGTTAGATCTATGAAAATCCTTTAATTTCCACATCATGGTACAATGATCTAATCCTTAATTCTGACGATGAAATTGAGGATTCATTGCAGCAGGCATGACAGATTGAACATTAAAGTTATGACTCTTCCAAAACTCATGCTCTACTATTTACTCAACTCCGGTCTCAGGCCCGAGAGGTTTCTCTATCAAATAGAGTAACTTCTCACCTCCCAGGATTATTTCCTTTGACGCTAATCTTTCAGGTCATCTTCTCACTATCCTGAGATTCTTTTCCCAATCTGGAAAATTAAAGCCGTTAAAGACATTTTCACCCAGGATTATGTCCTTTGACGCTAATCTTTCAGGTCATCTTGATTGCTATAGTCCAACTAACCAATCAACGATTTCGGGTACAATCAAATGTAATGATTACTATAGTCTAACTATATAACCAACTATAAATGATTGGTTAAATTCAAATGTATTGATTACTATAGTCTAACTATATAACCAACTACAAATGAAGCAGTTTATATACAGTCCAACTGTTCAATTAAAACAAAAATTGAATATTAGTCCAACTAATATATGTATAATTAATGACGAAAAATAAAATGAGCACGTATTGCCAAGTATTTAAATGAAATTGCAAATTTAATACTTGTCTCCCACTATTTTTCGGCGAGCCTCTAACCCTCAGTGGAGTACTCGGGAACCTAGTTTCCTAGTGGGCTAGGATCGCGTTAAATAACACTCCAATCTCCAACCCATGCTAACTATCGACACGAACCGTAAATTTCTTCGACACTATGAATTAGTGACATTCAGTTCCCAAATCTCATGATTTTATAAAGTAATGTAAATTTGATTAGATGATATCTAAGTTATATTTTGAGATGATGCGAAAATTATTGAAATGTTTTGATAAGTTTAAAATTGTTCTCAGATCAGCTGAGAAATGCTACTGTGCTTTGATAATTTGATAAGAGTTCTTTTATGGTTTTTTTAGATTGGGGGAAAAACTCAATCTCATAGAGTTTTGGAATTGACGGATTATGGAATTGACGGATATAGAGACATGCACATATAGTTTCAGGACTAGGGGGAAGGCGATACGTAACGCCCATAGATCCTAGTTTCAGGGCCAAGATGATGTTGGTTTCTATTACCAAGCCCCAAGATCAACAAGAGCAAACAAAATATATATAAATGAATGAACAATATTGAAGTATGGCGGAATCATACTCACAAAAATCGGAATGCGGATGCGTTGATGAAATGAAAACTTCTCCTTTGTGCACTGATGAATTCGGCCAAGGTGGAAAGTGCAGCTCCAAGCTTTGTTTGATCCTCCCAAGCTCAAGGATTAGTTTCCCATATCACCTATGTATGATCCCTTGAAGGTGCTAGCCTTTGTTGTGATTTTGAATGCACAACTTCTTCAAATCTTGCCACAAAAATGAAGAAATGGACAGCCCAAAACTGCATGTAGTTTCGGCAATGTGAGAGAGAGGAGAGTTGAATGATTTTTGTTACAAAAAATCATTTATATTTATGCCATAATATTTATTAAATTAATAATAAATTATGACACAAATCATGCAATGGCTTAGAGTGTCAAACACTCAATTTCCATGCAAAACATTGAGTGCATTGTACACTATCTCCATGCAATGCATTAGAGTTAAATAATGCATAATATGACATGTGTCATGTGGGCCCCAAACGTTTCCAAATGAAAGTGGGCCCACGTGCACTCACGCGTTCGGGTTTGATATTTCCGAAATACCGAACTTACGTCGCGACGTTAATTACAATCGAATTTAAATAAATAATTGCGCCTAGCGAAATTATTATTTACGTCGCTAACGAATTAATTCTAATTAACTCGTTTGCCCGAATTAAAATCTAATTTTAATTTCGCGTCGAAATCGAATTTCGATTATTATATCGAATATAATAATTTTACGATTAATTCCAAATTAATCGTTCTCTCTCTATGTATAGTACTTTATCCAAGATAAAGTCTCTCCGTAATTAATCCAAGATTAATCGAGTTTGAATCATACGTCATTGGTGAATCTTCGGAAGCGACCCAAGAGATCTCCGGATATGTTGGCAGTAAATACGGTCGTCAGATTATCCGAACACGTACGTACCTCGTACTACGTTTTTACCGATTCACAAGACAAGGTTGGCATCTAGCAAAGCGCCATGCCTACCCAATTCTCCAGAAATATTCTTATAGGAATATAAGATCTATATCAAGCGTAGTATACCGTAGTATTGCGTATATCGACCAGTATCGGATGATCACATGTTAGGCCTGGGGCTGGAAATGTGTCTGCCCCGTACGAAACATATAATCGGACATCAAGCAACTAGTCTCTTTAAATCGGACAATCCTGACTTGGTCATATTGTCCCGACGGTTGCAACCTTTTATAGAGTACTAGTTCTGTGTCCTGCGTGATCATCACTCTATATGTCTGAAGTGATACTTCCATCTCGACATCACATCCAGTACACTACGATTCTCGATAAACCCAGAAGAGGTGTACACAGAACCGGTTAAGGTCCCCAACACCACCAAACCAAAGTTTACCGATTGTCGCAAGTACTAGCGATGTAAGTCTCAGGTTAGACCATATACACCTACCCTGATGCGGCCTCCCATAGACACGCAGACATACTACCAATGGGATTCCGCGGGGTCTATCCAGAGCGAAGCTGTTTTCCGTACCATCGAAAACACAACCTCTATCGCACTTGCATAAGTATCCAATACTTAAATATATGAGAACTATGTCGTTGTGCCCTCACAACGTGCACAAGCGCAATACTAGTCTATTCCGCATTATCGATGTCCGATCTCGATAATACTACTCCGACTAGGGATATTTAATGATTAAACCTTTATGGATTGATACTGTCTCATATCATCTCAATCCAATCCGATATTAATCATATGGACTTTCGCCATTTATATATCAAAGTAAATAATATTACAAAACAGCAAAAGGCAATTTCATTATCATATAGTTAATTTTGTACAATAATACAATATCATTTACAAACAGTGACGCTATGGGACATAGCCAGTCACTCAAGCATCTAATACCCGAACTATGTATGTGTCGTTCAAAAACTTGCTGAAGAACAGCCTTCGTCAGCGGTTCTGCAATGTTGTCATCTGATGTGACCTTCTCGACCTTTACATCGCCACGATGTATAATCTCCCGAATCAGATGGTAACGTCGAAGAACATGCTTGGACCGTTGATGAGACCTTGGTTCCTTAGCCTGTGCTATAGCCCGGTTATTGTTACAATACAATGGAACGGGCTCAGCTGCTAACGGAACTACTCCTAATCCGATTAGGAACTTTCGGATCCAAACTGCCTCCTTTGCTGCTTCAGATGCAGCGATGTACTCCGCTTCTATTGTTGAATCGGCAACAGTATCTTGCTTGGAAGATTTCCAGCTCACTGCTCCGTTATTCAAATAAAAAATGTACCCGGATTGCGACTTGTAGTCATCCTTGTCGGTTTGGAAACTTGCATCGGTATACCCAGATACCGCAAGTTCTCCCCTCCATAAATTAAGAAAGCATCCTAGTAGTTCGTTTAAGATACTTAAGGATATCTTAACTGCTATCCAGTGACCTTCACCTGGATCGGCCTGATAGCGACTGCACATGCTCAAAGCATATGAGACATCAGGTCGTGTACATATCATGGCATACATGATCGATCCGACTGCCGAGGTGAACGGTATCCGACTCATGTTGTCTCTCTCTTCCTGAGTCTTAGGACACATGTCCTTAGACAGAGAGGTACCACGTACCATTGGAACCAATCCCCTCTTGGATTGTCCATGTTGAATCGCTTCAACACTTTATCAATGTATGTACTCTGGGAGAGTCCAAGCAGCTTTCTAGATCTATCCCGGTAGATCTTTATTCCAAGAATAAAAGCTGCTTCTCCCAGATCTTTCATGGAGAATTTTAATGAAGCCAAGCTTTCACCTGTTGGTTTCTATAATATGTCCCAAGGAAAGATTAAGCATTTGAAATACAATAAATGAATATATATTTAACTTTGAAGTATGGCGGAATCATACTTACAATGCTTTGTTGATGAAGAAAATCAAAACAAAATGGAAGCTCCAAGTGTTGATTAATTCGGCCAAGAGAAGAAAGAAGGTGGAAAGCTCCAAGCTTTGTGAATTCCTTGCTCTATGATAGTTTCCCTATCACCTCTTTTGATCCCTTGAAGGTGCTAGCCTTGCATGTGAGAAGATGTTCCAAACAACTCACACTATCTTCAAGCTTTTTGGCAACCAAAATGAAGAAGATGAAGACCAAAAAACTGCATGCAGTTTTCGGCAATGTGAGAGAGAAGAGAAGAGAGATTTTTCTTGTTAATTTTTTTACCAAAAATCAATTTATATTTATGCCATAATATTTATTAAATAATAATAAATCTATGACACCAACCATGCAAAGGCTTAGAGTGTCAAACACTCAAATTCCATGCATAACAATTGAGTGTATTATACACTATCACCATGCAATGCATTATCAATAAAATAATACATATAATGACATGTGTCATGTGGGCCCCACACGTTTCCAAATGAAAGCGGGCCCACGTGCACTCACGCGTTCGGGTTCGATATTTCCGAAATACCGAACTTGCGTCGCGACGTTAATTAAATCGAATTTAAATAAATAATCGCGCCTAGCGAAATTATTATTTACGTCGCTAACGAATTAATTCTAATTAACTCGTATGCCCGAATTAAAATCTAATTTTAATTTCGCGTCGAAATCAAATTTCAATTATTATATCGAGTATAATAATTTTACTGATTAATTCCAATTAATCGTTCTCTCTCTCTAAATAAGGCACTTTATCCGAGATATAAAGTTTCTCCGCAATTAATCCAAGATTAATTAAGTTCGAATCAAATATCATAGGTGAATCTTCAGGAAGCGACCCAAGAGATCTCCGGATATGTTGGGAGTAAATACGGTCGTCGGATAATCCGAACACGCACGTACCTCGTACTACGTTCTTACCGATTCACAAGACAAGGTTGGCTTCTAGCAAAGCGCCATGCCTACCCAATTCTCCAGAAATATTCTTATAGGAATATAAGATCTATATCAAGCGTAGTAGTATACCGTAGTATTGCGTACATCGATCCAGTATCGGATGATCACATGCTAGGCCTGGGGCTGGAGATGTGTCTGCCCCGTACGAAACATATATCGGACATCAAGCAACTAGTCTCTTTAAATCGGACAATCCTGACCTAGTCATATTGTCCCGACGGTTGCAACCTTTTATAGAGTACTAGTTCTGTGTCCTGCGTGATCATCACCTCCATATGTCTGAAGCGATACTTCCATCTTGACATCACATCCAGTACACTACGATTCTCGATAAACCCAGAAGAGGTGTACACAGAACCGGTTAAGGTCCCCAACCACCAAAACCAAAGTTTACCGATTGTCGCAAGTACTAGCGATGTAAGTCTCAGGTTAAGACCATATACACCTACCCTGATGCGGCCTCCCATAGACACCTAGACATACTACCAATGGGATTCCGCGGGGTCTATCCAGAGCGAAGCTGTTTTCCGTACCATCGGTTAAAACACAACCTCCTATCGCACTTGCATAAGTATCCAATACTTAAATATATGAGAACTATGCCGTTGTGCCCTCACAACGTGCACAAGCGCAATACTAGTCTATTCCGCATTATCGATGTCCAGTCTCGATAATACTACGGCTAGGGATATTTAATGATTAAACCTTTATGGATTGATACTGTCTCATATCATCTCAATCCAGTACTAATCATATGGACTTTCGCCATTTATATATCAAAGTAAATAATATTTACAAAATGGCAAAAGGCAATTTCATTATTACATAGTTATTTTGTACAATAATACAATATCATTTACAAACAGTGACGCTATGGGACACAATGTCTAACAATCTCCCACTTGGCCTATAGCCAGTCACTCAAGCATCTAATACCCGAACTATGTATGTGTCGTTCAAAAACTTGCTGAAGAACAGCCTTCGTCAGCGGATCTGCAATGTTGTCATCTGATGTGACCTTCTCGACTTTTACATCGCCACGATGTATAATCTCCCGAATCAGATGGTAACGTCGAAGAACGAAAATGCTTGGATCGTTGATGAGACCTTGGTTCCTTAGCCTGTGCTATAGCCCCGTTATTGTCACAATACAATGGAACGGGCTCAGCTGCTAACGGAACTACTCCTAATCCGATTAGGAACTTTCGGATCCAAACTGCCTCCTTCGCTGCTTCAGATGCAGCGATGTACTCCGCTTCTGTTGTTGAATCGGCAACAGTATCTTGCTTGGAAGATTTCCAGCTCACTGCTCCGTTATTCAAACAAAAAATGTACCCGGATTGCGACCTGTAGTCATCCTTGTCGGTTTGGAAACTTGCATCGGTATACCCAGATACCGCAAGTTCTCCACCTCCATAAATTAAGAAAGCATCCTTAGTTCGTTTAAGATACTTAAGGATATTCTTAACTGCTATCCAGTGACCTTCACCTGGATCGGCCTGATAGCGACTGCACATGCTCAAAGCATATGAGACATCAGGTCGTGTACATATCATGGCATACATGATCGATCCGACTGCCGAGGCGAACGGTATCCGACTCATGTGGTCTCTCTCTTCCTGAGTCTTAGGACACATGTCCTTAGACAGAGAGGTACCACGTACCATTGGAACCAATCCCCTCTTGGATTGTTCCATGTTGAATCGCTTCAACACTTTATCAATGTATGTACTCTGGGAGAGTCCAAGCAGCTTTCTAGATCTATCCCTGTAGATCTTTATTCCAAGAATAAAGGCTGCTTCTCCCAGATCTTTCATGGAGAATTTTAATGAAAGCCAAGCTTTCACCGACGTTAGCATGGGAATGTCATTGCCTATAAGCAATACGTCGTCGACATAAAGGACAATAAAAGTAAGTGCTCTCCCACTAACCTTCTTGTATACACAAGGGTCATCTGCGTTTTGCACGAAATCATATTCTTTTATGATCTCATCAAAACGCTGATTCCATGACCGTGATGCTTGCTTCAATCCATAAATGGATCGATTTAACTTACAAACCTGTTTGCAAGTCTAGGTACGATAAAACCGTCAGGCTGTTGCATATAAACATCCTCCAAAAGGTTTCCGTTAAGGAAAGCGGTTTTAACGTCCATCTGCCATATCTCGTAATCGAAATATGCAGCTATTGCAAGCATTATCCGAATGGATTTAATCATGGAAACGGGTGAGAAGGTTTCGTCATAATCAATACCATATTGTTGACGATACCCCTTCGCTACAAGCCTAGCTTTGTACGTTTGTACGTTGCCATCCATGTCGGTCTTCTTCTTGAAGATCCATCTGCATCCAATAGGCTTTATGCCTTCTGGTGCATCAACCAGTGTCCAAACTTGGTTGGCATACATGGAATCCATCTCGGACTTCATGGCATCTTGCCATAAAGCGGAATCGATATTTTGTATCGCTTCCTCATACGTAGCCGGTTCATTATCCTCAATAAGATTAATATCTACATGAGGTGAGATCAGGAACCCATACCTCTCAGGTACTGTTCTGACTCTCTCCGACCTACGCGGTCCTTGTGTATGTGAAGTTTGTGGTACAGACTCATCCCGGACGGTCTGTTCTTGTTCCGTCGTTGATTCATTGCCAGGAACAGTATCACTACGATCTTCATCGAGTTCTACTTTCCTCCCACTTACCACTGCATTTATAAAATCCTTCTCAAGGAAAAATGCTTGTAGAGCAACAAATACTTTGTTCTCTTGTGGGTGATAGAAGTAATATCCTTTGGTTTCCCTAGGATATCCTACAAAAAGGCATTTATCAGTTTTGGGTTCAAGTTTGGTACTTTCCAAACGTTTAACATATGCCCAGCATCCCCAAATCTTCAGGAAAGAGAAACCTGGTTTCCTTCCTGTCCATATCTCATATGGAGTCTGTTCAACAGACTTCGACGGTACCTTATTCAAAATAAGTATAGCACTGTTTAATGCGTATCCCCAGAAGGATATTGGTAGCTCAGTGCGACTCATCATTGACCTTACCATGTCCAACAAGGTGCGGTTTCTCCGTTCGGACACACCGTTAATTGCGGTGTTCCAGGAGGAGTCCACTGTGAAAGAAACCATATTCTTTCAAGTAATCGTGAAAGAATTAATCTTGAATTAATTCTAAATTAACTCGTTTGCCCGAATTAAAATGTAATTTTAATTTCGCGTCGAAATCGAATTTCGATTATTATATCGAATATAATAATTTTACGATTAATTCCAAATTAATCGTTCTCTCTCTATGTATAGTACTTTATCCAAGATAAAGTCTCTCCGTAATTAATCCAAGATTAATCGAGTTTGAATCATACGTCATTGGTGAATCTTCGGGAAGCGACCCAAGAGATCTCCGGATATGTTGGCTAAAGTAAATACGGTCGTCGGATTATCCGAACACGTACGTACCTCGTACTACGTTTTTACCGATTCACAAGACAAGGTTGGCTTCTAGCAAAGCGCCATGCCTACCCAATTCTCCAGAAATATTCTTATAGGAATATAAGATCTATATCAAGCGTAGTATACCGTAGTATTGCGTATATCGAACCAGTATCGGATGATCACATGTTAGGCCTGGGGCTGGAAATGTGTCTGCCCCGTACGAAACATATATCAGACATCAAGCAACTAGTCTCTTTAAATCGGACAATCCTGACCTGGTCATATTGTCCCAACGGTTGCAACCTTTTATAGAGTACTAGTTCTGTGTCCTGCGTGATCATCACCTCCATATGTCTGAAGTGATACTTCCATCTCGACATCACATCCAGTACACTACGATTCTCGATAAACCCAGAAGAGGTGTACACAGAACCGGTTAAGGTCCCCAACCACCAAAACCAAAGTTTACCGATTGTCGCAAGTACTAGCGATGTAAGTCTCAGGTTAAGACCATATACACCTACCCTGATGCGGCCTCCCATAGACACGCAGACATACTACCAATGGGATTCCGCGGGGTCTATCCAGAGCGAAGCTGTTTTCCGTACCATCGGTAAAACACAACCTCCTATCGCACTTGCATAAGTATCCAATACTTAAATATATGAGAACTATGTCGTTGTGCCCTCACAACGTGCACAAGCGCAATACTAGTCTATTTGCATTATCGATGTCCGATCTCGATAATACTCCGACTAGGGATATTTAATGATTAAACCTTTATGGATTGATACTGTCTCATATCATCTCAATCCGGTATTAATCATATGGACTTTCGCCATTTATATATCAAAGTAAATAATATTACAAAACGGCAAAAGGCAATTTCATTATCACATAGTTAATTTTGTACAATAATACAATATCATTTACAAACAGTGACGCTATGGGACATAATGTCTAACAGATGACAGCATTGATTAGCTCTCTTGTCTCTAGTTCAGTGACTTGGGGTATGGCGATACGTTACACATTAAGACACTAGTTAGGCATGTGAGGGACGACAATACATAACTCCCTCATACGTCAAGTGTTTTTCAGTTATGATTTTTCCAAACGATAATTTTTTGAAAGAGTTTTACAAGAATTAGTTTTATGAGAGATCTTAGAGTTTTACAGAAATAAAAAGTTTCTAGAAAAGTTTTACAGAAATAGATTTATTTTTAGACAAGAAAAGTGATTTCAGAAAAGATTATCTTTCTTGAGATGATTTCGATTTCAGAACAATAAATTTTTCATAAAGCATTTTAGTTCCCGTTTTAAACTGTCCACTCATTAGGTCATTCAAATGATCTAACGCATCCACTGTCCAGTGTTTTCTATTTTACAGGTATATTTAGAAGACAAGCTCGGGAGGATGGATACTGATGGCAGTCACTAGAGTTATTGGGTCAACATGGCAGTCAAGTCCGAGGTATATGGATTAGTTAAAGTCAAGGTTATAAAAGTTAAAGTATAAGTCAAGTGTTAGTTTCTTGTGCGTCTGTAACATCCCGCCTAGGCCAGGATGCTATCGGCAGGAGACAGGCTAATCCCGCCTCCATGACTCTGCCGAAATTTTGGCATGACCTCTGCTAAAATCGAGCAACCTGGATCAAGTCCAGCATCTCCATACAACCTATAGGGCCCAACATATAATATCGTACTAAAATAGAGAATTCAAGACACAATACTACTGGGCTCCGTGCCCGAAAATACGTGTAAATAAAATCTTTTACAGACTAGACTTATACAACTCAATTACTTTACAACTAAACTCATAAACATCTCGACTCTCATTTTCCCCAATACCTGGTGACTGGCTGACTGCAATGCTGCTATCTGGCTCCTCCAGCTCTGGTGTCTGTGGTTGACCGATCAGGTCACCAACCTACAAAACTAACAAACTGTTGTGTTGTGAGTCATAATGACTCAGTAAGTAACTATGCTCATTCCTTGAGCGTCAAACACATGCAAAGCCTGAATCCTGTTTCATATTAACCTGGTTGTCTATGTGACCAAGCAAACATTTACTTGGTTGAACTAATTGTGTATTTCTTAATCATTTCACAAACATGTTACCTGTTACCAGTATCCTTAATTGATCATACACAAACTTTAAATCATGTTTACTATTTATATTTTCATGCATTTAAAATATACTCATCAAGTTATTACATCCGCATATATTAAGTCAGCCTCCATCACGTTTCTGCTACACTACTCTGATATCTCAAAACTTAACTACTTATTCTTTGCTTATCTAGTTTGGTTATTTACCATACTCACATTTCTTGTATCTCATTGAAATATCATCAAATCGGATTTATATAATATTCTTTCCATTAAACATTCGTCTTTAACTGTCTATATTCTATAAACTAATTCTGTCATTAATATATTTAACACGCAGGTAAATAAATTTACTTATATAACAAATTATCACAATATCATAAACATATGCATACTAATATACCTTACATATGTAATTTCATATATTCATATTCGAACTTATTAAGCTTAAATGCTATAAATACAAGCATTTGAAAATTTCTATTTCCAACTCAATAATATCATACCGGTATATGGAATCATTCGTCATAAACTATCATCCACAAAAAATTTTCTTGTGTAAATACAGTTCATGCCAATATCCATCTTCTTATGCATACAAACGCAGTAATGCTATCATGAATTAGTATAAGTTATATATATATATCTCAAATGATATCTAAATGTATGATTTATATGCTCAATTTGTAAATTAAGCTCAACTTAAATATTTCATGATCCTGTAATACTTATTCTACGTAATACATACTTATACTATCATCAATGCACTGTGCATACATCACACACACAAGTACTAATTATATATATACATGCTGATGCAAACACGCCCTTATGCATTAATGCCAATTACATGCTCTCCAGATGATACCCAGAATATATGATCTTTTTGTATAACTTATGAATTATGCTCTAATTTATCATGCCATGCTTTTTATAAAATATTTTCTGAAAACCTTTTTGAAAAACTGTTTTCTAAAAACTATTTCTTGAAACCCCTTATAAAACCTGTCTTTCCAAATCCCTTTCTGAAACCTTTTTCTGAAAACTGAAATCTGAATTGTGCATCTCTGCCCGTAGGCGCATCTTCGCCCATAGGCGCATCTCCGCCCTTTGGCGCATCTCAGCCCGTAGGCGCATCTCCGCCCAGAATGTACCATCTGAGCGCTTAGGATCTAGGGGCGTTACATATCGCCGTTCCCCTAGTCCCGCTCGAGGATCTGAGAGCGTCCCCCCAGTCCTCCACATGTGCACATGTATATAAATCAGTCAATTCCAACTGTATCTCAAGTTACATACTGGGGTGAGGTTTTACCTCATGCCCCGAAAAACATAAAATCATACTTTGTATCTCAAAACTGTAAGAAAATATTTTCTGAAATACGATACTTTCAAAAACATTTGAAACTTTTCTTTAAAACCCATTGAATTTCAAAATCATTCATAATTTTTACTCAATGATAAAAAACATGATGTACATATATGCATATGCATTTCTTATGCTTTCACTTACCCTAACCATACTTTATTATATGCTAAATCCATAGTATCATATAATCATTACCACTTCCGACAATACCACACACTCAGGTAAATTGTGATTGAAAAATAAATATATATACTTAATTTACATATATGAGCATATAAGTAAAACATGATCTTAAGGCATATATTGATGTCATGAATCTAACCAAAAAGGGTCAATTTAAAGTTTGAACATAAACCAGAATCTTGAATGTTTTCACATCAATGATCTTACAACTTGCTCTAAATGTTAATTTCATTCTTTTCCATACGGTTACCCATGCCAAATAGTTATCATTCTTATTTACTAAATATCCAAAATTTCCTAATAGCTTATGAACTATCTAATCATCTTGTATCGGACCCTTAGGGCCACGACCACAATTCGCATTACACATATACATTCTCATCACCATTCTTAACATTTAACATGCGTGTAAAATTTTAATTGATCAATCCATGTTTTATTAGTACTAAATGAGTAAGTAAACTTTCTAATAAACTTAACCCATTAAATTGATTTATATTAATGATTTTTGACCTTCAAATTAAGTGTATTAGATACACTTTTCTTCCAACAACACACACAATTCGTCTCTCTCTCTTTTTCATTTTGGAGCCAGAAACTCCCCTCTCTCTCTCGGCCATTTGGCCATATTCTTCACTGGTTTTTCTGGGCAGAAACCGTGAGATGGGAAGCAAAGTGTTATGGTTTTTTGTGGCAAAAACATCAAGAGCTAGCACTCCGAAAGACATGCGAAGGTGATAGGGAAGTCCACCCATGAGCTTGGAACCATTTCGCGAAGCTTGGAGCTTGATGGAGCTCAACCAATGACCGAAAATAGAGACACCACAGCAGCTCACTTCCGTGAGGAACATAAGGTAAAAATCAGATTTTTGTTCGTCGTAGCGTCGCTCAACCGATCGATGTGAGTATTCCGTAACTCCCTCGTTGTATTCACAGTTGTTTCATGCTTGTTTAATGATCTTGGGAAGTTTAGACAACTCCAACAAAATCGTCACAGTCTTCTGGGAAGACAAAGGACATATCCCAAGATGTATGCCTAAGCTGTGGCATACAGGGTCATTGGAAGCATGACTACCGTATGGACAAGGCAGACATGAAGGAAGTGAAGACGGGCAAAGCTCTGGCTTCAGGTATATTTGTAATAAACGTGTCCACTACTGGTTTTGAAAATTGGATTTTTGATACTTGATGTGGTACATAAATATATGTACTAATGTGCATGATCTGCTAATTAGCTGGAAACTGTCTTCAAATGAGATCGACCTAGAAGTCAGAAACAGGACGATAGTCGTTGTTTTGGCCATAGGAACCTATGTTTTGGAACTGCCATTGGGGCATGTACTTAAATTAGGACACTGTTGTAATGTACCTAGTTTGATTAAGAAAATTATCTCTGTATCTAGTTTAACCCGTTGAGGGTATACCTTTATGTTCCAGAACACCGGGTGTTTTGTTTATAAAGATGATATTGAGAAATACACATTAGATGTGAATAAAAATATTTATATTTCAAATATAAATGAATCTCAAACATATAACATGGAAAACAAAAGCTCAAACTATGTAAATCAGATAAGACTTATTTGTGGCATTGTCATCTGGGACGCATTAACAAGACTCGTATATCCACTCTTTTGAAGAATGGATACATGGACAGATTTGATCCTAATTCATATGACATCTACGAATCTTGTTTATTAGGCAAAGTGCCTAAAAGACCTTTTACATGGTAAAGGTGCAAGTGCCACCGATCTGTTAGCCCTCGTTCATAGTGACGTAAGTGGGCCCATGTCTAGCTAGGCTAGAGGTGGATAGGAAATCTTCGTAACATTTATGGATGTGGCATCGCGTTATGGTTATGTGTATCTTATGAAACACAAGTCGGAAACTTTTGAGAAATTGAAAGAGTTTCGACACGAAGTAGAAAAACAGACCGGTAAAAGTATTAAAACATTACGATTGGACCATGGTGGATAATACTTAAACATAAGAGTTTCAAGATTACTTGAAAGAGTATGGTATTCTTTCACAGTGGACTCCTCCAGGAACACCTCAGTTGGACGGTATGATCGAACGGAGAAACCGAACTTAGTTGGACATGGTAAGGTTAATGATGAGTCGCTCTGAGCTACCAATTTCCTTCTGAGGATACGCATTAAACAGTGCAATACTTATTTTGAATAAGGTTTCATGAAAATCTGTTAGACAGACTTCATATTAGATATGAACATGAAAGAAACCGGGTTTCTCATTCCTGAAAATTTGGGAATGCTGGGCATACTCTAAACGTTTGGATGATACCAAACTAGAACCCAAATCGGATAAGTGTCTATTTGTAGGTTATCCTAGAGAAACCAAAGTATAGTACTTATACAACTCACAAGAGAACAATGTATTTGTTGCTATCCATGTGGTTTTCCTCGAAAAGGAATTCCTAAATGTACTGGTAATTGGGAGGAAAGTAGAACTTGATGAAAATCAGAGTGATACTATTACAGGCACTGATCCCTTACGGAACATGAACAGTTCATCAGGGATGAAATGTACCACAATCTTCGAATACACAAGAACTGCATATGTCGGAGAGAGTCAAAAAACAACCTGGGAGTTATGATAACTAGCTTTTAAAGCATTCGAACTTAGATTTAGGCCTTATAGGAGTTTAGATCACCTTTGCAAATGTATGTTGAGTAGACGTGGTGAAAATTGCATAAATCCGTTCATTACAAGTGACATAAGTAAGGGACCATTCCGAACCCAACGGTTTGAGGTCTTCCCTTGCGAGGGGTGAGTGCGGCCTTAAATCATTTCCCGGTTCACACCAGGTGGTGACTCCATTATTCTCCGGTTTAGTCCCTCATGGGCTATTCCATACTCCCGACCGGGCCGCGAGCCCGGAACAGCATGCGTTGCCCAGTTTCCGTGTCATACAGTTTCTATTGGAATCCGATTCAGGGTAGGTGTATTTGGTCTTAACCTGAGACTTTCATCGCTAGTACTTGCGACAATCAATACACTTTGGTTTTGGTTGTCCGGGACTTTAACAGGTTTTGTGTATGCCTCTTCTGGGTTTATTGAGAATCATAGTGTATTGGGTGTGATGTCAAGACGGAAGTATCACTTCAGTCATATGGAGATGATGATCACGCAGGGATACAAAACTGGTTCTCTATTATGTTGAAACTATTGGGATAATATGACAAGGTCATGATTATCTGATTATAGAGACTAGTTGCTTGTGATCTGATATATGCTTTATACGGGGCAGACACTATTCCAGCCCCAGGCCTTGCATGTGACATCTGATACTGGATCGAAATACGCAATACTGGGTATACTACGTCTGTTATAGATTATATATTCCTTAAAGAATATTTCTGGAGAATCGGTTAGGTACAGTGCTTTGCTATAAGCCAACCATGTCTCGTAAATCGTAAGAAAGTGGTACTGGGTACGCACGTGTTCGGATAGTCCGACGACCAGATTTACTGCCAACATATCCAGTGATCTCATGGGTCGCTTCCTGAAAATTCACCGATGACGTATGACTCGAACATAATTAATCTGGGATTAATTAGAAGAGAGAGAAAATTAATCTAGGATTAATTGCGGTGAGATTTTATCTGGGATAAAATTCATTAATAGAGAGAGAGAACGATTAATTTGGAATTAATCGATAAAATAATATATTTGATATATTAAATGAAATTAGATTTCATAACAGAATTAAAATTAGATTTTAATTTGGGCGAACGAATTAATTATTTTGCAAGGCATGATTATTTAATTAAATTTGATTTTATTAAGTCGCAATGGAAAATTCATTAATTCGGAATTAACGAAGCCGAGCCCAGAATGTATTTGCGGGCCCACTCGGATTTTGAATTAAAGTGGGGCCCACAAGTCACATCACTTGTCATCTCATCATTTTTTGGTGATGGAAGTTAGTGAAGATTTTGGTGATGACTTCTAAAACACTCAAGCTTGATTTGGTGATGACTTTTACCAAACTTTGATTTTGGTATATGGCTTTTGATTTTGGAAATTAAAATTACAATTCAACACATTTCACATTTCCCTCTCTCTCATTGGCGTGAAAAGAGCTCTCCCTCTCCAAATCTTGGCTTGGTTGAGAGTTATAAGAAGAATAATGGGAATTTTGTTACAAATTTCTCCATTGCTAGCACATCAAAGATCATAAAAAGGTGCTAGGGAAACCTTTCCTAAGAGTTTGGAAACCACTCTTCAAACCTTGGAGCTTGATACTCAACATTGGAGGAGCTTGGAGCAACTTCAAAGGAAGAAATTTTTTTGAACTCTACACATCCTTCCAACTGATCTTTGTAAGTATATTTCTGCTATACTTCCTTGAGTATTCACACCTATTACATGCTTATATGTTCTTGGGAATGTTCATTAGAACCCAACATCATGTTTGGGAGGATAGGCACAGCTCTAGACGATGACGCCTTGTCACAATTAGGCTCAACGCTAATCCCTAACATGCGGTTTAGTTTTTTTATTTCCACTAGAAAATACAGACAACTGGGTTTTAGCATCTTCAAGTTCAGTTTCTAAGGACTGGACCCTATCAACTAGCCCTTTATTCCTCTCCACAAGGTCATCGATCATCCCAAGGCTTTTCTCAAACTTAGCTTGGGAGTCATTCTTTTCTAGCTCTACTTCATTCAGCCTCTTATTGACCTCTATGTTCATCTTTTCGATAGCTAAACTCTCATTAAACAGTTCAACATAAGCTACCTGAAGACTATCCTCATCTATAAACTCATCGTAAGATAAATTAGATCTACCATCTTCATCACTAACAATATCCTCTATTTTACCAGATAAACTAGCAGCAAAATCCATAAAATTGCTCTTATCTTTAGGAGACTCATCAGAAGTATAGCCACATTCTGAATCACTAAGTGAGGTTGACATGACTTTCTTGCTTTTAGACTTAAGGTATGTAGGACACTCAAATCTAATATGCACATATTCTTCACACTCATGGAACTGGATACCACAAGGTTTGTTACCTATATCCTTTCTAGACTCTCTCATACTATGCCTACTATCTCTATCCTTATCCTCTATATCCCTATCACGACCACTCTTTTTCAGCTTAAGAAATTTCTTAAACTTCTTTGTAAACATGGTGAAATCATAATCCGTGAGGGTATCATCATCATCACTTGACGAATCATAAGCAACTTCCTTCGCGATCTTCATCGTTATAGTTTTGGGCTTTTGATACCTAGGAAGTTTCTTCTCATATACCTGCAGTTTACCTATGAGGTCCTATAGCTTAAGATGATCAAGGTCATTACTTTCCTCGATGATGATGATCTTAGGTAGGAACTTGTCAGGTAGGGATCTAACAATTTTCCTAACTATCCTGCTAGAAAAAATAGTCTCACCTAAGTTAAAGCTTGAGTTAATGATATCGTAAATCTCAACATAGAATTCATCAAAGGTCTTATCGTCATTCATTCTGGCGACCTCAAACCTAATAGCAAGATCCTGGAGTCTATTATTTTTAACAGATAATGTGCCCTCATGCATAGTCTGCAAGATGTCCCAAGCATTCATAGTTATTTCCCACATGGAAGTTCATTTAAATTCAGCCGAGCAAACAGCACCACGAATGGCATTATTTGCCTTATTGTTCCTACTACTATCATCAGATTCATCCTTGGTCCAGGTTAGTTTATATTTAGGGGAAGAGACACCATCAATCATAATCACTGGAGGTTTCCACCCGTACTCTACTGTCATCCAGACCTTCTCATCTAAAGACTTAAGGAACGCTCTCATGCAAACCTTCCAATGCAAATATTCGGTCCCATCAAAGAATGATGGAGAATTTAAAGGTTAACTTCTTTCCATAGCTAACGGGTCAAGGATCGAGTTCAAGATCTGATACAAATTGAAAGTTCATATTTTACCAAGGTTCTGACCCTATGCGGAATTTTTCACAATATTTTAAAAAAAATCCTAAATATTATTTATACGGATTAACTAAATTAATAAACACCCTTAAGTATAACAATTATAAATCAACACAAATAAAAAAAAATAGTAAATAAATCAATCACACAAAATCAACACAAGTTATTTTGGTGAAGAAGTGGAAAACTCGTGCGAGTAAAAAACTACTCTCAGTATCTCGACTACCAGCCCAAAATCCACTATATGAGAAAACCTTATAATTATGGTAAAAGACCTATGTCAAAAACTCCATCGACTCTAGTTTCTCTAGAATGCAGGAACGTGAAGAACTCATCAAGCCCGTACCCCACGATTTCTTCAGTACCTCTGAAGTCTCTGAGCGTATCAACTCTCCAAACTCTGAACATTGAAGCTCCGACTGCCAATCTTCCTCCTAGATAACTTTGAAGGGTTAAGAAGTTTGGTTTGGTAGTGTTGAAGGTTTATGGTTTCACCAAACACAAAGAAGATAGGAGAAACAAGAAGTCTTCAAGGTGAAATCAAGAATGTTGAAAGTTATAAATGTTTTTGGCTCAAGATAATGTGTTTTCAACACTTGTGAAATTGGCTCAATGTTCTTTTATATAGGTAGGGCAAAAGAAAATGTTTACTAGTGTTATTTTGGGTTCACAACATGTATAAAATATCATACTTACGCACGGGCATTAGAAAACACTTCAAACATAATTCATATGCAAAGTTTCTGCATCCAGATGTTCGAATGCAAATACGAACGCAGGTCGCGGATAGATTTTCAGGTGCAATGTAAAATGCTTATAATTATTTCTTCTCTTGCCAAATCATGCATTCTTTATATGTACGCGATTGTCTTCGAGTCTAATTTCCAATGCAAGTGACCTCATGTCAATTGGAGCTCCAAATCTTCTAGAATATTCAAAAAACTGAACATCATTTTGATATCTCCATATGATGTCTAAATACTTGTCCAATTGCTCTATTTTTTGTTACGGAAATTACCAACAAAAATGGAACTAACATTATTTAATAGAATATATTTTCTACGATCCTGAGTAATAAAATTATTTTATCAATTGGTGTTTGACATCGAATGTTGACAATTATAAAGAAGATTTGATTTATTGAAGTCAATTGAGAGAATGATGAACTGTAAATGGAACCATATAATTAATTAGAAAAAAAAGACCCTTAGACATTTTCCATATAATTCTAATAGGATGTTAGAATCATTTGCAAGGTAATTGATACTTAAGATTTTTATTATATTCTTAACGAAAAAATTTTCCTATAATTTTGTTGGGGTATTATGGCGAAAATCTGGTAACATAGCGGAAGCGCAGAAAATCAAAATTTCCCGATTTCAAATTTTTTCTTAGATCAATTAAAGAAACTTATTTATTTAATTACCCAATTATTAAATTCTGAAAAATTACACAAGAAATCAAATTTCTTGGTAATTACCGAATTACCCCACAACTTTGCAAATTGATCATTTTAGTCCTAAAATTGTCAAATTCAATTTTGGATGATTCTGAATCATTTCTAAAATGATTTCGAACATGTCTAACACATCAAAATCATATTGCAATAAAATTCCCAATTTTTAGCTAATTGCCGAACAGCCCCGTCACTTTTTCAGTTTTTACAATTTGGTCATTTTATGTTCAAAACATTCCAATACCAAATTCAATCAACTCAAAAATTAATGTGCATCATATAAACACCATAATTCATCACATATATGAAATGCCCCAACTTTGGAAAGGGTTAAGAACCCTAATTTTATAATTTCTTTAAATTGATAAAATTTACCAAATCAATTAAATCCATCACTTTAATTCAAATTTTACCACACCAATCAAGTATCACCATCATGAAACAACTCTAGAACAATTCTAGGTAATCAATGAATGTGTTTGCAACTCTAGAATGACAACATGATTATCAAATAATCAAAAGTAAGCCATTGAAACCATTTCAAGCTTATTTTATAACCATACATGCATACATCTTTCAAAAAAGTTCACAACCAATTAAAACACAAACTATAAGTGTAGAGACAACATCCTAGCAACACATGTTGAAGCTAAGCATGTTAGAAACATTTTCTATGTTGGAAGATTTAAATAAAAACTTACAAAGTCAAAAAATTTACAGCTTTTCTCTTTGTTTTTCAAACTTTTCTCTCAACTCTTTTATATTTGTTTTGGTAAATGACAATGAAACAAAACAATATATACTCACCCAATAACTGCCTTGGCCGAATTTAGTAAGCATAAAATATCTAGATATTTAATTTTTGTTTCATTAAAGTTTACTTTAATCAACTTGCATTTTTATCATTACACCTTTAATGAAATTAAACAAGTCAACAAAAGTAACTCAAGGCATCTCCTAAAATATCAAAACTTAAGATATTTATATTTTTAATTAATATAATTATTTAACAATTAAATAATTAAATAATTATTTAAATACAAATATTTTAAATATATGTATTATATTTACATTAAATATCCAAATACATATATATATATATTTATGATATATGTCAAATATCAAAATTTGACATTTAATTAATGTGTATTTAATAAAATCTATCATTAAATAAAAATACACAAAAAATTAGGAAATGACTATTAGGTCCATTTGCATGTATTTTTCGTAACCTTTAAATGACTTATAAATAATCATTATAATTCATAAAAGTTGCCCTAGTGCTCTACGACTATATTTCACTAGTGAGACTCTATAGATTCAGGCATATCCATCACGAAATCCAATTTTGTGTCCATAATTTACCCACCCGTAAATTATGACGGCCACGAATAAACTTGCTGAATCATACAGTTCGAGGTCATGGCATATGTATAATTCCTCCGTCACAAGTATCCGAATATATCACTGAGATATAGATGTAAACGTCAAATCTCTATAGGGACAATCTCGTCGACGTCAATTAGCAATCTCTAAAAGAACACTTAGAACTCACTTCTAAAGTGTACCACGGGCCCATGGTTCTTATCTGATTGCTAATCATATATGGACTACCTATGCTCTATACACATAACTGACGGATGCTATCTCGACACACAGAGGACACCCTGTGGATCTGTCCACACCCAATGAACAGACAGAGGTGTTATATAAATAGATCAGTGACATGACTGCCTTCTAAGTGTGGAAGATGTCTCATGTGCCCATAGTGGTATCTCAATTTGAAGAATCACAAATGATACTCAACCCGAGAAGATTCTTATTGGCGTTGGTGTGCCATCCATTAAGAATCTTCGGTGAGTCGTTCAGTGTTTATCCGCTATAAACACCTACACGTCTATACGAGTCTCCAAGACTCATGGTTCATTGAGAAACCATTGGAATCATATATTCCAGTATACGACATGTACTGGTCTCAGCGGGTTTACTTTATAGACCAAGTAGTTTAAACCTTGACCAGGAAGTGTCTGAGATTGAAAACCTTAATGATACAACTCAATGTCAATTGCGATGCTTTTGCAACTGTATCATGACTAATCATCCTAAGGTCTATTACGTCTTTACCATATAAGAAGATATATTATATTATAGAAACTGCTCATTTTATTTATAATAAAACGTTTACAATAGTATTTATAAGGAAATACAATAGGGAATTGGAGCTCTGAGCACCAACCCCAACAAAATCTCTCACTTGCTCTAGTGCCAATATTGATTTTATCTAATACCCATCGACTCCACATGTTTATCAAATAACTTCAGAGGTATAGCCTTCGCAAGCGGGTCTGCTACACTATCTTCACTCGGTACCTTTCACACGACAATATCCCATCGCGACACAATTTCTCAAATGATGTGGTATTTTCATTCCACATGCTTCGAGTTCTGATGCGCCCTCTATTCCTTTGCTTGCGTAATGGCTCCAGTATTATCACAGTATAACGGAATCACATTCTTGATACTTGGGACCACTCCCAATTCTGTGATAAAGTTCATAATCCATACAACTTCCCTTGCAGCTTCAGAAACTGCAATTTATTTCGCCTCTGCGGTGGAATCTGCTGTTGACCCCTGTTTGGAACTCTTCCAGCAAACTGCACCTCCGTTAAGGGTAAAGACGAATCTAGATATAGACTTTCTATCATCGAGATCCGATTGGAAGTCGGAATCCGTATACTCGTTAACTTACAGTTCACTTCCTCCATAAATAATCAACTTATCCTTAGTACCTTTAAGATACTTTGGGATATGTTTAATGGCCATCCAATGGTCATTTCCTGGATTGGACTGATATCTACTGGTTACACTAACAGCGAAACTAATATCAGGCCTAGTACATAACATGGCATACATTATCCTACACAAACATAAAAAATAAGGTTGGTTAGACATTCTAACCTTCTCATCTTCTGTTTGTGGACTCATCTTTCTTGAAAGATGAATCTCATGTCTGAACGGTATATTTGTTGTCTTACAGTTACCAAAATTGTATCGTTCCAAGATCTTATCTATGTACGTTTATTGGGGTAACCCAATCAGCTTCCTCTTTCTATCTCTATAAAGTTTTGTGCTTAAAACATAGGAAGCTTCTCTCAGGTCCTTCATGGAGAAATTCTTACAGAGGTTAGCTTTGACACCTTGCATCATCCCTATATCATTCCCAATAATTAGGATGTCGTCAACATAGAGGAACTGGCCTTCTGATACACACACGATTCTTTCGAATTCTTGAGAAAACCAGATGATCTAATAATCTCATCGAATCGAAGATTCCAACTTTGTGAAGCTTGTTAAGTCCATAAATGGACTTCTTAAGCTTACATACCATACCCGAGTTCTCACTGGACGCAAAACATTCCGACTATTCCATATAGATTTCTTCATCAAGAAATCCATTTAGAAAAGCCATTTTGACATCCATTTTCCAGATCTCGTAATCATGATACGTAGCTATAGAAATAAAAATCCAAATAGACTTAAGCATTGCTACTGGAGAAAAAGTTTCATCGTAGTCGACGCCAGGTCGTTGCGTGTAACTTTTGGCTACCAGTCGGCATTATAGGTTTCAACTTTTCCATCAGGCCTATGTTTCCTCTTGTAAACCCATTTATAACCGATAGGAACAATTCCTTCGGGAAGTGGAAGCAAGCCCCAAACTTGATTCTCTTGCATTTAGTCTAACTCGGATTTCATGGCACTTTGCCATTTCACGGAGTCGATGTCCAACATCGATTCTCTATAGGTAAAAGGATCAGTCTCTTCAACTAAGAGAACATCGAGACTCTTTTCTTGTATCTAATACAAGCGTTCAGGGGGTCTAGATACCCTTTGTGACCTACAGAGTGTGTGTGTTGAAGGTTATTCATCTACTTGAACTTCAGGTTCCTCCATTGGTTCGTTGTTTTCAGGTTGGACTTTATCAAGTTCAATCTGTCTATGATTACCACCTTCTGACAAAAATTCTACTTCTAGAAATTTTGTGAAGCGAGCTACGAACACATTTTGATGCTCGGTATCATAGAAAAGATATCCATTCGTATTCGAAGGATATCCAACAAACCTAAACTTTTGCCCTCGAGGTGAAAAATTATCTTGCTGAGCCATCCTTACATAGGCATGACAACCCAAAACCTTAATATAATTAAGATTTTATCTTCTATCGGTCCATATTTCATATGTAGTCGTAGGAATAGCTTTTGAAGGAATCTTATTTAAAAGATGTGCATCTGTTAAAAGAGAGTAGCCCCATAAGTAATAAGGAAAATCTATAAAACTCAACATTGATCAGACCATATCTAATAAAGTCTAATTTCTCCTCTCAAACACTCTATTGTGTTGTGGAGTACCTGAATGAGTATATTGAGCGAGAATCGTATTCTCCTTCATATAATACACGAACTCACTACTTATATATTCGCCGCCTCGATCAGATCGAAGGCATTTAATATATTGACCAGTTTTTTTTTCTAGTTCATTACGAAACTCTTTAAACTTTTCAAAGGTTTTCGATTTATGTCACATCAAATAGACATAACCATACCGTGACAGATCATCGGTAAAGGTGACGAAGTACGAATAACCACTGTAAGTAGTCTGACTTAGTGGACCACATACATCAGAATGTACGAGTTCCAGTAAGTTAGTGGCGCGGTGTCCAACACCAGAAAATATGGCTTTGGTCATCTTACCCTGAATACACGATTCACAAGTTGGATAGGGTTCAATGGAGAGATCTGGTATCAAACCATTCCCAACCAATTGGGTAAGGCGTTTAACGCCTATATGACCTAGCCGTATATGCCAAAGTTCAGTATTATTAAGAGCATGGAAACTACGTTTATTAATCCCAGTATTCAAAATATCTTTAGAAGTATGCAATGTGTAATGACCATGCTCATTTGGACAATAAATGATCTGAATATTATGTTTATCATATAAATACAAAGAACAGTTCTTAATATTAATACGATAACCTTCTATATCTAATACAAAAAGAGATATAATATCTATTTCACATCCTGGTACAACGTAGCAATCATACAACAAAAGGCTCCCATTCGGCAAATGGATCTCGTATACTCCCACTACAAATGCATCTAGAGAGTCTCCACTCCCAAAGTGCAACTGCATCTCTCCAGTTTTTAGTTTCTTACTTTCCTTCAGCACCTGCAACGAATTGCAAATGTGAACAGGACAAGCAGAATCCAAAATCCAACTGGATGTAACAACTTCACAAGCCAGTGAGATTGCAATAACTGGAAAAATAAATGTACATGATGTAGATGCTATCTCCTTCATTATCTGGGAAATGTAGCAACGACAGTTCCTTTTCCAGTGCCTGACTTTGCTGCAGTGATGGCATTTGTCATCAGAAGCCCTCTTCGGCTTTGCAATCTTTCCTTGGGGTTGAGAACCGAAATCTTTCTTCTTCTTCGCTTTCGTCTTCTTTCCATTTGACCAGGTCTGGGAAGAAGCAGAGAGTGAAGTAGGTTTCAGAGGGTGAGTCGGTATTCCCTTCCTTAGGTCATCTTTCGTCGTGATCAGCATCCTATGCAATTCATGGTAGGAACAGATAATCTCATTCATGTTGAAATACATCACGAATTGGCTATATGAAGTTGAGAGCAAACTAAGAATGACACTCCTACTGAGAATGTCATTCGGAGGTAGATTATGTTGCCTTAGTTGTTCGATCAAATCAATCAAGTGAAGAATATGCGAGCTCACAGCTTGCCCCCCATCCAGTCGCGCATGGAACAGCTCCATCATAACTTTATGAACATCAATTTGTTCTTGGTTCATGAACGATTCTCTTAATTGCATCATCATACTATACACATTTGTCATGCCATAGTACTGTTTCTTGAGTCCCGGTGCCAGTGCACTTAAGATGTATGATTTAACTTTTAAATCATCATCTTTCCAAGAATGTAAAACTTGGTGTTCCTCCGGTGTTGCATCCTCAGACACAATAAGGGTCAGCAGAACCTCGAGTACATATCCCAAGTTTTCAGAATCAAGGAAAATCCTTAAATCTAAATCCCAATCAGCGAAGTTCTCAGCGTCTTTAAGTTTGTTCGTATCCAACATACGCGCAAACAGATTTATCGATTGTGCCGCCATCGCAAATCTATCATATAGATTATGAAAAACGGTTAGCAGTAATTATGCAGTTTCATTTAATATTAAAGCATTAAATAGATCATGGATTCTTAATCTAAAAATGCCCCTCCCACTAAATCATGCAATAATGTATTCCCCAAACAGAATACAAAGATTTAGTAATTAAATTAAATACAAATAGTGAAAGGCGGATCCCATTAATATATTTCAGCTTACAACTTTGGCATGTTCTCGCCTACGTATATTCTTCAGCTAGACAACTCATTATCAATCACTCAATAGTGACTCCTGGGTTTTTGGTCCTAGTCGTTTCTCATTGTGACAGCTTTGGCACGTTCACAAGGAGGCGTACCAAGGTTAAACTCGTCAATGATAAAATCAAGCTACTTGCGTAACCCTGACAGCTTTGGCACGTTCAGGATTCCGTTTTCGCTTGAATTTATCTAGTATCAGATATACATCCGGCATAAATAAATTTCTATCGGCTACACCCTCACAGCTTTGGCACGATCTCAGATGTAGTCACAAAAAAAAATCCATAAATTGTATTGACAAGACGGACCATGTAACATGCATCAAATACATAATTAACATAAACCTTATTAATTAGGGTTTTTCTGCAAAAGATACTTTCTACTTTATTTAATCAAATTAAATAAACACATGCATGTATAAAGTAAAGATTAAATGAAACATTGAATTTAAAAGGCATAATCATATTAGGGTGTCTAGAATCAGACTCGCTCTAATACTATTTTGTTGGGGTTTTATGGCGAAAATCCAGTAACCCAGCGGAAAAGCGAAAAATCAAAATTTTTTGATTTTAAAATTTTTCTTGGATAAATTAAATAAACTTATTTATTTAATTATCCAATTATTAAATTCTGAAAAATTATACAAGAAATCAAATTTCTTGGTAATTACCGAATTATCCCACAACTTTGCAAATTGATCATTTTAGTCCTAAAATTGTCAAATATAATTTTGGATGATTCTAAATCATTTCTAAAATGATTTCCAACATGTCCAACACATCAAAATCAGATTGCAAAAAAATCCTTAATTTTTAGCTAATTGCCGAACAGCCTCATCATTTTTCAGTTTTTGCAATTTGGTCTTCTTATGTTCAAAACATGCCAAGATCAAACCCAATCAACTCAAAACATTAATATGCATCATATACACACCATAATATGTCACATATATGAAAAGGCCCAAATTTGGAAAGGGTTAAGAACACTAATTTTATAATTTCTTCAAATTAACAAAATTTACCATATCAATTAAATCATTCACTTTAATTCAAACGTTACGACACCAATCAAGTCTCACCATCATGAAACAACTCAATAACATTTATAGGTCATCAATTAGTGGCTTAGCAACTCTAGAATGGCAACATGATTATCAAATAATCAAAAGTAAGCCATTGAAACCATTTCAAGCTTACTCTATAACCATACATACATACATCTTTCAAACAAGTTCACAACCAACAAAAACACAAACTATAAGTGTATAGACAACATCCTAACAACATACGTTGAAGATAAGCATGTTAGAAACATTTTCTATGTTGGAAGATTTAAAGAAAAACTTACAATGTCAAGAAATTTCCAAGCTTTTCTCTTTGTTCTTCAAGCTTTTATCTCAAATCTTTTTATATTTATTTTGGTAACTTATGAACCCTTAACCTAATTAAAATTAAACAAAATAATATATTGTCACCCAATAAAGCCCTTTGCTGAATTTGGTAAGCATAAAATATCTAGATATTTAATTTTTGTTTAATTAAAGTTTACTTTAATCAACTTGCATTTTTATCATTACACCTTTAATGAAATTCAACAAGTTAACAAAATCAACTCAAGGCATCTCCTAAAATAACAAAACTTAAGATATATATATTTTTAATTAATTTAATTATTTAACAATAAAATAATTACTTAAATACATATATTTTAAATATATGTAATATATTTACATTAAATATCCAAATACATATATATTTATTATATATGTCAAATATCACAATTTGACATTTATTTAATGTGTATTTAATAAAATCTATCATTAAATACAAATAAACAAAAAATTAGGAAATGACTATTAGGTCCATTTGCATGTATTTTTCGTTTAACCTTTAAACGACTTATAAATAATCAATATTATTCATAAAACTTTCCCTAGTGCTCTACGAGTATATTTCACTAGTGAGACTTTCTAGATTCATGCATATCCGTCACGAAATCCAATTTCGTGTCCATAATTTACCCACCCGTAAATTATGATGACCACAGATAAACTCGCTGAATCATACAGGTCGAGGTAATGGCATATATATAATTCCTCCATCACAGGTATCCGGATATATCTGAGAGATATAGATGTAAACGTCAAATCTCTATAGGGACAATCTCGTCGACGTCTCTATTAGCAATCTCTAAAAGAACACTTAGAACTAACTTCTAAATTATACCACGAGCCCATGGTTTTTATCTGATTGCTAATCATATATGGACTACCTATGCTCTGTATACAGAACTGACGGATCCTATCTCGACACACACAGGACACCCTGAGGATCCGTCCACACCCAACGAATAGGCGGAGGTCTGATCGAAATAGATCGGTGACGTGACTGTCATCTAAGTGTGGAATATTTTTCATGTGCCCACAGTGGTATCTTAAGTCGAAGAATCACAAATTCTACTCAACCCGAGAAGATTCTTATTGACGTTGGTGTATCATCCATTAAAAATCTTGGATGAGTCGTTCAGTGTTTATCCGCTATAAACACCTACACGTCTATACGAGTCTCCAAGACTCATGGTTCATTGAGATACCATTGGAATCATATATTCCAGTATATGACATGTACCGGTCTCAATGGGTTTACTTTACTGACCAAGTAGTGTAAACCTTGACCAGGAACTGTCTGAGAATGACAACGTCATGATACAACTCAATATCAGTTGTGATGCTTTTGCAAATGTATAATGACTAATCATCATAAGGTCTATTACGTCTTTACCATAAAAGAAGATATATTATATTATATAAACTGCTCATTTTATTCATAATAAAATGTTTACAATAGTATTTACAAGGAAATATAACGGGGAATTGGCGATCTAGGCATCAACCCCACAAATTTTAATAGTGGGAGGGATATATGATATCGACTTCATAAGTTAGCATTAAATCATACATCTAATATTTTTCTTAACTTATAGCAATCGATTTTTTAACTTAATTAAGGTTTTATTATGAATTGTTCGTAAAATGTGTAAATGGTTTGTGCAAGAAAAAATGAAGTGAGCTTATTAGAGGTTCGACGTTTATAGTTTGACAGTGGAAAATGTTATGCTCAGAAATATATATTGTTGATTTTAGGAAAACTTGTCTCTAGTCACACTAATGGAATAATCTGGATCTCTTAGTTAATGATAATACTAGACTGTGTATTTTGGCTAAGAATACAAAGTGGTGTTTCTGAATAGTTTCTTTGGCATTTTTGAATGGTTTCTTCGACATTGAGATCCATTGAGATTTCTTTATTTAAAGAGTTTTGTTCTGAAATAACCCTAGAGTTTGTATTCTATTAAGATCGCAGTTTTGTTATACTAGCTTATAGAGCCTATTATAGACTCAAAGAGCTTTCCACAAATGTGTGCTCTCTAATTTTGACATTAGTCTAATTTTCTGATTCTATCAAAGCGTATAGAATACATATGTGATAAAAGGGTTAGTAGGAGAATATAAATTTCTTTCTAATGTTATATATCCTAACAACATTTTCATTATTAAGGTAATAATGAGATGTTTGTGTTGTAAATGGTTTACCTGAGTCCTCTTATCTCCATGAATATAATGTGAGTAGTTTCTTTTATATTTGATATAAATTTTTAAATTTGGTATGAAATATGAGACTAGTGAGATGCTTTCATTAGTTATGCATTAGATACGATCTAATAAATGACACAATGAGACTATCTGTGTGACTGTTAGTAAAAATATTTGACAGTTGATGTGTCTTTTATATATTTAGTATTCATCTTTCGTTGAGGATGATTCCTCAGTCAAAAGAGAAATTGATTAGAATGTCTAATTAGTTTTATAAATCATAGGATTATGACATAATGATATTGTATTATGTACGATTAAAGATATTAATTTAGTCATAATTGTCACGAGCTATTATAATACGCAGTAAACTATAAGATGGAACTTGAAACATATTTTATAGTATAGTTGAGATATCAAGAACAAGTTTCTTATTTATGGAAATTATAATATGCAATCAATAAGGTAGAATTGGATTTGAGTCTAATTGTGATGGTAGATGGTCAATGTCATATATAGTCAGAAAAGATACAATGGAAGTGTGATGATTGACTCCATTGTATTAGTGGAATTAATTGTAACTTATGAAGTACTTACTTATGAAGTTACATAGTGACCTTTAATTTAAGAGTTTTGATATTCGTATCGCATCTAGAAACTATTGATGTGGAACTTAGGTTCAATATAATATGTTTGATGGTACCCAAGGGAAACATTTGGGATTGTTATACAAACTCAAAATGTAATAGCGGACGTACTCTCTTATACATACCTATTGAGTGCTAGGTGAGCTCTTGAGGGCCTTGCGTATACGATGCATATTAAGATATGTATATGATGCCATGGATTGGAATAAGAGCAATTAGGAGAAATAGTTAGGGTTATTGCTCGGAGCACCAATACGGATCGTATTTATGTCTAGTTAATGAAGATAAATAATCTTTGTTTCCATAGTATTACATATTTACAGTAGCACCTCTTGTCTTATATATTTATAAAAATATCCAATCAATATGATTAGATTGAAACTAAATTCGGTTTATTGATATATATATATATATCAACGACCCAACGATTTAAAACGTAGTGCGTATTTACAACATAAGTCGCAATTGACATTGAGAAGGGATGAACACGAAAAAGTGCATATTTATTATACAAAAAATCAATCATTTAACAATCATAGTTTCACTAATCTCCTTAATTTGGCACATATGTGAAATAATATATTATGTTATATTTTGTATAGTTTTATTGTGGATTTTTATTATTTGGTAGGTAAAATACTGGTCGGAAGCTCGACAGAAAAAACCAGGCTTGGAAAAAGGCAAAAACGGAAAATCAGCAATAGCGTCACGACGCACAAGGCAGCATCATCGCGACGGTCCCATGAATACAAAGACATCACTAGCACCACCTATTGAATCGCGACATGCAGGACTTTAGCGTCGCGAAACCCTAATCGTTCGACACGTGTATATAGCTGGCAGCAGCGTCGCAATGCACACAGCTTTGGCATCGCAACGTGAGCACCTTATTTTTGCGTATAAATTGAAGCCTCCAGCAAAAGTAATTTTCATACTTTCTTTTTGAATTCTCTATAGATTTTTAGGGAGAGAGCATCTTGTATGTTTATTTATTTAAGCTTTATGTAATGTCCTTTTTTCTTTAAGTAATAAAATTACGAGTGTTTTTTTAATTACAAAATGAGTAGCTAATTTCTTTTTTAAGGGGTAAAGGGTGAAGCTTTAATAATGAAAACTTAGATCAATCTCGCTTATATTATAATAAATAAATTGAAATCTAATGATAAAACTTGATTTAAATCTGGATTAGTTATTGACATATCTTGCTATCGCCTATATGGTTGGTTTTATATATTTTGGCATAACTAAGTACCTAATTGGACTTGTTATCGACAGAAATGAACACCACCTAAATGGTTGGTTTTATATATTTTGGCATAATTACTTCATGAGATAAATTAATTGGGTAACAAGGACAATTTATATATTATAATAAAGTGAGATTTCTAGATTTGAAATATTAAAAGTGGATCCCCTAACTTCAACATTTTATTTTTGTATTGCTTATTGACCTAAAAGTTTCCAACTACTTCAACAAATCAAACCTTGTTTCTTTTCGCTCTACTTATCATTCGATTTTACTAAATCTATTCCCGGTGGATCGATCCCGGACTTACCAGGTTATTTTATTACATCGACACTCTTATACGTGGGAGTAAAAAACCATTTTTTGAGCATGTAAAGTTTTTGGCACAGTTACCGGGGAATTATTTTTTAGTAGATAAAATAACTATTGTAATTAATTTTTTTTCTTGTTGTTTTTATTTTTATTTTTTGATTTCTTTTATTTTTTTGGAAATTTTTTTTTTTTTTTTTTTTATATTTTCATTTTAGATTTTTTTATATAGTTTGTTTTTTTGTTGCATAAAACACTAGTCTCGATCATCTAGGGATAGATTATATAGAGAGTTTCCATCACGTTCATCGTTCGTCAAAATGGCCGAAAACTAAAATCAGAACCAAAATGGAAATCCACCTACCCAAGTTGAAAACCCAGTTGATCAGGAAGAAAATGAGTCTCAGCATAACGGTTGTCCTAGAACACTCAGACAATTTATGAACACCACTAGGACAGGATCAGCATCTTGCATTGTTTTTCCTCCAGATGCAACACGTTTCAAAGGTATCATCCATCTTTTACCCACATTATACGGTCTAGAATCAGAAAATACTTATCAGTACTTAAGGGAGTTTGAAGAAGTAAATAACACTTACACAGACCAAAATTGTAGCATTAATGTAATTCGTTTAAAGCTTTTTCTGTTTTCTTTAAAGGATAAAGCAAAAATTTGGCTGCGAAACCTCAGGTAGGGATCTATTAGAACATGAGATGATTTACAAGAACAGTTTCTAAAAAAGTTATTTCCCCTTATAGGACAAATTCCTTTAATAAGAGAATCACAGCCTTCACCCAAGATTCAAGGGAAATTTTTTACCAATATTGGGAGAGGTTTAAAGAAATGTTAAATGTTTTTCCACATCACGAGTTTGAAACATGGAGTCTGGTTGCCTACTTCTACGAGGGTTTAACACCTCAAGGTAGACAAGTAGTGGAGATGATGTGTAACAGTGAGTTTAGGGACAAAGATCCCAAAGATGCACAAGATTACGTAGAACACATATTAGAGAATGCTCAACAATTGGACATAGTAGGCACCTATGAGTCGTCTGTAAACCATAGTCATCTGTGTTAGACAGTAATGTCCCATAGCGTCACTATTTTGTAAATAATATTGTATTATTGTACAAAATTAACTATGTAGTAATGAAATTGCCTTTTACCGTTTTGTAATTTATTTACTTAGAAATATAAATGGTAAAAGTCCCTATGATTAGTTCCGGATTGAGATGATATGAGACAGTATCAATCCATAAAGGTTTAATCATTAAATATCCCTAGTCGTAGTATTATCGAGACTGGACATCGATAATGCGGAATAGACTAGTACTGCACTCGTGCATGTTGTGAGGGCACAACGGCATAGTTCTCATATATTTAAGTATAGGATACTTATGCAAGTGCGGTAGGAGGTTGTGTTTTACCGATGGTACGGAAAACAGCTTCGCTCTGGATAGACCCCGCGGATCCCATTGGTAGTATGTCTGCGTGTCTATGGGAGTCCGCTTCAGGGTAGGTGCATATGATCTTAACCTGAGATTTGCATCGCTAGTACTTACGACAATCGGTAAAATTTAGGTTGGTGGTCCAGGGCTTTAACGAGTTCTGTGTATACCTCTTCTGGGTTTATCGAGAATCGTAGTGTATTGGATGTGATGTCAAGATGGAAGTATCACTTCAGACATATGGAGAGATGATGATCGCGAGGGATTCAGAACTAGTACTCTATAATGGTTGCAACCATCGGGATAATATGACTAGGTCAGGATTATCCGATTCAAAGAGACTGGTTGCTTGACATCCGATATGTGTTTCGGACGGGGCAGACACTTATCCAGCCCCAGCCCTAGCATGTGATCATCCGATACTGGTTCGATATACACTATACTACGGTATACTACGCCTGTTATAGATCTAATATTCCAGTAAGAATATTTCTAGAGAATTGGGTAGGCATGGCGTTTTGCTAGAAGCTAACCTTGTCTTGTAAATCGGTAAAAACGTAGTACTTGGTACGTACGTGTTCGGATAGTTCGACAACCGGATTTACTGCCAACATATCTAGAGGTCTCTTGGTCGCTTCCCGAAGATTCACCGATGACGTATGATTCAAACTCGATTAATCTTGGATTAATTACGGAGAGACTTTATCTTGGATAAAGTACTGTATAAAGAGAGAGATCGATTAATTTAGAATTAATCGTAAAATTATTATATTCGATATATATAAACGGAATTCGATTCCGACACGAAATTGAAATTAGATTTTATTCGGGCAAACGAATTAATTTAGAATTAATTCGTTAGCGACGTAAATAATAAATTCGCTAGGCGCAATTATTTATTTAAATTCGATTTAATTAACGTCGCGACGTAAGCTCGATATTTCGGAAATATCGAACCCGAACGCGTGAGTGCAAGTGGGCCCACTTTCATTTGGAAACGTGTGGGGCCCACATGACACTTGTCATTATTTGTATTTTTTAATCAAGATGCAATGCATGAAGATAGTGTACAAAGCACTCAAAGATAATGCATGGAAATTGAGTGTTAGACACTCTAAGTGCTTGCATGGTTTTTGTTATATTTATATTATTATTTAATATAATTATAACATAAATATAAATTGATTTTTGAGACAAAAAATCATATCCTCCTCTCCTCTCTCATTACCGAAACTGTGACAGTTTCTTTGCTCTCCATTTTCAGGTTTTGTTGCAAAAGCTTGAAGAATTTGTGTTTGTTTGGAACATAAAGAACACATCTTTGGCTAGCACCATCAAGGGATCATACAAGGTGTTATGGGAAACTCATCTTAGAGCTTGGAAGGATCAACTAAAGCTTGGAGCTTCTCTTTACTGCTTGGCCGAAATCTTCACAGCACATAGGAGCATTTTTGCTTCATCCATTGCATCCACATTTGGCTTTTGTGAGTATTGTTTCCGCCATTACTTCCTTTTAGTTCATTCATATATATATCTTGCTTGGTTTTTGATCTTGGGACATGGTTATTAGATTTCCAACAATCTGGAAGAGGTATATTTAACCTTAGGGAAGACCATGACCTTGCTTCCAAGAATGCATCTCTATCTAAAAAAATTGAGGCTTTAGAAGTAGAGAAAAGTGATCATTTCAAGTCATCTTATGAAGTCCTCGCGAGGGTAGATCTAGAAATCAACACTTAGACCAAGTCAAATCTTTTATTACTCTTCGTAGTGGTAAATACATCCACAGACCTATTCATGAACCTCGAAAAGCTGAGAATAAAACAAATTCAGAGGGCAAGGAAGTTGTTGATGAACCATTACCAACAATTGGTAATAATAGTTTTTCTAATACACCTTCATTTCCTCAAGCATTAAAAAAAATTGAATCATTCCCCAGAGATTTATGAAGTATTCAAACAGATAAAGGTCAATATTCTTTTGTTAGATGTCATCCAACATATACAATTCCAGTTTTTTGTTTGTTACTTCAACTATCAATAATGATGGTGATGTAATAGTGTGTCATGCTAGACTTGGCCACATTGGCCATCAAAGAATGAACAGATTAGCCAAAGAAGGCTTTCTGGGAAATATTGAGAAGGTAGAATTGACAACCTATGAATATTGCTTGGCTGGAAAAACTGCGAGAAAACCATTCGGAAAAGGGACTAGAGCAGAATTTCCATTACAATTAATTCATTCAGATATCTGTGGTCCAATGAATGTCAAGGCAAGGCATGAAGCATCTTATTTCATCATATTCATAGATGATTTTACACGTTTTGGTTATGTCTATTTGATTGCTCATAAATCCGAAGCATTATAATGTTTCAAGAAATTTATGAATTTTATAGAAAATCAATTAGACAAGAAAATTAAAGCACTATGCACTGACCGTGGTCGTGAGTACTTATCTGATCAGTTCAGAGAATTATGTGATGAAAAATGAATTAGTCGTCAGTTGACTACTTCTTCTACTCCTCAACAAAATGGTGTTGCGGAAAGAAGAAAAAGAACTCCTCTTGAATTGGTTAGGTCTATGATGGCACAAGCAAATTTGCCTATAACCTATTGGGGTGATGCATTATTAACTGCCACATATGTATTTAACCGATTGCCATCTAAATCTGTGTCCACCATACCATATGAGTTATGGACAGGTCGTAAACCAGATATTCACTTTCTAAAACCTTGGGGTTGTGCGGCTTATGTTCATGTGCGTTCTCACGAACATGGAAAGTTAGGCCCAAGAGGAAAAAAAAAGTATCTTCATAAGATATTCTGAACAATCAAAAGGATATGTTTGCATAGGTGAACATGAAAGTGGAGGCGTGACAGAATTTGAATCACGAGATATCACATTTTTAGAAAATGATTTTCCTAAGCAGGGAGAGATAGGTCAAGATTTATCTCTATATGAAACTCAAGATCACATGGATCACATGATTGGTGAACACTCGGGTTTACCTAATTCAAGTGGGAGTGATGAGAGAAATTTGAGAAAACATGATGAATATGTTTCACATGAATCTCAAAATGATGAATTAGTTTCACATGAGTCTCATTTACGTGATCCGAGTGGGAGTGATGTACATATTCCAAGTGGGAGCAATGTGCACGATTCAAATGGGAATAATATCGAAAGTGAGGAATCAGTTCCACCACTAGAATCCCAACTGCGACGTAGTAATCAAATAGGCATTCCTCGACGTCGTTTCGATATCGAAGGAGAAACCTTTATGATTCTACCTCAAGATGATGAAGAACCTAGAAACATAAGAGAGGCTATTCAGTGTCCTGCTAAGGAAAAATGGATGAAAGCAATGGAAGGAGAGATGGAGTCAATGAGGTCCAACCAAGTTTGGGAATTGGTTTATCTACCCAAAGGACGCAAAGCTGTTAAGAACAAATGGGTTCTTAAAATAAAGCGTAATACTGATGGCAATATCGAAAGATATAAAGCACGACTTGTGGCAAAAGGGTATACGCAACATGAAGGAATTGACTATGAAGAGACTTTTTCACCTGTTGTAAGGTTTACCTCAATTCGCTTGATTTTGGCTATAGTAGCAAGTATGGATATAGAATTACATCAAATGGATGTAAAGACTGCTTTTCTCAATGGAGAACTTGATGAAGAAATCTACATGGAACAACCAGTAGGTTTCATAAAAGAAAATGAAAAGGAGAAAGTATGTAGACTTTTAAAGTCTATATATTGTCTCAAACAATCGTCTAGACAATGGTATATATGATTCCACAATACAATCATTTCGAATGATTTCACAATGATAGATGTGGGTCATTGTGTGTACACCAAGAGAGATAAAGATAAGTTCATTATCTTATCTTTGTACATGGATGATATACTTATAGCCGGAAATGATAAGGAGTTTGTAAAACACATCAAAGAATGGTTATCATCTAACTTCGAGATGAAAGATATGGGTGAAGCTGCATATATTCTTGGGGTTAAGATCTCAAGAAATCGTTCAAAGAATTTATTATCTCTTTCACATGAGTCATATATAAAGAAAATTCTTGAACGCTTCCAAATGCAGGCTTGCAAACCCATTGATACTCCTATCACGAAAACTGAAGCTTTGAGTCGTAGATTGTGTCCTGAAACTCCACAGGAAAGGGAACAAATGAAAAAAGTTCCTTATGCAAATGCAGTTGGAAGTTTAATGTACGCAATGTTGTGTACAAGACCTGATATATGTTTCGCTGTTGGAATGGTAAGTAGATACCAATCCAATCCAGGACTAGCACATTGGAAAGCAGTTAAAAGAATATTTAGGTATCTGAGAGGGACAGCTGATTACTCATTGTGTTATCAAGGAAATGATCTGCAATTGAGAGCCTATACTGATGCTGACTGGGGAGGAGATTTATATTAAAGAAAATGTACCTTCGGTTTTGTTTTCTTACTAAACAATGGTGCCATTTCATGGAGCAGTAAGAAACAATCTTGTATAGTCTTATCCACAATGGAGGCTGAATTTTTGGCATTTTCATCAGCAGTACAAGAGGCTGTGTGGTTGAAAAGGTTCTTGGATCATTTGGGTATGTCAAATGAAGCTTCTGGTCCAGTATTAGTTAACTGTGATAGTGAAGCAGCGATAGCCTACACAAAAGACCCAAAATTCCATTGTAAAACGAAACATATAGATACCAAATAAAAATTTGTGAAAGATATAGTTGCACGAGAAGAGGTAAACATGAAGTACATTTCTACGCAAGAAATAGTAGCAGATCCATTGACCAAGCCTGTTCCTAGAGATGTCTTTGTTAGACATGTAAAAACTCAGGGATTGCGTAGATGTTAATATGCTTACATATTATGATATGTATTTTTCCCAAATAATGTTTACTAATGTTAATACTCATTGATATTTGTGTTCAATGCTTATATGTTATTATGTTGATACATGTTTAAATAAATATACTATTAGTTAGTATGAGAAGTATGTCAGACAAGTGAATGATTGGCCATTTCACACAGGCAATCGCCTCCATTACTTTGTATTAAAGGGAGATGAGACAAATTTTTAAGCTAATTATCTGAGTGATAATTTAGAGAGCTCAAGCTTGAAAATTAAGTAATGTCGTTATGAGGTTACTTTCTCTGTGATATGACCTAAGGTGAATAAGTTCGTTTCACCTTACTTGTCTTAATGTCAGTTATGAGTTAGACATTGTGTTTGTCTGAACTATAATCTTTACGGTATTTTATGAGACATGCGCTCCATGGGAATGAGAGAATACCGTAGCACATGTTTTCATACTATGTGTACATTTGTGACTATTGAGGGTAATACAAGTAAAGATCTCAGTCTTGATATTGTGTGAGACCCTTGAGATTATTTCAATCTCACATTGTACCTTTTAAACTCTTGTCCGCTTCTTAAAACTTAGATTTGATGATCGCTATCTTGGAGTGTTACTGAAGGATCATGAGAGATTCGATCCGAAAGGGCATCTCTGGAAAAGCGAATTGAATCAAGGTTGAGAGATTCGAGAAATGAGAAAGATCATTATATAAGTAATATCACATTAATTTGTATTCACTGGTCGACCAATTATGTTATTCTATGTGATCAAACATGATTGTGAATACAAAATAAATATTACATTCGAAAAGAGATCGAGAGAGATTTAATATGATAAATGATCGAGGATACTGCATACATAATCCACTATGGTTCTATCCATTTTTCGAGCTGCTATATATTCCTAACAGATGTATAGCAAGTGAGCTCTCAAAGTATGCTGGTCGCACGGCACAATTGCAAAGTATGAACTATTCTTGTAGAGATAATAAAAATTGTTGATCCCATCATGTGTGAGTGGGAGATGTTGGAAATTAATTGTTGTTAATTATTTGGTGTTGTTAAATAACAACAATTAGTGATAATTTCATGTTGAAAATTATTAAGTTAATTATTTGGTGTTGTTAAATAACAACAATTAGTAATAATTTCATGTTGGAAATTATTAAGTTAATTATGTGGTGTTGTTAAATAACAACAATTAGTAATGATTTCATTACTAAGTAAACAACAAGAGTTGTTAATCAAATAATTAAGTAACAACAAGAGTTGTTAAGTGACAACAATTAGTAAAATGTTAAATGGGGAACATATGGTACACCAATGATGGTAACATTTTTGTAAGGGTTAGAGAAAGTCATTATGCATCCAAATACATGTGATTACATAGTAATCAATGCATGTGATTTAATAGTAATCAAGGATTAATAGTAATTCATGCATGTGAGCTAATAGTGACTTGGTTTCCCTCCTATAAATAAGACCATTTGCATATTGATTTAAGCAATCAATTAAGTTTGATTAAGAGGTCTCTACAAGAAGAAAGATATGCAATTGTGTTGTGATTAACTTAGATTTATTTCAATTAGCATGTAAATAAATCTAGGACTAGTAATACATGCATGGTTAGATCCTAAGAGGACAAACATGTAAATATATTAGGGATTACGTTTCCTAACAGAAACTAAATCCCTAAAATACTTTTCTCTTCTTCTCTCTCCTCTCATCTGAACACACATGTCTCACACTTTCAACAAAGCCTCACACTCACGTCACTAACACATGGCAAGACACATAGACCACTAAGACACAAGACAAAGACACACGCACATGCCACTCACAAGCACACACAGCACTCGGTCCTTCCTCATTTCAACACACACAAAGCCACCTGCCACCAAGAATGTGAACAACCGATTAAACAATCACGAAAAATAAAACCAACCTACCCTCCACTAAACCGAATACAACAAAAATCGTCGCACAGAGGCATGATCAAAAAACAAACCTAAGCTACACCTCAACCCACTCACACGGCCACATGGCAATAAGCAACAACAAATAAACATAAGTCACCACAACCTTAGAACGCACTCTTCACGCCAAATAGCATGGAGACCTTACAGGTGAATCACAAACCAAAGCCCTAAGGCATTTTCCCTCTCTCCACACACGGCGATTGAAGACAAAAACATAAAATAACCCAAATCTTTGTCTCTCAGCGGCAACCCTCCATAACAAACAACAACAAAGCCATATAAAACCTTACACAGCCCACTAACTAAACACACACACTGCCCTGCAGCCGAGAACAAACCAAAACAATAGTGATCAATAAACAAACCGACACAGTAACACACACCCCCTTCTTCACACAGGCCACACGTCTCTTCTTCACAGAGCACACACACATCAGCCATTCACACCACAAATCGACACGCACAATACCAAGTCAGTCACGTGAACAACAAAATAATAAGCCAAAAAACACACAAATCAGTCCCCGAACATCCCTGAAAACAGTCTAGAAAATAACCCAAAATAGTCCCCCAAAACAGTGAATAAATCACCCAAAAATAGTCCTCGAACACCCCAAAAAACAATGAACAAAACAGCGAGTGAAAACAGAGAAAATAGCGAGTGAAACAGCGAACAAGCGAACCAGAAAAACAGCGGAAATGTTAACCCTTCCGGCGACGTCCCAACGCACTCCCGAGAAGCGACTTAAAAGGTAAGACCTGAGGGCACCCTTTGTTATATTCTATTTTGTCGTCCTATAAACGGCATGCTTAGTTGGACGTGGAATACGTCCAACCAGATATGCGAAGTTCGACATTGAAAACTGCCAAATGATTTGGTCACATATTTATTATTCCGTATTTATTTTGTGTTATTTATCTTTCTTGTTATTTCATATATTTGTCCCTTCGGTTAATTATCGTTATATGCATTATCATATTTCATGTATATCAACATTAGGTAACGATTGCGTTGTGTTAATGCTTGTGTGTTACCCCTTGCAGTATATATCGGATGGAAACCCATACATAAATTCTGTAGCCTTATCCAAATGGACGGAAGTGCGGTATGTACTTGGGATACAACTCCACGTACCGCTCGAGAATATTCATGTATGCGTGTTTATGTCCTTTGTTATGCTATTTTTGTAAAGGCGTTTGATCGCATTTTCGAACGCAACTCGAACACACGTCTTCTGCCTCACTCCGTTCGAACGCGTTCTCGAACGCTACACGAATGTGAATTCTCTGGAACACTTCATTCGAACGCGTTTACGAATGCTCCATGAACGTACACACACTGGACATGCTCTTCCTTTATATTTTATGTATGTTTGCCTCTTTGGTTATTCCTTTTGCATCATGTGTTTAATTATCTGTCGTTATTGTTAACGCTTCTATTGTCATTGCCGCACTTCTTTGATTAACGTGTTTTTAGAATTATGCATTTGCTTTCACTTACATTTATGTTTATGGGTGTGCAAACTTGTATGCTATTTGAATTATCTTGCATGTGCCGCATAAGACTTGGTTATATTATTGCCTAAATCCTTTCATTACAATTGGCATAAGTAAGGGACCATTCTGAACCCAACGGTTTGAGGTATTCCCTTGCGAGGGGTGAGTGCGGCCTTAAATCATTTCTCAGTTCACACTAGGTGGCGACTCCATTTATTCTCCAGTTTAATCCCCCGCGGGGTACTCCGTACTCCCCACGGGCCGCGAGCCCGGGCAGCGTCGCCGTGTCTACAGTCTGGCGACTCCATTGGGGATAGAGAATCAACCTCAAAATAATGCCTTGTATTGTTTTTGGTTTTTCCCTTAGTTTTCTAAGTCTTGTATATTTTGCATACCATTATTTACCCCAATGGCGTCATATATCGGGAAAGTCACTTTCACACATGCATATTATATCTCATACATCGAACGCATCTCATGCATCTCATACATACACGCATCATTTTAACCCTGTGTCTTAAAAGCCATCATAGATATCTGTTGGGTTAGAGAAGAAAGACTTGTCAAGAAGAGTTTAGCAAACATGGATATCGTGAAAAGTAAGCCGAGAAACATAAAACTTTATGGCAAGAATAGAAAGACCATTGAGAGGCATTTAGCAAAAAAAAAAAGTAAGAAAAAAAAAGAGAGAGAAGAAATAAATTTGTTTGTTCTTAGTCCTTAATAGTTAGACATAAGTCCAATGATAACGTGGTTTGGTGAAATCTTAGAAACGATAAGTTCTTGATGCGCTTTTATCTGATACTTTGAGTAATTGATCTATGTTAGACTCGTAAGCACTTTATTATAGGTTTTTAGCAGTGAAATCCTAAGTAGTCGACAATATGACTAGTTGAAAAAAATTGTAGGTCGGTGAATGACCGTTCACTTAGATGTCTATCTTGACTTGCTTGTGTTATGATGCGTGGTATGGTTGAAAATAAAAGAAAAGTCTCTGAAGTAAAAAAAAAAATAGAAAATAAAAATAAACCACCTATAACTGATAAGCGTGAAGCTACCCATTGGCGAGTATTAGGACCACCATGAGGAGAAATGATACCTTAAAGGTTATGTGTGTTAAAAAAAGTGAGAAAAGAAAAAAAAAAGAAAAAAAAAGAGACAAAAAAAAAACATACCATATTGAGCACAAAAAAAGCAATTGCAGAGCATAATTCAGACATCTAGGTTGGTTTGACCCATCGATCCCAATTTTTAAAATGAAATCATTGAGTTGGCTTACCTAGGGATCAAGCTGTAAAAGAATCTTTGCATACACACTTTAAGTCTAGCTTAGATTATTTATTCAAAAACTCGGATTTGAGTTGCATTGAGTGCTTTGAAGGTTCTCTGGTCTCATTACTATACATTATTTGAGGACAATAATATATATAACTATTGGGACTGTTTTGTATCCAGTAATATAGTATGTTGATACGGAGTGACACATCACGTAGTCCAACTTGACTTAGTGCAAACAGCGGAGAGCAGAAAGCTAAACCAAGTCTGGGGGCGACCAGTCTACCACCACGTGAATGAGGGACACAACGAGATCCTGAGCCATGGGACCAAAGAAAACTGAGTAATCACTAGAGTAGAATTCGCAGGAGGAAACTATAAGAAGGCCCAGGGGGCGACCAAAGACTTTTATATGCAAAGGGCACCAAAGAACACAAGGAAGGCCTAACCCATCGGAATAGGAAATACATTCATGCATACATGTATACACGTCACATGCACATAATTTTTTGTTTTGTTTTTTATTTAAAGGTTTTGAAGAAAACGAAAACGTGGCAAAGACAAGTAGTTCGGGAATAAAGCCCACTCTCAACACAGTTTGGGAATAAAGCCTAAATCAACACAGTTCGGGAATAAAGCCCACAGTCAACACAGTTTGGGAATAAAGCCCACGCTCAACACAGCTCGGGAACAAAGCCCACTATCTACACAGTTCGGGAATAAAGCCCACATTCAGTACAGCTTGGGAACAAAGCCTAGGGAACAAAGCCCACTCTCAACATAGTTCGGGAATAAAGCCCACATTCAACACAATTTGGGAATAATGCCCACAATCAACACAGTTCGGGAATAATACCCACCATCAATGCAAGTTCGGGAACAAAGCCCACATTCAGTACAGCTCGAGAACAAAGCCCACTCTCTACACAGTTCGGGAACAAAGCCTAGGGAATAAAGCCCACAATCAACAGCTCGGGAATAAAGCCCACACTCAGCGCAGTTCGGGAATAAAGGCCACAGGTGGTTCGGGAACAAAGCCCATGGGTCAAAAGCACCTCGCCATCACATTCAGTACAGTTCGGGAAAAAGACCCACAACTCAATTCGGGAACAAAACCCACTCGGTTGTTTAGGAACAAGACCTAGAGGTCAAAGCGGCTCGCCATCAACTCAACTCAAACCAAGAACAAGACCCACAACTCAAATCAGGAATAAGACCCTCCACTCAATTCGGGAACAAGACCCTCATCTCAATTTGGGAACAAGACCCTCATCTCAAGTCGGGAACAAGACCCTCATCTCAAGTCGGGAACAAGACCCTCATCTCAATTCGGGAACAAAACCCTCAACTTAATTCGGGAACAAAACCCACTCGGTGGTTCGAGAACAAAGCCCAGGGGTCAAAGCACATTGCCATCATCTCTCATCAGTAATGGTTCAGAAATGAACCACCTCACATCAGTAACGGTTCGAAAATGAACCACCTCTCATCAGTAACGGTTCGAAAATGAACCACCTCACATCAGTAATGGTCCGGAAATGGACCATCTCTCATCAGCAACGGTTCGGAAATGAACTATCTCACATCAGTAACGGTTCGGAAATGGACCACCATCTCACATCAGTATCAGTTCGGAAATGGACCACTAACTCTCATCAGTAACAGTTCGGAAATGGAGCACCTCATATCAGTAGCGGTTTAAAAATGTACCATCTCAACTCAAGTAATGGTTCAAAAATGAACCATCTCTCATCAAGTAACGGTTCGGGAATGAACCACCTCAACTCAAGTAACGGTTCTGAAATGAACCATCTCTCATCAGTAACGGTTCGAAAATGGACCACCATCTCACATCGGTAACGGTTCGGAAATGAACCATCTCTCATTAGAAACGGTTCAGAAATGAACCATCTCTCATCAGTAACGGTTCAGGAATTAACTACCTCTCACCAACTCAGTTAGGTAATGAATCCTAGAGATCGCATCATCTTGCAGGGATGAATCTTGGGGGTCGCAGAACCTCACCACCATCAATTCAGTTTGAAGCATCTCAGAATAACAGGTAAGTTAAACAACTGCTGGCGAGCCAGGTAAGTAAAAATGCATGCATGACTTTGATAGGATTGTCACTGTCACACACTGCACAAGCCCCATCAAAGTGGGGGCGACTGCAGACACTATATTTTGGCATAATGCCCAATGATGAGCCTTGTATGGAGGCACTACCCAATAAGTCGCGGGAAACGAACGCCGGAAGGGAAAATTCTGAAATTAATAGCTTCATATTCTACCTCTCACCTCCGGCTCTCTTCACGCACAAACCCTGAACAAACACAAATAAGGCAGACACTAACGGTACCAAAAGAAAACCCTAAACTCATCTCTCTCTGGAATCAAGAAAAAAAAACCCTAAAATAATAAAACACGGACGGCCTCACCAAAACAGAAAACCATATTCTCCCTTCTCTCTCCTTTCGGCTCTCACTCTCGGCACCACACACTGACCAACACACGACCTCTTCACAAACCACACACCAGACCTGTGAATCAGACACAAGGCGGCAAGACTAACACACCTCCCCTCTCTCAAATGAAATACTCACACGATGATTTAAAACAACCAAAACCCTTATCCCTATCTGCTCAAAACCTTAGAAAACACACACAAGCCACGACACCCACCTCTCAACCTCGCTCGGTAAAGCAAGAAAGAATAAACCTTAATAGCCCTATTTTCTATCTTCACGCCTCTATCTCATCCCTCATCAAACCCTGGCTCCCTCACAGCACTTCACAAAAAAAACCTAAAAGAAAAAACCCTAAGCTCTGGTGCAGCTCCCTCTCTCTCGGCCTCACCACACACACAGCTCACTTAACAGAAAAAATAAAAAAACCATAATCTCTATACGCTCTCCCTTTCTTAGACTGAGGACAAAACACGAGACGGAAACCTAAGATTCCTCCCTCTCATGTCTTCTTATTGCTCCCTTCTCTCTCTAAAGACACTCACGGCCACAAAGCAAATAGCTAACCCAAATGAACACTCTCGGCAGACATCACAAACAAAACATAGGCTCACCTTACTCGGAAAACCCACACAGGCCACACACCTAAACACTTGGCTCCACGAACAAGTAAGAAACTAAAACTCTAAAATACTTTTCTATTCTTCTCTCTCCTCTCAACCGAACACACACGGGTCATTCTTTCAACAAAGCCTCACACTCACGTCACTCACACATGTCAAGACACCTAGACCACTAAGACACAAGACATAGACACACGCATACGCCACTCACAAGCACATACAACACTCGATCCTCCCTCATTTCAACACACACAAAGCCACCTGCCACCAAGAACGTGAACAACCGACTAAACAATCACCAAAAATAAAACCAGCCTGCCCTCCACTAAACCGAATACAACAAAAATTATCCCACAGAGTCGTGACAAAAAAACAAACCCTAAGCTACACTTCTGTTGGGGTTGGTGCTCAGAGCGCCAATTCCCATTTGTATTTCTTTTGAATACTTTTGTAAAACATTATTATTATGAATAATATATGCAGTTTCTATAATATAATGTATCTTTTAATATGGTAAAGACGTAATGACCTTAGAATGATTAGTCATGGTACTGTTGCAAAAGCGTCGCAACTGACATTGAGTAGTATCATGACGTTGTCATTCTCAGACAGTTTCTGGTCAAGGTTTACACTACTTGGTCAGTATAGTAAACCCATTGAGACCGGTACATGTCGTATACTGGAATATATGATTCCAATGGTTTCTCAATGAACCATCAGTCTTGGAGACTGGTATAGACGTGTGGGTGTTTATAGCGGATAAACATTGAACGACTCACCGAAGATTCTTAATGGATGGTACACCAACGTCAATAAGAATCTTCTCGGGTTGAGTAGCACTTGTGATTCTTAGACTTGAGATGCCATTGTGGGCATATGAGACATCTTCTACACTTATATGGCAGTCACGTCACCGATCTATTTAGATCAGACCTCCGCTTGTTCGTTGGGTGTAGATAGATCCTCAAGGCATCCTATGTGTGTCAAGATAGGATCTGTCAGTTCTGTGTATCAGAGCATTGGTAGTCCACATGATTAGCAATCATATAAAACTATGGGCCCGTGGTACAGTTTAGAATATAGTTCTAAACATTCTTTTTGAGATTGCTAATAGAATAGTCGACTGGATAATCCCTATAGAGATTTGACGTTTACATCTATATCTCTGGGATTTCTCCGGATACCTGTGACGGAGGAATTATACATTTGTCATGACCTCGACCTGTATGATTCAGCGAGTTTATCTGTGATCGTCATAATTTACGGGTGGATAAATTATGGACACGAAATTGGATTTCGTGACGGATATGCCTGAATCTAGAGAGTCTCAATAATGAAATATACTCGTAGAGCACTAAAGCAACATTTATAAATAACATTGATTATTTATAAATTCGTTTAAAGGTTAAACGCAAAATACATGTTAAGGGACCCGATAGTCATTTCCTTAATTATTGTGTATTTACATTTAATACTTCATTAATTTAAATACACATTAATTAATTGTCAAATTGAGATATTTGACTAATGGTTTCCCTTAGGATAACCTTTATTGGCACTTATCCAATTTGGGTCTTTTAGTTTGGTATCATCCAAACGTTATGCCTGGCATACCCAAATTATCAGGAATGAGAAACCCCGTTTCTTTCATGTTCATATCCTATATGATATCTGTCAAACAGATTTATATGGAACCTTATTCTAAATAAGTTTTGCACTGTTAATACATATCCTATTGAAGGAAACAGTAGCTCAGAGCGATTCGTGATAAACCTTATCATGTCCAACAAAATTCGGTTTTAGTTCGGACACACCGTCTAACTGACGTGTCTCGGGAGGAGTCCTCATATGAAAGAATACCGTACTCTTTCATTTACGTATGAAACTTACTGCTTAAGTATTTTCCATTACGGTCTTATCGTGGCGGAATAATACTATACCCGATCTGTTTATTTACTTCGTGTCGAAACTTCAAAAGTTTATGATCTGTGTTCTTCAAAAGAAACACATAACCATAACGTGATGCCACATCCGTTAAGGTCACGAAATATTCATGTTCACATCTAGCCTAGCTAGATATGGGCCCACTTACTTCACCATGAATAGGGCTAACAGATCGGTGGCCCTTTTACTATTACCAAGTAAATAGTATTTTAGGTACTTTACCTAATAAACTAGATTCGCAGACCTTATTTGAATTGTCAAATCAGTCCTAGTACCCACTCTTCAAAAGTGTGGATATACGAGTCTCGTTTAATTGTGTCCTAGACAACAATGCCACAAATAAGTCTCTATTGATCAAATCAATTTGAGCTATTTATTTGTCATTTTTATATGTTTGAAATTTTATTATATTCAAAATATAAATTCTGTTATTCACATCTAATGTGTTTATCTCAGTATCATCTTTATATAATAATAACACTTTAGTGTTCTAGAATATAAAGGTTTATCCGCAACGGATTAAACACTGATATAGAGATAATGTCTCTAGTCAAACTAGTTACATTATAACAGTTCCTAATTTAAGTACTTACCCAAAGGGTAGTTCCTAAACTTAGGTATCTACGGTCGAAACAGCGACTTTCGTCCCGTTTCCGATTCGTAGAGAAATCTCGGCTTGAAGTCAGTATCCTGCTCATAGCGGATTCTGAACATCAATACATATATTTTATGTACCACACTAAGTATTTAAAATCCAATTTCAATACTAGTAGTGAACATAACTTTGACAAATATTTTAAAGTCAGAGCCTCGCCCTTTCTTTAATTCCTTCGTGTCTGTCATATCCAAATGTTAGTCACTTTGGGATATGTCAATTATCTTTTCAATATTTCACAAACCTTTGGACAAGCCTTGGGTTTTAGAATATCGAAATGATGTGCACCTTTGTGCAACTTGCCCAATTGCAAACTTTGACTTTTCTCCACTAGAATAGTCAATTAATTCTCCAAGAATTATTAATTGCAATTTTAATACCTTTTAAATCTAAAGATAGATTTATTGTCAAGTATATTAAATTAAGCACTAAAGTCATCATCACACAAATCTTCCAAAGATTTATGCTCTACTTATTTGCTTAATTATGGGCCTAGATATAACAAGTTATTTTATCCAATAAAGTAACCTATTATTAATTCCCAATGAAAATTAAATCATTTAAAACATTTAATCCAAGGATTATATATTTTAAATATTCAACTTTTCAATTCTTTCTTGATTTCAATAGCCCAACTATTTAATTAATTTAATAAGGTACTATTCATTATAATGATTACAATAATCCAATTATTTAATCAACTATAATTTTAATTCAATTATATTGATTACTATAATCCAATTATAAAATCAACTATATATCGAATGAGTTTGTATATAGTCCAACTATATATATATTTAAAACAACATAAAATATTAGTCCAACTAATACTTTTGATTAATATGACGAGTAAAATATAGATGAGCGCGTTTAGCGAGTATTCGAACGAATGTTGCAAATTCAATACTTGCCTCCCACTATTTTTCGTCTAGCCTCTAACCCTCTGTCGAGTACTCGGGAAACCGTGTTTCCTAGTGGGCTAGGATCCCGTTAAATATCACACAATCTTGACTTTGGCCAACAAATTGTATGATAATTAACTAGGTAGATCTCGAAGATCAATTGGATCCCATCCAACTCCTAAATCCAGTAGGTGGACATCCAAGTCCCAAACATATATCTAATATATGCCTATATATCGAATATATACCCTAACCTTTTTCCTCTGAATCAACTAGGCCTTGGCTTTGGCACAACAAACCTAGTGATCCCAGTCAAGCGCGGACCCATTGACATGGAAGCTTCGTAATCAATGTCAATGGACAAGAAGTGGTCTTGACTTTGGCCAACAAACCACAACTTGGACACGACACCGGTATGGAACAAAGCCTCGTGATTAAAACACATCTTCGACGGACAAGGGCTTGACTTTGGCCAACAACCCCTGCCAATCTCGGATCTTGAGCAAGAATCACTCAATGGAAGGAAAATAAACGCTTGATATTTAACGAGGGTTTTTCGCGTGCAAATTGGCTACCAATTTAATTATCTTTCTTAAGGTCTCATCATCATACACCCTTAAACATGCATTCTAAATACATAATAAAGCGAGTATGAAAATAAATAATAATGATATGCGGATGGATACTTAACACATTGATCCTAGATCAAATCTCTCCCTTTCTCACTCAAGCTAGCACTTGTATTACTTCTACCCGTTACACTACACTTCTAAAGAAACCTCATTTACATAGAGGGGAATATGTGAGAAGAGAATACAAAGAGAATGAAGGTGATAAGGCTGGACACTAAGGTCCAATTTAATAAATCGAATTTATTACAACAATTTCTAAAATTGCCCCACCCGACTAATATCCATCCGATATACATTATTCATACATCAACCACGTATTCACACAAAAGCATGCTATCAATCAATCTAATCAAATTAATTAATCTGATAATTAAGTGATCATCCAATGTTCAAACAACGATTTGATTTTGTTCGAGTTAAACTCGTTTTTGCGAATAAGTACTCAAAGTACGAATTCATGAATTAAATTAAACTACATCATTAAATCTAATTTAACATGTATTTAATACTAATTCACTATTCAATTCCAAATTAAATATTACACTTTTATTTAATAAACCTTTTACGATTTAAATTCCAAATTTAATCGTAACGCGTCTCAAAGACCGATTAACGTCCAACGTCAATTCAATTAAAGTCCAATGGGCTTTTAATTGATTTCTTAAGGCGTGGACTTTTGGTCAACTCGGGTCAAACCGATAACCAAAGTCCAATCCGGGATTTACCCCATAAGCCCATAAATCAATCTTGGCCCATTAGGCCCAATTGAACTTTAAAGGTTCATTAAGTCGCATTTGGGCTTTATGGTTAAGGTTTTGGGCCCAATTGGATCCAATCCACTTGGCCTAAACCCAACTTGATAAAATCAAGCCCAATAGGCCCAATTACAACATTAGAAGCCCAATATCAAAAATAGGCCCAAATAATTAAATTCAAAAAATCCAATTTTCCCAATTTAATTACCAAAGTGTATTACATGATCAATTACCCAAATCAACATTTCTAAAACATGAATTTACATAATTAATCATGGTCATTTTCATCAATTGGTGTCCAACACAAATTAATCAAAAATCAAACCCATTTACATGCTTAAAGGTCTCGGCCAAGGGAGGGATTTTTATCTGATTCGAATTCAATCCAATTAATTTCACAATCGATATTAAATCCTTATCCCGAATGATTTCCAATACATCCAATGTTCAAAAATCAAAAGATACCAAGACATTAGGGCATAATTCCATTCGGCCAACACAAGCAATTTGGGATTTATGTTCAATTCAAAATTCAATCTAATTGACTTCAAATTAACATCATCCAACATCATTACAACCCATCCAATGAATCAAAATGAAAAAAATTCCAAATTTCCAAACATGCTTGAAGATTCGGCCAACATGAATAAATTGGGGAAAATTATTCCAAATTAATTTTCTTGAAATTGATCCAATCCAACTTCAATTAAAGATCATTTAAACATGCTCAATCAATCAATTTAACCAAATCATGCTCAAAATCAAAATACCCAATTTTAAGCCCTACATTTTCATGCTTGAACTAATAGCTCTTGATGCCATTGTTGGTTATTATCTAGGTCCCAAGATCAAACAAGACATGAAATCAATGTGTGAACACACCAACGGAGATAGCGGAATACTCACATCGATCGGTTGAGTCGATTTGAAGATGAATGAAGCCCAAAATGCTCACTGCCAAGGGCGCCAAACTGCTGCAGTTCACTGCCTCCATTTACAGAATTTTGAGATGACAAACGGAGCTCCAAGCCTCATCTAACGGATCCCGGCTCATGGGCGAACCTCCCTACCACCTTCGCAAGACTCGTAAGTGTGCTAGCACTTGGATTTCCACCATGAAAATCCACTCTTGCTTCCCTATATGTCACGCCATTTCTGGTTCAAAACCAGTGAAGAAAAATGGCTGTTTTGGCGTGAGGAGAAGAGAGAAAATTGAGAGAGAAGAAGTTGTGTTGTGTGTTAGTGAAAAGCTTTTCCAAAAAACTTTATATATTTTACATAAAATATATATTAAAACATTTACCAAATGATTAATTAAAATCAAAAGTAAATATTTCCCTCCAAACACTATTTCAACAACTCACATCACTATACAAATGTCACTTTATTAAAGTGATTTGATGTGTGTCTTTCACTCAATCCATCAATCAAATCAATCAATCAATCAATCACTCAAAGTGACTTTTGATTTGACGCTTGATGTGACGATTGATTTGACGCTTGATGTGACTTGCGTCGCCGCACTTGAATTCGAAATACGAATGCGCTCGCAATCACACTCGGGCTCGGGTTCGTTAATTCCAAATTAACGATTTTTCCGTCGCGTCGTAATTAAATGATTACGCCTAGCGAATTCACTATTCACGTCGCTAACGAATTAATTCTAAATTAATTCGTTCGCCCGAATTAAAATCTAATTTTAATTCCGCGTCGAAATCTAATTTCATTTAATATATCGAATATATTAATTTACCGATTAATTCCAAATTAATCATTATCTCTCTCTAGATGATATTTTATCCTAGATAAAATATCTCCGTAATTAATCCTAGATTAATTTTCTCTTTCTTCTATATAATCCCAGATTATTTAAGAGTGCGAGTTATGCGTCATCGGTGGGTTATCGGGAAGCGACCCATGAGATCCCCGGATACGTTGGCAGTAAATATGGTCGTCGGTGTATCCGAATCACGTACGTACCAAGTACTACGTTCTACCGATTTACGAGACAAGGTCGACTCCTAGCAAAGCACCAAGTCTACCCAATTCTCTGGACATATCCATATAGAATATACAAGGATCTTTATCAAGCGTAGTATACCAAGTATTGTGCATATCGGCCCAGTATCGGATAGTCACGTGCTAGGGCTGGGGCTGGATAAGTGTCTGTCCCGTCCGAAACACATATCGGATGTCTGGTAACATAGTCTCTATAATCGGATATTCATGACCTGGTCACAATATCACGATTGGATGCGCATCACTCAAGAGCACTAGTACCGTATCCTGCGTGACATCATATCCACTATGACTGAAGTGATACTTCCGTCTTGACATCACACCCAATACTCTACGATTCTCAATATACCCAGCATTGGCGTACATAGAACCGGTTAGAGTCCTAGACGGCCTCAACTAAAGTATATTGATTGTCGTAAGCATTAGCGGTGCAAGTCTCAGGTTAAGACCAAATACACCTACCCTGATGTCGGACTCCCATAGACACATAGTCATAATACCAATGGGATTCCGAGGGGTCTATCCAGAGCGAAGCTGTTTCCCGTACCATCGGTGAAACACGACCTCCTATCGCACTTGCATAAGTATCCAATACTTAAATATATGAGAACTATGCCGTCGTGCCCTCACAACGCACACAAGTGCAATAATAGCATATTCCGCATTATCGATGTCCTGTCTCGATAATACTCCGGCTAGGGATATTTAATGATTAATCCTTCGTGGACTGATACTGTCTCATATCATTCTCAATCCAGGAACTAATCATAGGGACCTCTCTTCATTTATATATCTTTGGTGATCTAATCACAAATGATGAGAGTGCAATTTCCTTGTCACATAATTAATTTGTTACAACAACACAATGATCTGTACAAATAGTGACGCTATGGGTCATTTTGTCCAACAGTGACTTGCGGGCCGCAATTGAATTCGAAATGCGAGTGCGCTGGCAAATACTCTCGGGCTCGGGTTCGCTAATTCCAAATTAACAAATTTTTCGTTGCGACTTAATTAAGTAATTATGCCTAGCAAAATCACTATTCACGTCGCTAACGAATTAATTCTAAATTAACTCGTTCACCCGAATTAAAATCTAATTTCAATTTCACATCGAAATCCAATTTATCGATTAATTCCAAATTAATCTTTATCTCTCTTTAATTATATTTTATCCCAGATAAAATATCTCCGTAATTAATCCCAGATTAATTTTCTCTCTCATTTAATTAATCCCAGATTAATAAAGTGCGAGTCATACATCATCAGTGAATTTTCGGAAAGTGACCCATGAGATCCCCGGATTTGTTGGCAGTAAATCCGGTCGTCGGACTATCCGAACACGTAAGTAACTCGTACTATGTTTGTACCGATTTACAGGACAAGGTTGGCTTCTAGCAAAGCGCCATGCCTACCCAATTCTCCAGAAATATCCTTACAGGAATATGTGATCTATATCAGGCGTAGTATACATAGTATTGCGTATCTCGATCCAGCATTAGATGTCACATGCTAGGCCTGGGGCTGGAATTGTGTATGCCCCGTACGAAACACATATCGGATCTCTGGTAACTAGTCTCTATAATCGGATAAACATGACCTAGTCATTTTATCCCGATAACTGCAGTACATAAGTGAAAGAGTTAAATCAAGGTCCCAAGGATCACAAACAAAGCATAAAAAACCACATATGAACACATCAAAGGAGGTGGCGGAATCAACTCACATTGAATTCGGTTTTGATGGATGAAGAACAAGATGCGTTTTGGGCTCCCTCCAAGTCACGGCAGTAGCTCATCTTGCAGTGGGCTGTGCGATCTGGACTGGTTTGGATCCTCCAAGAATCGGCCATTGTTGAGCACCATTGAAGCTCAAAGCTTCAAGCTTTCCAAGCTCATGAAGACACTTCCCTATCACCTATGTATAACTCCTAGAGTGTGCTAGCACAAATCATCTTCTTGCATCTCCATTTTCTCGGTGAAACCAGAAAAAAAGAGAAGAAACGGCAGTGAAGCCGTGAGATGCAGAGAAGAAAAGAGAGGAAAAGAGAAAAACGTATGCCTTGCATGTTGGAGAGAGAGAGGACCGAATATTATGTGTAAAGTGAAAAGAAAAAGTAATTTATATTTATTTATTTATTTTCCAAAAATAATAAAACAAATATATATATTCCAAACCTTTTCATATTCCATCACTTTTACTTATACTTTAAGTCATATCACATCACTTTTCACACACATCTATTCACTTTAATAAAGTGACATATTGTCAAGTCACATCACTCAAAGTGACAATTGATTTGACGATTGACGCGATTAGCGATTTGACGCTTGATGTGACTCGCGTGCCGCGCTCGAATTTGAAATGCGAATGCGCTCGCAATCACTCTCGGGCTCGGGTTCGCTAATTCCAAATTAACGAATTTTCCGTCGCGTCGTAATTAAATGATTACGCCTAGCGAATTCACTATTCACGTCGCTAACGAATAATTCTAAATTAATTCGTTCGCCCGAATTAAAATCTAATTTTAATTCCGCGTCAAAATCCAATTTCGATTAATATATCGAATATATTAATTTTATCGATTAATTCTTAATTAATCGTTCTCTCTCTTTAATTAACATTTTATCCCAGATAAAATATCTCCGCAATCAATCCCAGATTAATTTTCTCTCTCATCGAATTAATCCCAGATTAATTCTATCTCTCTCTTCTAATTAATCCCAGATTAATTAAAGTACGAGTCATACATCATCGGTGAATCTTCAGGAAGCGACCCATGAGATCTCCGGATATGTTGGCAGTAAATACGATCGTCGGACTGTCCGAACACGTAAGTACCTCGTACTACGTTTATATCGATTTACAAGACAAGGTTGGCTTCTAGCAAAGCGCCATGCCTACCCAATTCTCCAGAAATATTCTTACAGGAATATATAGATCTGTATCAAGCGTAGTATACCGTAGTATTGTGTATATTGGCCCAGTATCGGATAATCACGTGCTAGGGCTGGGGCTGGATAAGTGTCTGCCCCGTCCGAAACACATGTCGGATGTCTGGTAACATAGTCTCTATAATCGGATATACATGACCTGGTCACAATATCCCGATTGGTTGCGCAACACTCAAGAGCACTAGTACCGTATCCTGCGTGACATCATCTCCAATGACTGAAGTGACACTTCCATCTTGACATCACACCCAATACACTACGACTCTCTGATAAACCCAGAAGTGGTGTACACAGAACCGGTTAAAGCCCCCTACCACCAAGACCAAAGTTTATCGATTATCGTAAGTATTAGCGATGCAAGTCTCAGGTTAAGACTATACACACCTACCTCGATTTCGGCCTCCCATAGACACATAGTCATAATACCAATGGGATTCCGAGGGGTCTATCCAGAGCGAAGCTGTTTCCCGTACCATCGGTGAAACACGACCTCCTATCGCACTTGCATAAGTATCCAATACTTATATATATGAGAACTATGCCGTTGTGCCCTCACAAACGCGCACAAGTGCAATACTAGCCTATTCCGCATTATCGATGTCCAGTCTCGATAATACTACGGCTAGGGATATTTAATGATTAAACCTTCGGGGACTGATACTGTCTCATATCATTCTCAGTCCAGGTACTAATCATAGGGACCTCTCTTCATTTATATATCTATGGTGATCTAATCACAAATGATGAGAGTGCAATTTCCTTATTACATAGTTAATTTGCTACAACAACACAATGATCTGTGCAAATAGTGACGCTATGGGTCATATTATCCAACAATCTCCCACTTGGCACATAGCCAGTCACTCGAGTGTCTAACACCCGAACTATGTACAATTCGCTCAAATTGCTGAGGAAAGGTTTTCGTCAGCGGATTTGCTTAATTATCGTCTGACGCGATTACACGACTAATCACATCGCCACGATGTATGATCCGAACGAATCAGATGATATAGAAGTATATATCTGGATCGTCGATGAGACCTTTAATTCTTTAGCCTGTGCTGACGCCTAGCTCAGCAGCTAACAGAACTATATCTAATCTAATTAGATTTATTATCGATCCAAATGGCTTCTATTGCTGCCTCAGCTGCAGCAATAATCCGCATTTGTTGTTTATTCGGCAACAGTTATCTTGCTCGGAAGATTTCCAGCTCACTGTCCCAGTGTTCAAACTTTATAGTACCGCAGTATTTAACCGGTTTGGAAACTTGCAGCAGTGATCCCAGTCACTTCAAGTTCTCCATCTCCATAGTTTAAGATAGCATCTTTAGTTCTCTCAGATACTAACAGATGTTCTTAATCTTCAATCCAGTGACTATCACTTGGATTGACCCGATTGTGACTCCATATGCCCGAAGCGTATGAGACACCAATATAGGTACATTTTAAATGTACAATTTCCAGAGAGTGTTAACAACTCCAAATCTATCTCAGTAGATCTTTATTCCTTGAATAAAGGTTGTTACTCCCCAGAATTCTACGGAGAATTTCTATGAAAGCCAAGCTTTCGACAATAGCTTTATGGGAATTTTTCACTGTCAGTGCGCCCTCCCACTAACCTCCTTATATACACAAGAATTATTTCGTTTTGAGTCAAATCATAAACTATTATGATTATTTCAAAACGTCAGTTCCAAGAACCTCATGCTTGCTTCAATCCAAACATGGATCGAATAACCGGTAAACCTTGTTTGTCGGTTATACAAAATCGTCAGGATGTTGAAAGCATCCTCCAAAAGGTTTCCTTTTCAGGAAAGCGATTTTGATCTGCAACTGACACATTTCATAAATGAAATATACAGTCATCAACAAGCATCTTCAAAATGGATTTACCATGGCAACAGGTAAAAGGTTGAACCGTTATTAACATAATGTTGATAACGATACCTTTCCGTCAAAAGCCCTGCTTTGTACGTTGGTATGTTGCCTTCCATGTATGTCTTCCTTGAAGACGTTTAATGTACCATAGGCAAAATGCCTTGTGGTACAACAACTAGTATCCATAATAGTCGTTATACATGGAATCCATTTCGGACTCATGGCACTTTGCCATAACAGGGAGTCGATACCTCGTATCACTTCCTCAAAACGTAGTCGGTGGATATACCTTCATAAGATTGACATCTTAATGAGGTTAGATCAGAAACCCATACCCTAGGTTGTTTTCTGACTCTATCCGATCTACTCGATTTCTTGTGTATTTGAAGATTAATGGTACAGATTCATCATAGATGAATTGTTTGTGTTCCATTACGGACCTTGTGCCTTGAATAGTATTACTCCGATTTTCATCGAGTATCACTATCCTCCCACTGACCACTGCATATCGGTATTCCTCTCAGGAAAACCGCATGGTGAGCAACAATCACATTGTTCTCATGTGGGATTTATAAGTACTATACTTATGGTTTCCCTTAGGATAACCTATATTGGCACTAATCCAATTTGGGTTCTTAGTTTGGTATCATCCAAACTTTATGCCTGGCATACCCAAATTATCAGGAATGAGAAACCTCGTTTCTTTCCTGTTCATATCCTATATGATATCTGTCAAACAGATTTACATGGAACCTTATTCTAAATAAGTTTTGCACTGTTAATACATATCCTGTTGAAGGAAACAGTAGCTCAGAGCGACTCGCGAAAAACCTAATCATGTCCAACAAAACTTGGTTTTTTTTTAGTTCAGACACACCGTCAATTGACGTGTCTCGGGAGGAGTCCTCAAATGAAAGAATACCGTACTCTTTCATGTACGTATGAAACTTACTGCTTAAGTATTTACCAATACGGTCTTACCGTAGCGGCATAATACTACAGCCGATCTGTTTGTATACTTCGTGTCGAAACTCAAAGTTTCGTATTTGTGTTCTTCAAAAGAAACACATAACCATAACGTGATGCCTCATCCGTTAAGGTCACGAAATATTCATGTACACATCTAGCCAAGCTAGATATGGGCCCACTTATTTCACCATGAATAGGGCTAACAGATCGGTGGCACTTACACTATTACCAAGTAAATAGTATTTTAAGTACTTTACCTAATAAACTAGATTCGCAGACCTTGTTTGAATAGTCAAATCAGTCCTAGTACCCACTCTTCAAAAGTGTGGATATACGAGTCTTGTTTAATTGTGTTCCAGACAACAATGCCACAAATAAGTCTCCATTGATCAAATCAATTTGAGCTATTGATTTGTCATTTTATATGTTTGAGATTTTATTTATATTCAAAATATAAATTCTGTTATTTACATCCAATGTATTTATCTCAGTATCATCTTTATATATTGAAACACTTTAGTGTTCTAGAATATAAAGGTTTTATCCGCAATGGATTAAACACTGATATAGAGATAATGACTCTAGATAAACTAGTTACATTATGACAGTTCCTAATTTAAATACATACCCTAGGTTGTTTTCTGAACTTAGGTATCTACGGTCGAAATAGCGACTTTCGTCCCGTTTCCGATTCGTAGAGAAATCTCAGTTTAAAGTCAGTATCCAACTCATAGCGGATTCTGAACATCAATACAAATATTTTATGTACCACACTAAGTATTTAAAATCTAATTTCAATACTAGTAGTGAACATAACTTTGACAAATATTTTTAAAGTTAGAGCCTCGCCCTTTCTTTAATTCCTTCGTGTCTTCCATATCCAAATGGTAGTCACTTTGGGATATGTCAATTATCCTTTTCAATATTTCACAAACCTTTGGCCAAGCCTTGGGTTTCGGAATATCGAAACGATATGCACCTTGTGCAACATGCCCAATTGCAAACTTTGACTTTTCTCCACTAGAATAGTCAATTAATTCTCCAAGAATTATTAATTGCAATTTTAATACTTTTAAATCTAAAGATAGATTTATTATAAGTATATTAATTAAGCATTAAAGTCATCATCACGTAAATCTTCCAAAGATTTTATGCTCTACTATTTGCTTAATTTTGGGCGTAACGTATAATAAGTTATTTTATCAAATAAAGTAACCTATATTTTATTCCCAATTTGAAAATTAAATCATTTAAAATATTTTAATCCCAGATTATATTTTAAATATTCAACTTTTCAATTTCTTATCTTGATTACAATAGTCTAACTATTTAATCAACGATTAGTGGTACTATATATATTATAATGATTATAATAGTCCAACTATATAATCAAATATAATCCAAATTAATTAACCTCAATTACATTGATTACTATAATCCAATTATAAAATCAACTGTAAACTGAAATTAATTAATTCAAATATATTGATTAATATAATCCAATTATATATAATCAAGTATAATACAGTCCAACTGTTTATTAAAACAACATAAAATATTAGTCCAACTAATACTTTTGATTAATATGACGAATAAAATAAAATGAGCGTGTTTAGCGAGTATTCGAACGAATGTTGCAAATTCAATACTTGCCTCCCACTATTTTTCGTCGAGCCTCTAACCCTATGTGGAGTACTCGGGAAACCGTGTTTCCTAGTGGGCTAGGATCCTATTAAATAACACACAACCCTGACTTTGGCCAATAAAAAAGCTGTATGCTATTTAACTAGGTAGATCTCACAGATCAATTGGATCTCATCCAATTCCTAGATCCGGTTAGGTGGACATCCAAGTCCGAAACATATGTATAATGTCAATGTATCCATTACATTTTCCTACCCTATCCCTATCATCATCTAGGCCTTGGCTTTGGCCAAAAACAAACCTAATGATTCCAGTTAAGCTGGACCCATTGACGAGGAAAGTTTTGTAATCAATGTCATTGGACAAAAAGTGATCTGACTTTGGCCAATAAAAATCACGATTTGGACAAGACACCGATATGCAACAAAACTCTCATGATTCAAGTACATCCTTGATTGACAAAGGTCTTGACTTTGGTCAATAAAAACCAATGCCAACTTCGGATCTTGAACAAGATCATTCAATGGAAGGATATTTTGCTTAATATAAAACGAGGGTTTTTCGCGTGCAAATTGGCTACCAATTTAATTATCTTTGTTAAGGTCTCATCATCATACACCCTAAACATGCATTCTAAATACATAATAAAGCGTATATGAAAATAAAATAATAATGATATGCGGATGGATATTTTACATTGATCCTAGATCAAATCTCTCACTTCTCTCTCCCACTAGCACTTGTATTACTTATCTACCCGTTACACTACACTTCTAAAGAAACCTCTTTTACATGGAGGGGAATAGGTGAGAAGAGAATACAAAGAAATAAGAGATAAGGCTGGACACGCAGGTCCAATTTAATAAATCAAATTTATTACAATTTCCAAAATCGCCCAACCCGACTAATATCCATCCGATATACATTATTCAAACATCACAACCATGTATTCATACAAGCATGTTATCAATCAATCAATCAAATTAATTAATCTTGATTATTAGTGATCATCCAATGTTCAAACAAAGATTTGATTTTTGTTCGAGTCAAACTCGTATTGCAAACACGTACTCAAAGTACAATTTCTACGAATTAAATTAAATTACATTAATTAAATCCAATTTAATACGTATTTAATTCTAATTCATTATTTAATTCCAAATTAAATATTACACCTTTATTAACGAACCTTTACGACTTAAATTCCAAATTTAATCGCAACGGGTCTCAAAGCCCGATTAACATCTAATGTTTTATTTAATTAAAGTCCAATGGGCTTTTAATTAATTTCTATAGGGGTGGACTTTTGGTCAACTCGGGTCAAACCGAACAACCAAAATCCAATCCGGGAGTTACCCCATAAGCCTTTAAATTAATTTTGGCCCATTAGGCCCAATTAAATAATTAAGGTCCATTAGGTCATAATTGGACCTTTTGGATTCGGTTTTGGGCCTAATTGGATCCAACCAATTTTGCATAAACCCAACTTTGTTACAACAAAGCCCAAAAGCCCAATTACAACCTAACAAGCCCAATTTCCAAAATCAAGCCCAAATTAATTAACTTATAAAATTCCAAATTTCACAATTAATTAACCTAAGTGTAATACACAATCAATTACCCAATTAACATTTCTAAAATATCAATTAGCCTAATTAATCATGCACTTTTAACAACCAAATAGTGTCCAACACAATTCAATTAAAATCAAACCCAATTAACATGCTATCATGTCTCGGCAATTAGGGGTTTTTCAATTCGATTCGGTTTCAATCCAATTGAGTCCACAATCTTAATATCCCAAATAAACACAATTCATCCAATGAATTAAAACAAAAAATCACAATAAATTTCATGTTCCTTAAGTTTCGGCCAAGCCACTTTAAAAGGGAAAAAATGTTCTAAATCAAAATTCAATCCAATTGAACTTCAAAACAACATTAACCAATTGTTTTAAGTCATCCAATGATCAAACAAAACAAAATTACCAAGACATTAGGTTCTTCCAATTTTCGGCCAAGCCTCTAATTTGGGGAAAATTGAATCCAATCCAATTTCATGAAATTGATCACACACAATCTCAATTAAACATGTTCTAAGCATACTTAAACATCCAATTCAATTAAAACATGCTTAAACACATTTTACCCAATTTCAAGTTTCATTTCAACCTAAAGAATTGGGGAAAATTGATCTAATCCAATTTTCTTGAAATTGATCATGCACAACTTCAATTCAACCTCATTCAAGCATAATGCATCAAACAATTCAACCAAATCATGCCTAAATCGAGTTTACCCAAATTAAAGTTTTGACAAAAATAAGCAAATTGGGGAAAATTAATCCAATCAATTTTTTATCAAATTGATTACATACAACTCAAATTCAATCATATATAATCATCCTCAAACAATCAATTAGACAGAATCAAGCCAAAATCAAAAAGCCCCAAATATGCTCAAGAACCCTAATTCGGTTTTCATGCAACAAAAGCTCTAGATACCATTGAAAGAGTTAAATCAAGGTCCCAAGGATCACAAACAAAGCATAAAAAACCACATATGAACACATCAAAGGAGGTGGCGGAATCAACTCACATTGAATTCGGTTTTGATGGATGAAGAACAAGATGCGTTTTTGGCTCCCTCCAAGTCACGGCAGTAGCTTCATCTTGCAGTGGGCTGTGCGATCTGGACTGGTTTGGATCCTCCAAGAATCGGCCATTGTTGAGCACCATTGAAGCTCAAAGCTTCAAGCTTTCCAAGCTCATGAAGACACTTCCCTATCACCTATGTATAACTCCTAGAGTGTGCTAGCACAAATCATCTTCCTTGCATCTCCATTTTCTCGGTGAAACCAGAAAAAAAGAAGAAGAAACGGCAGTGAAGCCGTGAGATGCAGAAGAAGAAAAGAGAGGGAAAAGAGAAACCGTATGCCCTTGCATGTTGGAGAGAGAGAGGACCGAATATATATGTGTAAAGTGAAAAGAAAAAGTAATTTATATTTATTTATTTATTTTCCAAAAATAAATAAAACAAATATATATATTCCAAACCTTTTCATATTCCATCACTTTTACTTATAACTTTAAGTCATATCACATCACTTTTCACATCACATCTATTCACTTTAATAAAGTGACATATTGTCAAGTCACATCACTCAAAGTGACAATTGATTTGACGATTGACGCGATTAGCGATTTGACGCTTGATGTGACTCGCGTGCCGCGCTCGAATTCGAAATGCGAATGCGCTCGCAATCACTCTCGGGCTCGGGTTCGCTAATTCCAAATTAACGAATTTTCCGTCGCGTCGTAATTAAATGATTACGCCTAGCGAATTCACTATTCACGTCGCTAACGAATTAATTCTAAATTAATTCGTTCGCCCGAATTAAAATCTAATTTTAATTCCGCGTCAAAATCCAATTTCGATTAATATATCGAATATATTAATTTTATCGATTAATTCTTAATTAATCGTTCTCTCTCTTTAATTAACATTTTATCCCAGATAAAATATCTCCGCAATCAATCCCAGATTAATTTTCTCTCTCATCGAATTAATCCCAGATTAATTCTATCTCTCTCTTCTAATTAATCCCAGATTAATTAAAGTACGAGTCATACATCATCGGTGAATCTTCAGGAAGCGACCCATGAGATCTCCGGATATGTTGGCAGTAAATACGATCGTCGGACTGTCCGAACACGTAAGTACCTCGTACTACGTTTATATCGATTTACAAGACAAGGTTGGCTTCTAGCAAAGCGCCATGCCTACCCAATTCTCCAGAAATATTCTTACAGGAATATATAGATCTGTATCAAGCGTAGTATACCGTAGTATTGTGTATATTGGCCCAGTATCGGATAATCACGTGCTAGGGCTGGGGCTGGATAAGTGTCTGCCCCGTCCGAAACACATGTCGGATGTCTGGTAACATAGTCTCTATAATCGGATATACATGACCTGGTCACAATATCCCGATTGGTTGCGCAACACTCAAGAGCACTAGTACCGTATCCTGCGTGACATCATCTCCAAATGACTGAAGTGACACTTCCATCTTGACATCACACCCAATACACTACGACTCTCTGATAAACCCAGAAGTGGTGTACACAGAACCGGTTAAAGCCCCCCCTACCACCAAGACCAAAGTTTATCGATTATCGTAAGTATTAGCGATGCAAGTCTCAGGTTAAGACTATACACACCTACCTCGATTTCGGCCTCCCATAGACACATAGTCATAATACCAATGGGATTCCGAGGGGTCTATCCAGAGCGAAGCTGTTTCCCGTACCATCGGTGAAACACGACCTCCTATCGCACTTGCATAAGTATCCAATACTTATATATATGAGAACTATGCCGTTGTGCCCTCACAAACGCGCACAAGTGCAATACTAGCCTATTCCGCATTATCGATGTCCAGTCTCGATAATACTACGGCTAGGGATATTTAATGATTAAACCTTCGGGGACTGATACTGTCTCATATCATTCTCAGTCCAGGTACTAATCATAGGGACCTCTCTTCATTTATATATCTATGGTGATCTAATCACAAATGATGAGAGTGCAATTTCCTTATTACATAGTTAATTTGCTACAACAACACAATGATCTGTGCAAATAGTGACGCTATGGGTCATATTATCCAACAATAAGAGAACCAGTTCTGTATCCTACGTGACCATCATCTCCACTATGACTGGAGTGATACTTCCGTCTTGACATCACACCCAACATTACGATTCTCAATATACCCAGCAGAGGCGTACACAGAACCTGTTAAAGCCCTGGACGACCTAAAATCAGGTTAAGACCAAATACACCTACCCTGATTTCAGACTTCCATAGACACATAGTCATACTACCAATGGAATTCCGAGGGGTCTATCCAGAGCGAAGCTATTTCCCGTACCATCGGTAAAACACAACCTCCTACTACACTTGCATGAGTATCCTATACCCAAATATATGGGAACTATGCCGTTATGCCCTCACAACGCGCACAAGTGTAATACTAGTCTTTTATACATTATCGATGTCCAATCTCGATAATACTCTGACTAGGGATATTTAATGATTAAACCTTCGTGGATTGATACTATCTCATATCATCTCAATCTAGGAACTAATCATAAGGACCTCCTATCATTTATACATCTTGGTGATCTAATCACAAATGATAAGAAAGCAATTTCCTTTGTCACAAAGTTAATTTGTACAACAACACCATGATCTGTACAAATAGTGACGTTATGGGTCATAACTGTCCAACAATGAATACATGGGCATCAATTTTAAAACAGAAACAAAGACGACCGTTCGAACGCGTTCTCGGACGCTGCGCGAATGCACATACAGTGAACATGCGAATCTAATCCAACAACGTACTCATTTCGAATTTCCCCTTCCGACATCTGTTTCCCGCGACTTCCACAACTTAAAAAGGTAGTGCCTTCGTACGAGGCTCATCATCGGGACTTATATGCAAAAGTGCAGTGCCTACAGTCACCCCCACTTTGATGGGACTTGTGCAGTGTGTAACAATGACAATCCTATCAAAGTTATGCAATGCATTTTTACTTACCTGGCTCGCTAGCTGCCACCTGACTTGCCTGTTGCTTAGAACTGTGTTGATGATGCAGTGGGCCTCGACCCTGGTACACATCCCAAAACTGCAAATGATGTATGGGCCTTAACCTGGGATGCATCCTAAAACTGATGATGATGTGTTCCTCAACCCGGGCTCCATTCCCGGAGCGCCATTCCCGGTGAGTGATGATGATGTGGGCCTCAACCCGTGCTCCATTCCCGGAGCACCATTCCCAGTGAGTGATGCAGTGGGCCTCGACCCTGGGACGCATCCCGGAACTACAACTGATATGTGGGCCTCAACCCGTGCTCCATTCCCGGAGTGCCATTCCCGGCGAGTGATGCAGTGGGCCTCGACCTTGGGACCAATCCTGGAACTACAACTGATATATGGGCCTCAACCCTGGGACGCATCCTGAAAACTGCTGATGATGTGGGCCTCAACCCTGGGACGCATCCCCAAAACTGCTGATGATGTGGGCCTCGACCCTGGGACTCATCCCAAAACTGATACTGATGCTGATGTGCGCCTCAACCCTGGGACTCATCCCCAAAACTGATACTGGTGCTGATGTGGGCCTCAACCTTGGGACTCATCCCCAAAAGTGATATTGGTGCTGATGGTTCATTCCCGAACCGTGCTGTATGAGAAAAGGTAGACTGGTCGCCCCCTTTCTCGGTTCATCTTTTTATCCTTTTGCTGCTTTAATTAGTTCAAGGTAGATCTCCTGATGTGATGTTACATACCAACACACTGTATTGCTTCTCATGAGATAATCCTGATAGCTAAACATGTTTTTATCCTCAACGAATGCTTCGCGTCGAAACCAGAGAACCTTCAAAGTACTCAATACACTCAAATCCAATCGTCTGAATGAGTGATTTGAACTAGACTCCTAGTGTGTGTGCCAAGGCTCTTTCATAGCTTAATCTGTTAGTAAGCCAACTCGATGATTTTGTATCGGAGAATTGGATCAGTGGGTCTAACCAACCTAGTCGTCTTGATCATACTCTGTGATTACTTCCTTATACTCAACATGATATGGTTTTCTTCTTTTCTTTCTTTTCAATTTTGAACATTCTTTTTCTTTTTTTCTTTTTCTTTTCTTTCTTTTTTTTTTTTTTTTTCTTTTCTTTGTTTCTCTTTTTTTCGACACACCTACCCTTTAAGGTAGTATTTCTCCTCATGGTGGTCCTAATACTCGTCAATGGGTAGCTTCACGCTTATCGGTTATAGGTGGCCTATTTTTTCCTTTTCTTTTCAGAGACTTTTTGCTTCGTTTCCAACCATATCATATATCGTAACATAAGTAAACCAGGATGGACATCCAGGAAAACGGTCATTCACTGATCCGCCATCTCTTCAACTAGTCATCTCACCGACTATTAAGCTTCTGCTGCTAAGATCCCGTAATCAAGTGCTCGCGAGTCTAGCCGAGATCAACCATTCAGAATACCGGGTGAGAGCGCATCTCGCACTTATCGTTTCTAAGGTTTCTCCCTGCAGCAAACCATGTCATCAGCGGACATATGCCTAACCATCAAGGACTTTTTTTTTTTTTTCACTCATTCACCCCACGTAAATCTTCCTTTCAACAGCTGATAATGTGGGATTCGCCCCCTTAGGATCCATTCACAAAACTCATACCGATATGGGCCTCAACCCTGGGATTCCTTCCCGAAACTGATACTGATTCATTCTTGAAACTGATAACACTGTACCGTTTCTGCTGACCGGTGCTTACACACACGTATAACCCAAGCGCACGTATCGTTCAAGTAGTATAAAAATATCGATCCCACGAGGACTTAATATCTAATCTATTAATTTTATAAGGTCAAATGATTACTAGTATCTAACATGTTGTTTGATTGATTTGAAATGGTGACGATTCTAAATTTAAAAACAAGTAAATAAAATTGTTCGAAAGTAGGTTTTAAGAAAATTCAATATTAAAAACTATCTAGGGTTGTGATTTCTTCCAATATCATTTTAAAGATGAAGTGGTTATCTTAAAGTTGGGTAATATATTGATTTATTAACCTGGAACACTAAATTATGTGTAAGCCTCTGTCGATGGTCAGACATAAATATCCAGTTTAACACAATTGAACCATATGTCTATGTCAACCAAATTATCTGGATTCATTAAGTTTAAGTTCCAATTATGGCTACCCCCGCCCGACAGGTATATGTCTATCCTGTAAGGAAATCTATTAAAGGGTTATCTATCCTCAAGGAAGATCGTGGACTATTGAGTCTAAGGTCTTAAAATTAAAATCCATATGTCTAGTTCATTTTAAGTTTCACAGTTCAATTTTATTAATGGCCAGTTAATGAAAAACATTAAGATTAAGACTCAATAAATAAATATTTATATTACTCAAGCTATAATCTAACCCCTTATAAACCGGTGATATTGGATTTCATCACAACCCCAGATAACTGGCTTAGTTACGACACATATTTACGGGTACTAAAAAAAACTTAAATAAAATAAAAGACATAAAGTAAAATACTGAAAATTAAATACTGAAAAGTAAATGCTGAAAGTAAATGCTGAAATTAAATACTGAAAATTAAATGCTGAAGGTAAATTACTGAAAGTAAATTGCTGAAAGTAAATTGCTGAAAAGTAAATTGCTCAAAAGTATATTGCTGAAAGTAAATTACTGAAAAGTAAAAACTGAAAATTAAAGAAAGAAAAGTACTGTGCGTAAAAGTAAATTGCGGAAAGTAAAAACTGAAAAGTAAAGAAATGAAAGTGCGAAAGCAGAAATTAATTACTAAAAGCTATAAATAAACAAACAATATACAATCTTCTTAGTATTCTTAAGGAATTCCTTAGAAGAAAGTATGAATTTTACAAATGAAATGGCTTGGTATTTATAGGCAAAATTTTGCCTCCATCAAATCATCCACCAAATCAATTATTTATTGCTCCACTAATTGCTCCCCCGAATCCATTATTAATTTCTCCACTAATCTCTTATCATGTTTGGTGATGATTTGATGATTTGATAATTTTTATTATTTATTTATTAATTTATTTTTTTCTTTGAAAATGATTGAAAGTGACTTTAATAATTACACACAACACACTTCTGGATGGTTCATCAATTTCGGGCATGAAATCGTCCGAATTCGAAATTATTTTGTTTTTAAAAGTTGTAGATATTTGAGTCTTATTTAATATGGAACTTGAATCAGCTCAATCCGATATCGGAGTACAAAGTTATGCCAAAATACGACAGATACGCAAAACTGGAATTTCCAAAACTGCACTTCGTCAAAAACGCCCTTTCAAGTTTTTAATCTCCAAAATTAAAATATCAAGTCCAATAGTTGCCCTTATTTGACCCATATTTCATCCTAAATGATTTCATTGAGATCCAATATTATTTTATCTGCAAAATAAACTAAAACACATCAAAACGTTCATCAAACCCGAGAAACTAAACAAAATATTAAGTTAAAGAGGCGGTAAATATTGATATATTTTCCGCTCATCAGCTGCTTCTGGTTGGCTTGCCTTCATCGTTTTCTTCTTCCCTTTTTAAAACTTGTGAATACAAAACAAGACACAAAAGAATGTAAGTGCGTTACGTGTATGCACGTATGCATATGATAATTTCCTATCCCGTTGGGTTAGGTCTTCTGCCAGTTCTGCTAGCGACTGCCCGGTCTTCTCTTCCTCAGGCAAAATACTGCTTCAATCTATCCACGTTGATCGGCTCAGAGAACTCATTCCCTTCCAAATCTGACAGTCTTACGGCCCCATTTCCCATCGCTTTTTGTACTATGTAGGGTCCTTCCCAGTTGGGTCTGAACTTTCCTCTCGGATCCATCGTCAACGGCTTCAACTGCTTGAGTACCAGGTCACCCTTTTGACCCACAGAAAATGGCTGACACACTACCCTCTTTCGACATGGTCTTGGTTTATACATTTTCCCACCTTTGCATAAAACACATAAGGGCGATTTGCCCAGCTCTCTAACATAAATATGAAACCTAATCATTTATAAGTATTTTCTTATTATTAATGGCTTTACTGTTCTAGTTACAGACAACTTAACACATAACTTCACCAAACATAAGCATGACAATACAATGAACAATGTTTCAAAGTGGATGGACCCATGAAACCATAGTGACTGCAAAATAATATATGGTTCCACGAGCTCGCCCTTCAGAAATCCAGCAAAATAAATCGAGTGTGGTGGGGGTGAGTATTTTGGAATACTCAATGAGTGGATATAAAACTAAATAAACTTGATAAAAAAATTTAAATCGAAATCAATTTAATGAAGTCATTAAATATTAAAGGAAAAAATTTTCTCTCTGTCTCAAAACATTTATATGAAAATGTCTTCCAAATTTTAGAAAATACTTTAGCTAAAAAAATAGACTGAAAACATTTAAAATCAAATATCAATGAAAATAATCTAATTTTCAAAATTTTTTATCTCTAAAAAGTCTCTTACAAAAAGAAATCATCATAAGAACAAGTATCTTTGTAAAAACTTGGGTGTTAAGGGGTCTTATGTATCGCCGTCTCTGTAAATAAAAAGTCTAGTGTTTAGGGGTGTTACGTATCGCCGTCTCCCCAAATAAATCTCTGAAAATCATGTATCTAGGGGAGTTATGTCTCGCCATCTTCCTAGACATGTCTCCATGAATCTCTGGTATCTTGGGGTGTTTTGTCTCGGCGTCCTTCAAAATACTGAAGCTGGTTATCCAAGGGTGATACGTATTACTGTCCGCTGGTCCCGAATTTGTATTCATTGTGTATAAAAATTTGTAAAAAATACTCATCAAAATCATCTTGAAATCAAAATCGTATTCATAATTAAAATCTATAAACATGTCGAAAATACTTATCACATTCAAAAACATCTCAATTATCTCATATAAAACATATCCCAAGTATAATCAAATACATGTAACTTCGTAAATAAAATCAAGAAATCAAAATGATAAGAACATATCCCACACAGTTTAAGTGCTAATCCAATTCCAATCCGCGGAGTACCCACTGTAGTTCCAACAATGATATATAAATGGATTTTCTTATATTAGGATAAACGCCATTGAATATTTATCATACATAAGAAAAAATCATGTTATGTCTGAGATGCCATTCTTACTGAAAAATTATGATATCTAAGATTCCTAAGGATTTTACGGAGCTGAATTCAGAGTTAAATAGATTTAGACAACATAAATTTGATTTCCTCTTATTCTAATCATTATTACATTGTACATAACCAATTTTGAAAATCCACGGTAATTAATTGATAACAGGGCAATGGTTGGATTCTTTTTAAGAATGACCTCTAACATATTTATTTTACATCATTTTTTATAGTTCTCAATTTCAATTCTTATAACTAAGGTTATAGTCGAATATTTGTATGTTGTGAAAACAGAAACAACATTAGGTCTTTATGTAGAACAGTCACTTTCAGAATTCACCATACATTTATGCCTTGGTGAAAAATTGTAATTTTCAACTATGTTATTCTTTAGTGTGTCTGTAACAGCCGAAAATTTACGTAATAAGTTCATAAGAATAATGACGCTACGAGTGGAAATTTTCAAAATCACAAAGACATTAAAGGTGGATGGAAAGACGAAATGAACCTACGCGGGCTTATGGACTTCGAATGAAATTGGCAAATACCTGAGGTGCATAAAGGAAATAATTTAGGTGTTTCTAGTAAATGGACCTACTAAGTACACTCCACTAAATTAATAAATACATTCAAGCCTAGAAGAAAGTAGAACAACCAAGCCCAATTACCTTATATTTTCGGCCTATTAGCTAAAACATTTCAAGATCTTTAGACCTCTCTAGAACAAACCAAAGAAAATAAGAAATAATTAAAAAGCTTCAGAAGTCGTTTATTTTCAGTTTAGGCTGAGAGTATGAATAATTGGAAGGAGAGAAAAATTTACAAAAAAATGCTAAAATCTTTGAATTAGGGTGCTGAAGATAAAGCTCAAGCATGTCTAGAGTGATGAATTCAAACTTTAGAGACCTTAAAGAGCAAGAATTAAGAGTGTAAAGGTGAGAATAATCGTATCTAATAGCTTTTAATTTTGAAATTTTGATGTTAGTGATGATGCAAAATATTTGTGATGATAATGGTGATGATATTGAGTAGTGAAATGAATAAAATGGTGTCTTGTACATTATGTTGATTTTGGTAGCAAGGAGAAGTTGTTTAGGTCTGGTTTTAACTTGTATTAATGAATGAATGAATGAAGAGTGAGTAAGCCTAGATTGATGAACAGTAGTGGAAAAGATAATTATTGTTGTAAGAAATTGATATTAGATAGTATTGTAGGGTTGAGTTTCGACCACTTGATAAAGGTAATAGGGGGAGGGACTATTTTGGTTCGGTAATGGAAGTTTCAAACATGTTAAAGGATAATGACAATGTAAAGAAAGGTAAAATGAGTGAAAATTGTAGAAATAGTAAAGTATACGTAATGTGTGCACTAAATGTTCGATGAAATTTCAAGCATACATTACATTAAGAAATTAATTATATTTTAAGCATAATAATATACATTTAGAATATCGGAAAACAAATCCCGTTGGGCATGATAAAATGTATAGCAGTGAACCTTGGGTATGAATATACCCAATGAATGATATTTAGGATGATTAGAAACAACGTTATTGAGGTATAGCGTGAAGATGACCAAAGAAACTAAGTACATAGTAATGTTGAGATTGGAACGACACTTGACGGGGGAAACTTATAAAGTGACTGAAAATGGGGTATCTTAGAGTCCATATGAGCGAAGAAGACAAATCAGTGTGGAAAACAACTCGCCAGATTTAAATCAGCAATAGATCTAAAAGTAGGAACATTTATCAGAATCGTGTCGCTAGCGTCGATGTTAATAGTGAAGAAAACACAGTTTATGCGCAAGTGTACAATAGTTAGGCTTAATATAAATACTTTGTCTCAAAGGTTACCGTCAGAGTTATATCCAGAATTAATATCTTTGAGTTAAGAGGCATTGGAAAAACTATGGTGGTAAATATAAAAACATATAAAGCAGGTAGCCATAAATTATAAGGACCTAATTCGGTATATAGTATGTTTTGATGAAAGAATGCAAGGATTGAAAAGGAAATGATGATCATTTTATGATAAGATAAGTTTCCTAAAGAGATCATACCTTTATATGGATAGAATACATTATATAGACCTAGTTACCACAAGAGATAAAAGATCGTTAAGGGGATTTCCAAAATAAAATTTGCCAGGCGAAGGGTTGGATAGAAAAGCAGAAAGCAAGTTAAGGAAAATAAGTGTAGTAGGGACATTAAGATACTAGAACCAAGACGGACCCGAAAGTTGGACCTCAGATAGGGATTCGAGGACAAATCCTATATAGGGGGAGAATTTGTAACGCCCGGTGATCTCGATTATTGTTACATTATGGGACATGTGATACATGATATAAATTATGTATGAACATGTATACATCATGAAATGACTTTTTGGATATTCAGCGAATTCCTCGCAGTTCCGATACGAAATTCATTCCAAGATTAAATTCGGTTAACCTATGGTATTTGGGCCACAATCTTTTCATATGATCTCTGATTTTTATAAAATATATATCGTCGAAAATCTAAGATCAAGACCTACATCTTTCACGTTGAATATTTTTCCAAATTCGAACCAAAGGCAGGTCAAAAAGGCAACTCCAAAATTCGGATGAATAGTACTTGCGGACCTATCTAGAGAATTCTACATTTCTCTCCAAAATTCTGATTTTTTCTTCAAATCAAAACGTTACCAATTAGCCATTTCAGTCCTATTATAAAGTGAGACACTATTCACTCTTTTCAAAATAAAAGAGAGAAGTGAAGAAATACCTAAGTTGTCTATGAATTTTACGGGCCTCGATTTAGAGATATGCAAGTGCGACTATGAAAATTCAAATTTTGTCTAATTTTTAAAACTTAGCTGCTTGAATAAAAATTTGATTTGATTACTTGATAGTGAATCAATGACTGAAAACTTTAATAGAAATATTCTTAATATGTAAAATTTATGCAAGTTTTTATAAATTTTGATTTCGATTTACCAAACTCAAGATATGGTTGAAACTTTACACCTTATTCAGTGAAAACAACATCAAGTCATATGTAGCACTCCGAAGTTTTGAATTTTACTATAATTTCATCTTTCATCCAAAAATTATAGTTTTAGATATGTTGAAGCTTATCATATCTAGTTCAAGTTGAATTTTACAGATCTTGATTTCAATAATCAAAACTCATTTTACAAGCCAATTTTCAGGGGCTGTCAGACAAGACAGAATATAGTGAGTTGTAGGGACTTAAATTCACAAAAATCGATCTGAATTCATGTTACATCCAAAAATTCTAATTTTTGGATATGATAGTCCCTAATATGTCTATTCTACTTTGAATTTTACGGTTCATCAAATGGAGATTTTGAACGCATGTTATAACCTATATCGCAACTATCCAGATTACAAAACAACCACACTCACTGCCTAAAGTTTCTAATTTACACCCATTTTTATTCAGTCATTACTATGTTGATACCCTTCTTTCTTATTTCTTAAATGAAATGGTCTATTATTATTCGTCTTTTGTCAAGTCTAACATTATTGCTCATGTATTCTTGTCATTACTTGACTAACGCTCTTTCTTTTCGTTATTATATCTCAATAGTTCCTTTTTCAAGTCCCCAGTGTCATTTTTCTCCTCTGCTATATTCTTATACTATGTCTGAAACCTTTGCGATCTACGTCTGTATCTTATTCTCTGAGGGGTATTTTCTTTCAAAGTTCATTTGCCATACTTCATAGGATACTTTAATACACCACAATTTACTATTTTCAAGGAATATCAACGAGGTCCTGTAATATTATCGTCGTCTAACGAGGGTTTGGATGGTGGGGCTGGTTCTGAATTTCTTTTGTTTTTTTATCATAATGGCCTCACTAACTACGCATGTTGTAGTTGTACATGCTGCTTATTCTATATTCTAGGATTCCCTTATGATGTGATCCTAGCAGCATGGATTGATTTCGTTTATTTAGGCATATTTATTATTTATTTGCATGTATGGAACCAACGGGGATTACCGTTTTTATTTATTTTTGGGTTAGTTTATTTTAGTTATTTATGGGTTCAAAATGGGCTAGAAATTAGGATTTATGGGCTTTTAGTTGGTAATTGGTAGTTTAGGGCTATATTAGTCTTTTAGCTCTATTAGGGTTTGAGTATGTTGCTATTTAAACTCAAAAACACCTCTTAATGAAGGACCCTATTTTTTGTGCGTGAATAGTAACTTATTTTCTTGAGATTGAGAAAATTTTATCATCGTTCAGTGATTGAACAAAGACTTATCAAAGGGTTGGCATCCTTTGTGGCGTCCTATTTGCTGGCAAAATTCATCTGAGGCTATCTCCAAGGGTTTTCAAGGACAGGTTCTTTGGGGGTCTACGGGATCTTGGATCGGGTTTCGTCTTTTCGTATCCGGTTTCGTATCAATTGGTATCAGAGCCAGATTTCAGGTCTGACTTTTGTTTTTCCGTTTCTTCTTTATTTTCTTTCAGTCTCTCAATTTTTTTCTCCTTTGTTTACTGGTGTCGTTGATTCCAAAATATATATTGCCAATTTGAATTGTCTTATCTTCGGCAGTCTGTTAATTTTCTTCTTGGGTTTGTTAGTTTTTTTGGGTTTTGCAAAGTTAAAGCTGTGTTGTCTGTCAAAAAAAAAAAAAAAAAAGGAAAGCAAAATTCTGATACAGTCAATTCTTGAAAATTCAGTCAACTCTTACTTAAATTTTCAATTGGATTCTCTTTCTGTTCCATTGTTTAAGTCGTTGGTCCTGTTTGCTTTGATTATTATTATTAATTTTCTTTTCGTTTTTGTTTGAGTCGAAAAAAAAAAAAAAAAAAAAAAAAAAGCAAAAGCAATTTGTTCATTAAAGTGTATGTGTCAACCATATTAAAGTGTATGTGTCAACCATATTAAAGTGTTTTTGTTCCCTTGATTAATTTTCTTTTCGTTTGTTACTGTGTGTCGTTAAAAAAAAAAAAAAAAAAAAAAAAGGTTGTCTTCGGTTTCTTGTTTCATTGTTGGCGTCAGATTTTGGTTTACTTTTCTTTTTGTTCAGTTCGGTTATCGTCTCGTCAGTCCTCTTATTATTATTATTTTTGTTTATCAAGTCGTTTGCAAGTCGTTTGTTTCATCAGTGGCTTGTTACCTATCCAGTGTACACATTTGTTTCGTCAGTTCGTCAGTGGCTTGTTACTAAAATTGCTATTCAACATGCATATTATAATAGCAAATTAATAGGTCAAAATTATTTATTTTGGATGAATTTAAGTGGCTTAATTTGCATGTATATTTCGGTATGAACTTTGCATGCATATTAGGTCTGATTTCGTTAGTTGTTAGTTCATCACTTGTAAGCATAATCGTTCGGTTTGCTTTGTTAATCTTGCTGGTTGAGTCAGCCATTAAAAAAAAATCAGATCTGATCAGGTAAAGTTTGATCAATTATCTTGTGTGTTAAGTTGTGCTAGGGATTACCTTAGTGTTCCTTAATCGAAAAGAAAATTTTTGGTTGAATTTGTCACTGAATTTTGAATCTGTTTTTTTTGTGTTTTGTTTTGAGTCTCATGTGATTTTCTTTAGTCTTATTTTTGTCTCGTCTTTGTCTTTGTCATTTTTTTAGTCGTTTCTTCCTTCTTGAGTTTGTTTTTGTCAAGATGCCAAGTGCATTGGTTGATATTATGGGGCACCCAAGAGATAATATCTCTCGTACCAGAGTATTTGTGAAAGATGAGGTGTGCAGTGTGATTATTGATGGGGAACAGTGGGCTAATTTAGTTAGTACCAGCCTCGTGGAGAAATTGACGTTGTCATTGCGAAACCATCCTAAGCCTTATATGTTGCGAGGTTTGCCTAATTGTGATAGGTTAAGGTGGAGTATCAAGTCATGGTTGCCTTTACTACTATGAGGTTTCATGATGAAGTATTATGTGATGTGGTGCCTATGCTTGATTGTCACGTATTGTTGGGTGGGTCATGGAAGTATGATAGGCAAGTGTGGCATCATGTTGAGAGGAGCAGGTACATTTATGTCACGGAGCGGAGGTCAGTGATTATTTCTCTTTTAACACCACAACAAGCTTATAAAGATCAATTAATAATGAAGAGGAGAAGTGAGGTTGAAAAGAGGAAAAAAGAAAGAGTTGTCGAGTGCTTAGAAAATAAATTTTCTAGTGATATTGTTAATGTCAAAGAAGAAAATATGAGCATGGTAGTGAGTAAGCAAGTAGTGATGAGTGAGTGTGATGCGAAGGTTGTTGCTATTTCTGAGGTGGATGACGTAGCTGTTGCTGGTGATGATAAATTTGAAGCTCAATACATGGCTAACTGTATTGATGCAATTACATGTGTAGTCGAATGTGTTGAGAGTGTTGAGCATCCAAATGAGAGTAGTGAGCCGGGAAACACATTGGTAAATACGTGTGAGAGTTTTGTGAGTGTTAAGCATGTAGAATTTGTTGTGAATGAGAATGAGAATGTGAACTTAATTAGGAATTTCATTGGGACGGTGGGTGAAATAAAATTAGATATTGCGGAAGAGTATGTGCAAGAGGGAACAATACACAAGCATTATTGTACTAACATTGAAACTTTTCTTCCATGTGATTTTTTCTTGTTCCAGAATAATCGTCCAATTGATTTTATCATTACTATCTATGATCCGGGCACGGATTCGAGGACGAATCCTTTTCAAGAGAGTGAGAATGATGTGATCCTAGCAGCATGGATTGATTTCGTTTATTTAGGCATATTTATTATTTATTTGCATGTATGGAACCAACGGGGATTACCGTTTTTATTTATTTTTGGGTTAGTTTATTTTAGTTATTTATATGGGTTCAAAATGGGCTAGAAATTAGGATTTATGGGCTTTTAGTTGGTAATTGGTAGTTTAGGGCTATATTAGTCTTTTAGCTCTATTAGGGTTTGAGTATGTTGCTATTTAAACTCAAAAACACCTCTTAATGAAGGACCCTATTTTTTGTGCGTGAATAGTAACTTATTTTCTTGAGATTGAAAAATTTTATCATCGTTCAGTGATTGAACAAAGACTTATCAAAGGGTTGGCATCCTTTGTGGCGTCCTATTTGCTGGCAAAATTCATCTGAGGCTATCTCCAAGGGTTTTCAAGGACAGGTTCTTTGGGGGTCTACGGGATCTTGGATCGGGTTTCGTCTTTTCGTATCCGGTTTCGTATCACCTTATCTACACTTCTAGTATCTGAGCTTTCATAGTAAGATACCACTACTATGAACTATTTGAATTCTCCTTTTTTAATGTTACCTGTGATTCATTCTTGATTATTAATCACATTACCTCTTACTGATAATTTCCTTAAGGTTTCTACCCTCTAAAAATTCTACATATCCTTTTGTTATTTTTCCTTAGCTTAGTTCCTTAATCTTCTTATATCATTACCTCTCTAGGAGCTCCATCGTCTTTGATAAGTTAGGGTATGTAACGACCGTTACATACTACTGTTATACAGTAAGACGAGTGTCAAATAATATAAATTATGTTTGGAAGTATAAACTCTCATGAGATGACTGTCTGTAAATTCTTCGAGAATCCAATATTAATTGCTACGATTTTCCACTTCGAACATCCCATGGTTTTTGAGCCAAAACTTTCTCATAAGAAATCTGATGTTTATGAATTGTATTTTTTGGAAAGATGAGATCGAGATCTACAACTTTCGCGTTGAAAATTTTTCCAAATTCGGAGCAGAAGTGAGTCGAATATGCAGATCATAAGTTCGGATGAATAGTGATTCAGGACCTATATAGAAAATTCTACACATCTCTCAAAGTTTCTAATTTTTTTTAAAATAAAAAATTTTCCAATTAGTCAATTTAGTCCCTACTATATAAATGGGACTATTCATAAATCTCAAACATTTGGAGAAAGAAAGAGTGAGAATAGAAGACGTGAAGGAGATGAGGAGGAAGAAGAGAAGAAAAAGAAGAAGAAGAAAAGAATGAAATAAGGAATAGAGAAAATACTTAGCAAGCATGAGGATTTTGGAGGATGAAGAAATACAAGAAATAAGGTAAAATTATTTTGACCCAAATCTTGGATTTCAAAGTTTAAAATAGTATAGATGATGTATTGACGGTAGAAACATATTTGGTTTTGTCATTGGATGAACTAAGTAAGAATTTAAGCTTGGTAACCTAGATTTGTGTTATGAAGATCATGAAGTTAAAAAGTTGAATTAGTTTAAGGAGTAGTGATATTAGTATGTTTCTATTTTGGAATTTATGGTATTGGTGATAAAAATTTGAAATATAGAAGGATGGAAGTGTATTTTAGCTTAAGGACATGAGGGTGTTGTTTCAGGCCTGAATGACGCAAACCTCTGTGCATCGCAACGCATTCTGGGTAATTTATGAAGGTCTATTTCTGGTTTGCATGCGTCATGACGCGCAAGAAACTTACGTCGTGACGCGTATGGAAAAATCTTGGTTATGCTTCTAGACGATGCGCGTCGTGATGCGCAATACCCTACGTCACGACGCGTGGTCAAAAAATTACGCAAATTAGTTTTAAACCATTTCAGTTCCACCCTAGCATGTTAGAGGCCGCCATATGAGTCTCCTATTAGTTTGTATATATACCTTACATCAGGACACAAATATGTTAAGCCTTATAGATAAAATACATCGATGTACTAATAAGCTTAGCAAGTTTGGAAGCTCATTTCGAAACTACATGTTAATCAAGTTTCTGATCATAGATTATTCGCAGGAACCACAATCTTCTTCGATGAGAGGATTTTCATGCCAGTCAAATTCCAAAACCTATGAGTAGACACTCTTCTTTTAAATTATCTTTTATTTTGTTATTTTTCGTTACAGACTTATATTTTTACGTTATAAGTCGTTAGATGATTTTCATTACAGTTATTTCATGCAAAGTCACATTTGAGAAATAAATGTTTTCAAATATTGATTTTATGTTTTCGAGGCATGGGAAAAAACCCACCTCAGTATGCAACTTGCAACAGTTTGTAATTTGACGGATAGAGAACATGTGCACATTAATATGACTGAGGGGACGACGATCCCCCAAATCCTAGTTCAGGACTAGAGATGACAGATGCCCTAGATCCTAGTTTCAGAGCTTGGAGGGTAGCATAGATCCGCACGCCCAGTTCTAGTTCAGTGGCTTAGGGGACGGTGATACGTAACGCCCCAAAACCACAAGTTTCAGGGATAGTAGTGGCATGTTTTGGAGGACAACGATACGTAACGCCCCATACGTCAAGTTCTTCAGATACAGACCAGTTTTCACGTATCATATTTTCAGAAAAAGATATTCAGGTATCAGATTTTCAGAAACAGTTTTCAGAAAGCATATTTCATAAAGGTTAAGTTTTGTTAAAGGAATTTTAGATAAGCTTTCTCTAAAATAGCTCAGAGTTTTTCAGACAAGAAAATGATTTTCAAATAATTTGATTTTCTGAAAGGTCCTTGATTTTTGAATTATAAGTTTTCATTGTAGTATTTCAGTTTTATCGTCTACTCACTTAGATCGTATGATGATCTAAACCCCCCCATTCCCAGTTTTCTTGTTTTGTAGATATACTCGGAGGATGAGCTCGGGAGGACGGATATTGATGCAGTCACTAGGGTATGAAGTCCATCAATTCAAGTCATATAGAGTACAGTAAAGTCATGCATCAGTTAATAGCTTTATATCAGTCAATGTCATAAGCATAAGTGTTCTCAATAAAGTTGTAAATTGCATTTTTTTTAAAAGAGTACAATAATGAGTAGAGAGTTATATATATTTATGTTGTTGAGTTGGGCATTAGTCCCATGCATGAGGAAGTATATAAAATGTGATTAGCAGTTGTCAAAGAGTCAGAGGCTTATGGGATTAGTACGGTCTAACCCTGAAGATAACATCTCCCAGATTGGGGATGTTATAAAGATTGTATCAGAGAATGGTATAGGGAGTCAGTGACTGCAGTGGTACAGTGTTTGGGTTTTATATACGCAGTATGTCCGAATACTCGTATGCAAGGAACTATCTCTTCAGTATCCGATCCTTGAGTACGTCCTCAAAGTTCTATAAACAGGTTAGTAAGCCTTCCCAGACTAATGAAATAGTATTCCTTACGAGGAAAATGACACTTTAGATCCAAGTTGAGAATTCCTCTGCAGTTATTCTTACCCATTATCAAAAGTACAAACGAGCTATGAAATCAGACAATAAGATTTTAAGAAAAATACTCAAGGGAGTGGGAAAATGAGTTATAAGAAAGAGAGATGTGTAGATTTTTAAGCAGTCGAAGATGGAAAGGTAAGGAAATAGAAAGAAATAATAAAGTTCTATGGATAACCACTTAAGGTAGTAAGAAAAAGAGAGAAAAAGTCAGAAAGAAAAGCAAGGAAAAAAAGGTAAGGAACAGACGATCTAAGTAACCAGATACAGTAAAGAGATAGAAGTATAGAATGAGATAAGATGGAAAACACCACAACTTGGGATAGTGAATAAGAATATAATAAGTCTGAATAAGAGTAAAGTACCGAGTATACCTAAATAAAGTTCTTTCCCTCCAAATAAGATTCATTCCTCCTCATAAAATTCTTCCAAGTTGATCCAATAACCCTCGAGTACTTCGTATAGATAGTGAGTTCCCCAAATAAGCAAGAACAACCAAAACGCAGTAGAAGCAACAAATCAGGATCAGCCGTGGAGACTTCTAATAGTTGTGAGATGCCTTAAGGGCGCAGAGATTATAGATTCTCCAAACCTAGGCTCACAGACAAATAAGAGGAATGATGTCAGGAAAATGATTAGTTGCCCGAACCTAGGAATATATTAGACGAGGCCTCGACCTATCTAATTTTCACCTCTCTGCGATGTCAATTGATCGGTGAAATCACACAAGTAATGCAAGCGCACGTATCACTCATGTAGTACAAAAATATCGATCCCACGAGGACTTAATTTCTACCGTTGTTATTAATTATTGATACTATTTATTTACAAGTATCTAATTAAAGAGAAAAAGGGAATGATTGATGATTGGTTGGTTGAATGTGGATTTGCTAAATAAATAAAAACATAAAAAAAAATTACTAGGGAAAATAAACAAAAGACACAAATATCTAGGGTTGTGATTCCACACAATATTACTCTAATGATGAATTGATTATTTTATATATGTGTAATAAATCAGTCTGTTAACCTAAAACACGAGGATATGCAAAAGCCTCTTCCGATGGTCAGATGCAAATACCCAGTATAACCCAATTAATCATATGTCTATGTTAACCAAGTTACCTGAATTCATTAAGTTCAAGTTCTAATTGTTGGTACCCCCGCCCGACAGGTATATGTCTATCCTGGAAGGAAATCTACCTAGGGTCACCATGCCCTAATATGAGATCGTGAGTTATTGAATCTAAGCCTGAAACCTAAACTCCATTTTCCAGATTCATTTGAAGTTACCCCATCAATCTTATTAATAGCCAGTTAACAAGAAGCATTAAGCTTAAGATTTAATAAACAAACCAAAACATTAAATATTATATAATTAAATCAATTATTAAATTCATGAATATTGTGTTTCATCACTTCCCTAGAATAAAAATAAAATGTTGGGGGTTAGGGGATCCACCTTTAATATTTCAAATGTAGAAATCTCACTTTATTATAATATAGAAATTATCGGCGTTATCCAATTAAGTCAAACCAACCATAAAGGCGGTTTTAATATTTGTCCATAAACCAGCCATATAAGCGGTAATTATCTATCACCTAAAGACCGACCAAATAGGTGATGTCACTTTATATCAAATAAATAAAACCATCCATTAAGGTGGTATCAACTTTAATCCATATTAAATTACAATTTCCATATTATAAATTAAGTAAGATTAATATACCTTATCATATTAAAGGTTTCACCTTTCCCCTAGCGGAAATTAACTACTAAACATAAAAGAAAGTAAAAACAAACAAACTATCATTACTAAAAATACAAATAAAAATACATTACAAAACTACTAAATAAAACACACAAGATACATTCTTTAATTCCTTATTAAGAAACCAAGGAAAGTATGGAATTTACAAATGAAATGGCTTGGTGTTTATAGGAAAAATTTTACCTCCACCAAACATGGCAAAAAACATGGCACCAAATCCTCCACCAAACATGAAAGCATGTTTGGTGGAAGTTTGACAATTTTCATTTATTTTATTTTATTTTATTTTTTTTGTTTTGAAAATGACTTTAATAATTACACATAACAAACTTCCAGATGTTTTATCAATTTTGGTCATGAATACTTCAGAATTCGAAATTATTATGAGCTTCCAAGTTATAGATCTTTGAGTCTTCTTTAATCTGGAACTTGAATCACCTCAATCCGATATCGGAGTAGAACGTTATGGCTAAAATATGTAATTCACGCAAAGCTGAAATTTCTGAAATTGTACTTCGTTAGAACGTCATTTCAACCAATCTCCAAAATCAAAATGTCAAGTCCAGTTTTTGCCCTTATTTGTTCCACATTTCGTCCTGGTTGATTCCATTGAGTCCCGATTTTATTTTATCTATAAAATAAATAAAAACATATCAAAACGTTCATAAAACCCGTGAAACTATACAAAATATTAGGTCAAAGAGGCGGTAAATATTGATATATTTTTCGCTCATCACACCCCCAAACCTAACATTTTGTTAGTCCTCGAGCAAAACAAACAAAACAAAATGCAATAAACAACTTTAAAAATAATATTAAACTAAGCCACTTTCGTAGGGATCACGGTTGCATTTAGCGTATGCAACAAGCCTTTAAACCCCTAGGTGTCCCTAATGGACGAGTTGTAGTCTCGTGAGGGCTTATAGTGACAATACCCACAAACGTCAATGAAATGTACAAAAAAGAAAAAAGAAAAAACTAAGAAATAAATAAAATAAAATAAAATAATAGTTATATATACAAAGTCCTTAGAGAATGTCTAGCAACAAAGTTAAAATAACTTTCAAAATGAAAACTACACCTTAAATCATTTCCTTTGAACAAAGTATCTAAATCAAGCTCTTAGTATGTATATGAATAGCCATGCAAACAGCTTCGATTCTAAGTTATTAACTAGAGTGTGTCTCAATTCTCATTAGTTAATGGGTCAAGCCAATCTGACTATCTAAAATTGTTCTGTCTACTACAATCTTCGCAAAGTGATGTATGTGAATTTTTTTTTTTGTAACATATTTAATCCATGTAGCGAGCTTTAGGCCAGTGACTCCCAAACCAATTGGCTTTTGGGCACTATGTGTTAAGACACCCATACAGACTTAATTACTTGGATCTCGAATGTCTATTTTTTAATTTTTTTTTTATATATAACATCTTTAATCCATGTAGCGAGCTTTAGGCCAGTGACTCCTAAACTAGTTGGCTTTAGGGCACTAGGTGTTAAGACACCCCTACGGACATAATTACTCAGATCTCAGATGTTATTTATTAATATACATTGTTTTTTTAGGGCACTAGGTGTTAAGACACTCTTACGGACTTAATTACTCCCAAACCACTTGGCTTTAGGGCACTAGGTGTTAAAACACCCTCAAACCTAAACCTAGTATTTTCCCCCAATGCGTTACAAAATAAAAGAAGCATAAAGGAACAATGTTACCGTGATTTCTTTTAGGGGCCATTTAACTTCTTTTTTTTTTGGCAAATCGAGTCATGTGATGAATATATCTACAAGGATGCGTATCAAGAGTAGACTCCATACTCTGCCGTCTCTACTGAATTGACTTTTTAACTTCGCGATTTTGTCAAACTTTATTCTGTGATAACCTCATTTTCACTAGTTTGCTTTGCTTTAAGTGCTCCGTCTATGTTTTTCCCTGTAAAAATAACATACAAAATTAAAAACTCTACAACATGTATACACAAAATTTAAAAATAAAAATTTAAATGAAAATAAAAGTTTTTGCATGGGTTGCCTCCCTGCTAGCGTTAAATTTATCGTCTTCAGCCAGACGTGACTAAAGTCAATCCGTAAAGAAGGTTTCAGCGTGGTTTTGGACGTCCGATTAAAGACAATCCCACGAGCATTGCTTTTGAATGGTCTCTTCCAACAGTAAAGTGACAAAAAGAATTTTATCTCATTCAGTACTTGTGCCACCTTTTTTAAACTTTGTCGCTCCAGTGGTTCTTGAAAAGAAAGAAAGAAAATCATGGGTCTAGTATGATGCTTGACTTTGAATGGTAGTTCCATTCTGTCAAGCTTCTAGGCGGTGTCTTTGATTAATACTCCCCAAAACAGTGATGTTTCTCCTGAATGCATGAAATCTTTAATATTTTTAGACATTTGCTCCGGTTTTTTCTCTACATCTTGCTCCATTTTTTCATCATAGATGTATTTTAGCATTTCCTCGTTCAGCTCTTTAGCAAACATTTGTGCAATGCATGCTCCAAGATCTTCATTTTGAGGGTACAGAGTTTCATCCTCACTTGTTGGTGTAGTTGGTACAAACAGCTCTGCTTCTTGTTTCTCATCAGAGTCCGATGAATAATAAAGATGAAATTGAGATTCTGCTGGTTCGGGCTCCTGAACTGATACCTCTGATTCTTGATACCGCTCAACCTGTTCCTCTGTTAAGGTCTCATCATGAAATGCTTGGTACTCGAAGGCTTTGTCAGTGTTATTTGAATTTATTCTATGAGGTATGTAGTTCTAGTTGTTGATTATTTGTCTCAATTCATTTACCATCCTCTGTAAGGTTTTGATTTGATCCAAAAACATTGCATACTGTTTAGCTTCCCGTTTCTCGAGCCTGTTTATAAACTGTCTTCCCACTGATGGTTCTGGTCCTTGAAGATCATAGGTTGATGATGGATAAGATGAAAAATATGGTTCAATGAAATATGTTGGTTCATTATATTAATGTCTCTGATAGTTCTGCCACTCTGAATTGTAGTTGTTATCGCAATGATTGCTAGGGTGGTTACTATTGCATATCTCACATCTGATCATTGTGTTCTGAAATGGTTGGGCAAATGTTGTGTTGAATGGCTCTAACATCCATGGATAATTGTCGGGCTGGACAACAGGCCTCAGAAAACTGAACTGTTTCTCCCTGATTTGGGGTGTAATTTCTCTTTGTAAAGCTCGTAATTCTTCTTTCTCCCAATAATGTTCCATTTTCAACCACCTGAAAAATAAAAGAAAGAAATAAAAATTACAAATAAAGAGAATTAGATACAGGTAAAACAGATAGCTTCAAAATTAATAACGTAGCAAAAATAAGTCCCCGGCAACGACGCCAAAAAATTGATAGGTGAAATCACACCCGTAACGCAAGCGCACGTATCGTTCAAGTAGTATAAAAATATCGATCCCACGAGGACTTAATTTCTACTGTTTTTATTAATTATTGATATTATTTATTTTCAAGTATCTAATTAAATGGAGAAGGGAATGATTGTTGATTGGTTAGTTGAATGTGGATTTGTTAAATAAATAAAAAAAATAAAAACAATAAAGAAAATACTAAGGAAAATAAACAAAAGACACAAATATCTAGGGTTGTGATTCCACACAATATAACTCTAATGATGAATTGATTCTTTTATATATGTGTAATAAATCAGTATGTTAACCTGGATCACGAGGATATGCAAAAGCCTCTTCCGTTGGTCAGATGCTAATACCTAGTATAAACCAATTAATCATATGTCTATGTTAACCAAGTTACCTGAATTCATTAAGTTCAAGTTGTAATTGTGGCTACCCCCGCCGTAGTCAGATTTATAGTAACAATGAAAGCAAAGAACAAAAGAGTATGAACTTTAGCCAGAACCAAATCGCCAGCATCGATGTAAATAACAAGGAATGCGGTTTAGACACCAGGTTGCATATAATTACGCCTAAATCCTTAACCAATTAAGGAGAACCACTGGGAAACTGCCCAAAGTAATGTTTTAAGTACTAGCGTCATCAGTAGACGACATCAGCAAGCTAAGAAGCCCTAAACCCCATAGATAAGTAGAAATAGTGGAACATAAAGAGAGAAACTCATAATCAGTTGAAGTTTGGCAAGGAGAATATAGAGATTTAAGTAGCTAAGTGATGAGAAAGAATATTAAGATCAAGTTGGACAAGTGAAGCACAATAAATACCAAGTACAAGCATTGTTATTAATGACAAAGACCAAATCCGAAAGGGAGTATGTTAATCTACCGTAGAGACATCAGTAATTTTAGTGAGAGTTAAGCGTAAGAGCCATTAAGAACCAAATCAAGTCAAATGATTGTTGAGTTAAAGAACTAGAGAAAGAGATTTCCTTGAGATAAGGGATGTTGAGCACAACTAGAAGTCCAAAAATGAGTTAATTAAGAACACTCAGCGAAAATCTTATGAAACAAGAACGAGGTAGTATCTCTCAACAAAGAACCTAAGGGATATTAAATAAAGACATGAACTTTGAAGCAGCTTACCCAAGCACGACAAGAGGTATGATGCATGTGTTAAACATTAAGAAAGATATAGAATATCATATACTTACTAATTAAGTGGAAAGTGATCAGTCAGACAAATATCTTATTTGCTAAGCCAAATAAAAGCCCCGATGATAAAGAATAGTTACAGCCAAGTAAGAGTTCACACAATGGATGAAAAGAAGGTGGGTATGTAATTAGTTGAAGCTGGTGGTTGATAAGGAACCCATACACCCTACGATATATGATAAGATTCCAAGTTTAAAATGGATTCGAGGACGAATCCTATTTAAGGTGGGAGAATTTGTAATGACCGGGAATTTTGACTACTGTTACACAGTATAATGAGTGTCATATAATATAAATTATGTCTGGAAGTATAAACTCTTATGAGATGACTGTCGGTATATTCTTCGAGAATCCAATATTATATTCTACGATGTCCCACTCTAGACAAACCATGGTATTTGGGCCATAACATTCTCATACGAACTCTAATTTTATGACTTTTATATGGTCGAAAAGCTGAGATAGAGATCTACAACTTATGTGTTGAACATATTTCCACATTCGGACCAGAAGTTAGTCGAAAATGCAGATCAAAATTTTGGATAAATAGTGATTTGGGACCTATCTTGAAAATTCTACACATCCCTCAAAGTTTCTAATTTTTTTTTAAATCAAAATTTTTCCAATTAGTCAATTTGGTCCCTACTATATAAAGGGGGACTATTCACAAATCCCCAAACTTTGGAGAAAGAAAGAGTGAGAAGAGAAGACGTGAATGAGAGAAGGAGGAAGAAGATAGGAGAAGAAGAGAAGAAAAAGAAGAAGAATGAAAGAAGGAATAGAGAAAAGACTTAGAAAGCATTTGGATTTTGGAAGATGAAGAAATACAAAAAATAAGGTAAAATTATTTTGACCTAAATCTTGCATTTCAAATTTTAAAATAGTAGAGATGATGTATTGATGGTATAAACATATTTGGATTTCTTATTGGATGAACTAAGTAAGAATTTATGCTTGGTAACCTAGATTTGTGTTATGAAGATCATGAAGTTAAAAAGTTGAATTCGTTTGAGGATTAGTGATATTAATGTGTTTCTATATTGGAAGTTATGGTATTGGTGATAAAAAGTTGAAATATAGAAGGATGGAAGTGTATTTGAGCTTAAGGACTTGAAGGTGTTGTTTTAGGCCTGGATTTTGGCCTTACATCGCGACACAAACCTCTGTGCATCGCGACGCATTCTAGTTAATTTATGAAGGTATTTTTTTGGTTTGCACGTGTCGCGACACATATGTTGGACAATTATGCCCCATAGCGTCACTATTTGTACAGATCATGCTGTTGTTGTACAAATTAACTATGTGACAAAGGAGATTGCTCTCTTATCATTTGTGATTAGATCACCAAGATGTATAAATGATAGGAGGTCCTTATGATTTGTTCCTGGATTGAGAATGATATGAGACAGTATCAATCCACGAAGGATAAATCATTAAATATCCATAGTCAGAGTATTATCGAGATTGGACATCGATAAATACGTAAAAGACTAGTATTACACTTGTGCGCGTTGTAAGGGCACAACGGCATAGTTCACATATATTTGGGTATAGGATACTCATGCAAGTGTAATAGGAGGTTGTGTTTACCGATGGTACGGGAAACAGCTTCGCTCTGGATAGACCCCCTCGGAATTCCATTGGTAGTATGACTATGTGTATATGGAAGTCCGAAATTAGGGTAGGTGTATTTGGTCTTAACCTGAGACTTGCACCGCTAATACTTGCAACAATGAATATACTTTGGTTTTGGTCGTCCAGGGCTTTAACCGGTTTCTGTGTACGCCTCTTCTGGGTATATCGAGAATCGTAGTATGTTGGGTGTGATGTAAAGACGAAAGTGTCACTCCAGTCATATGGAGATGATGATCGCGTAGGGATACATAACTGGTTCTCTAAAAAGGTTGCAACCATCTGGATAATATGACTTGGTCATGATTATCCGATAATAAAGAGACTAGTTGCTCGTAATCTGATAAATGCTTCGTACGGGGCAGATATTGTACCATCCCCAGGCCTTGCATGTGATCATCTGATACTGGATCGAAATACGCAATACTACGTATATTACGCCTGATATAGATCTTTATTCATGTAAGGATATTTCTGGAGAATTGGGTAGGCATGGCGCTTTGCTAGAAGCCAACCTTGTCTTGTAAATCGGTACAAACGTAGTACTAGGTACTTACGTGTTCGGATAGTCTGACGACCGTATTTACTGCCAACATATCCGGGGATCTCATTAGTCGCTTCCCGAAGATTCACCGATGACGTATGACTCGCACTTTTATTAATCTAGGATTAATTAATTAGATGAGAGAGAAAATTAATCTGGGATTAATTGCAGAGATATTTTATCTGGGATAAAATATCATTTAAAGAGAGAGAACGATTATATGATTTTGGAAAATCAATTACCAAAAACCATTACACGTTTATCTCTCTCTCTCCTCCAATTTCTCTTCATCTCTCTCACCCATTTGGGCACTTTTCTGGTTCTGTTTTGCTGGGCAAAACCGAGCATGAGGGAAGCTAAAAGTCACGATTTTGTGGCAAAATCGGGAGTGCTAGCACACTACGAAGTCATGCAAAGGTGATAGGGAAGTCCACCCATGATCTTGGAATCATTTGACGAAGCTTGGAGCTTGTTCAAGGAGCAACAATGGCCGAATCTTGGAGAGGAAAGCAGTGCACTGCCATGAGCTGCAGTGGGGAGAAAAGAAAGTTTTTTTGCCTCGCGCGTCGCTCAACCGATCGATGTGAGTATTCTGTAACTCCCCATTGTATTCGCACACGTATTTCTTGCTTTGTATTCGATCCTCGAGACTTAGAGATCTCCAACAATGGTATCAAAGCGATTGAAAAACATGAAATATGACTTTGGGTTAAAATTTGGGTAATTTTGCTTGGAACATGATTTTGTCAAATTGAGTGTTTGGTTATGTTTATTTGATGTTAACTTAGAGTTTTATATGACTAATTTGGAGAAAAATTGATTGGATCAACTTTCCCCAAATTTTTGATCATGGCCGAATGGTACCCTATTTTGTGGCTCTTGGAATTTTTTGATTTTGATTCATTGGATGACTTGATATCAATTGGGAATTGTTGATTTAATGTCGTATTGGATTTAATTGGATTGAAACCAAATCGGACATAAAATTACCCTCCATTGCCGAGAGTTTGAGCATGATATATGGGTTTGATTTTTAGTTAAATTGTGTTGGACATGATTTAATGTTAATGAGCATGATTAATTAGGCTAATTGGTGTTTTGGAAATGTTAATTGGGTAATTAATTATGATATACACTTTATGTAATTAAATTGGGAATTTGGAATTTTTGTAATTTAATTATGTTGGGCCTATTTTGTGAAATTGGGCTTAAATGTTGTAAATGGGCTTATTGGGCTTGGTTGTACTAAGTTGGGTTTAGGCAAAATTGGTTGGATCCAATTGGGCCCAAAACCGCATCCATAAAGCTCAAATGCGACAAATGGACCTTTAAAGTTTAATTGGGCCTAATGGGCCTAAATTGATTTATGAGCTTATGGGGTAACTCCCGGATTGGACTTTGGTTATCGGTTTGACCCGAGTTGACCAAAAGTCCAGCCCTTAAGAAATTAATTAAAAGCCCATTGGACTTTAATTAAATTGACGTTGGACGTTAATCGGGCTTTGAGACCCGTAGCGATTAAATTTGGAATTTAAGTCGTAAAGGTTCGTCAAATAAATTGTAGTATTTAATTTGGAATTAAATAAATGAATTAGTATTAAATGCAAATTGAATTGGATTTAATTATGTAGTTTAATTTAATTAGAGAATTTGTACTTTGAGTACTTATTCGCAAAACGAGTTTGACTCGCGCAAAATCAAATCGTTGTTTGAACATGGGATGATCACTAATTATCAGATTAATTAATTTGATTAGATTGATTGATAACATGCTTGTGTGAATACATGGTTACGATGCATGAATAATGTATATCAGATGGATATTAGATGGGTGGGGTAATTTTAGAAATTGTTGTAATATATTTGATTTATTAATTGGACCTGCGTGTCCAGCCTTATTACCTCATTTCTTATTGTATTTCTCTTCTCACCTATTCCCCTCAATGTAAATGAGGTTTCTTTAGAAGTGTAGTGTAACGGGTAGAAGTAAATACATGTGCTAGCGGGAGAAAGAAAGTGAGAGATTTGATCTAGGATCAATGTGTAAAGTATCCATCCGCATATCATTATTATTTATTCATATGCGCTTTATTATGTGTTTAGAATGCATGTGTAAGGGTGTATGATGATGAGGCCTTAACAAAGATAATAAATTGGTTGCCAATTTTCACTCGAAAAACCCTAATAAATATTAAGCGTTTTTCCTTCCATTGAGTGATTCTTACTTAAGATCCAAGACTAGCATTGGCTTATTGGCCAAAGTCAAGGCCTTTGTCCGTCGAAGATGTGTTTGAATCACGAAGGCTTTGTTCCATATTGGTGTCTTGTCCAAGTTGTGGTTTGTTGGCCAAAGTCAATACCACTTCTTGTCGATCGACATTGATTACGAAGCTTTCCATGGTCAATGGGTCGCGCTTAATTGGGATCACTAAGTTTGTTGTGCCAAAGCCAAGGCTTAGTTGATTCAGAGGAAAAATGTTAGGCAATACATTGGATGTATTGGCATATATAAGATATATGTTTCGGACTTGGATGTCCCCCTACTGGATCTAGGAATTGGATTAGATCCAATTGATCTTAGAGATCTACCTAGTTAATTATCATACAATTTGTTGGCCAAAGTCAAGATTGTGTGATATTTAACGGGATACTAGCGCATTAGGAAACACGGTTTCCCGAGTACTCGACAGAGGGTTAGAGGCTCGCCGAAAAATAGTGGGAGGCAAGAATTGAATTTGCAATATTCGTTTAATTACTTGCCATACGCGCTCAAACAAATATCATTCGTCAAATAAATTAAATGTTAGTTTGACTAATATTGAAATTGTTGTTTTAATAAATAGTTGGACTATATTCAAAAAAATTAAAGTATAGTTGATTAATATAGTTGGACTATAATAATCATTATAAAAAATAGTACCTAAATCGTTGATTAAATAGTTGGACTATTAGAATCAAGATAAAATTGAAAGATTGACATTTAAAACATAATCTTAGGGAAAATGTATTTAAATGGTTTAATTTTCAAATTGGGAATAATTTCAGGATGGTCCTGGAAAATAATAAGTTACTTTATTTGATAAAATAACATATTATGCCTAAGCCCGGACTTAACCAAATAGTAGAGCATAATCTTTGGAAGATTTATGTGATGATAACTTTAGTGTTTAATCCATTAAGCTTGTCGCAGTAGACTCCTTAATTTCTTTGTCAGAACAAAGGATTAGATCCTTAAAGTTTGATAATGAAATTGAAGGATCTTCATAAATCTATGCTTAGATTTTAGAAGTACTAAATTGCAATAAATAACTCTTGGAGAGTTAATGACTATTCTCAAGGAGACAAAGTCAAAGTTTGCAATAAGGCAAGTAGCGCCAGGCGCACCTTACTTCGATATTCTAGAAACCCGAGGCTTGGCCAAAGGCTTCTGGAATGTGGAAAAGGGCAAAGGCAAAATCATTATAATCTTCTAGGAAGATAAATGACATATCCCAAAATGTCTGCCTAAATTGTGGCAAACGGGATCGCGGAAGCGTGACTGCCGTTTGGACAAAGCAGACATGAAGGAATTGAAGACGAGCAAGGCTCTGACTTGAAATATGTTTGTCATAAATATGTTCATTACTGGTATTAAAATTGGATTTTAAATACTTAGTGTGGTACATATATATATACTGGTGTTCAGAATCTGCTTTGAGCAGGATACTGACTTCCATAGAGATTTATCTGCGAATTGGAAACGGGAAAAAGTCATTGTTTTGACCGTAGTAACCTAATTTTAGGAACTACCATCGGGTGTGTACCTAAATTTGGAAACTGTTATAATGTAACTAGTTTGACTAGATGCATTATCTCTATATCAGTGTATAACCTGCTGCGGGTGTGCCTTTATATTCTAGAACACTAAAGTGTTTTATTTTATAAAGATGATATTGAGATATACACATTAGATGTGAATAACAGAATTTATATTTAGAATATAAATAAATCTCGAACGTATACCATGACAAACAAATAGCTCAAACTGATTTGATCAGAAGAAACATATTGTGGCATTGTTGTCTGGGACACAATCAAACAAAACTCGTATATCCACACTTTCGAAGAGTGGGTACTAGGACTGATTTGATTCTACTCAAATAAAGTCTACGAATCTAGTTTATTGGGCAAAATGCCTAAAACACTATTTACTTGGTAAAAGTGCAAATGCCACTGACCTGTTAGCCCTAGTTCATAGTGAAGCAAGTGGGCCCATGTCTAGCTAGGCTAGAGGTGGATATAAATATTTTGTGACCTTTAAGAATGTGGCATCGCGTTATGGTTATGTGTTTCTTTAAGAACACAAATCGGAAACTTTTAAAGTTTCGACACGAAATAGACAAACAGATCAGCTAAAGTATAGAATAATCATCAATGAAAGTGATGAAGTATTCATAACAACCCCGGGCTTTTACATTCATTGGTCCGTAAACATCTGAATGTATTGGCTCAAGTGTTTCTTTGGCTCTTATCCCTTTTCTAGTAAAAGGTCTTTTAGTCATTTTGCCTTCTAGACAGGATTCATAGACAGGTAAAGTACCGAGTCTTAACTGATTCAAAACTCCATTCTTAATTAGTCTATCTATCCGGTCAAGGTTAATGTGAACAAGTCTAATGTGCCATAAATAGATATCATCATGAGAAATCTTTTACCGTTTATTTTTAGATCTTTCAATCTTAAACATTTCAATATTAAGCAGTGATTCATGCATTAAAGGCCTTAATACATATGCATATATTTAATCCATTTCTACTAATAATAATTGATTTATTATTAAATGAAATAGAAAAACCACATTCCATAAGTTTTGTTATAGAATAAAATTCCTGTGAAAATCAGGAATATATAGCACACCATTCAAACATAAATAACTCTTATTAAAATTTAAATTTGAAACTCCCACTGCTTTTGCTGAAACAGCATCCTCTATCCCAACTCTTATGGTAAAGCTACCTTCAATAAGGTCCTTCAATGAGTCAAGTAGCTGTAAAGAACAACAAACATGGTTAGTGGACCAGAATCAACAACCATATGGATTTATCATCCTCCACCCAAAGAGACGCAATGACAAGTAAATCATATTTACCCTTATTCTTCTTCTCTTTAAGCTCAGCAAGATATTTTGAACAATTCTTTTTCCAATGCCCTTATTGTTCACAATGGAAACATTTTCCTTTGGCATTGGTATTGGACAATTATGACCCATAGCATCACTATTTGTACAGAGTAGGGTGTTGTTGTACAAATAAACTATGTGACAAAGGAAATTGCTCTTTTATCATTTGTAATTGGATTACCAAGATACATAAATGATAAAAGTCCATATGATTAGTATCGGATTAATAAGATATGAGACAATATTAATCCACTAAGGTTTAATCATTAAATATCCCTAGTCGTAGTATTATCGAGACTGGACATCGATAATGTGGAATAGACTAGTATTGCACGTGTGCGCGTTGTGGGAGCATAACAGCATAGTTCTCATATATTTAAGTATTGGATACTTATGCAAGTGTGATAGGAGGTTGTGTTTACCGATGGTAGGGGAATAGCTTCGCTATGGATAGACCCCTCAGAATCCCATTAGTAGTATGACTATGTGTCTATGGGAATTCGAATCAGGGTAGGTGTATTTGGTTTTAACCTGAGACTTGCATCACTAATTCTTGCGACAATCAATATACTTTGGTTTTGGTCGTCCGGGGCTTTAACATGTTCTGTGTACGCCTCTTCTGAGTATATTGAGAATCACAGTGTATTGGGTGTGATGTCAAGATGGAAGTATCACTTCAGTCATATAGAGATGATGATCACGTAGGATACGGAACTAGTACTCTAAAGTACTACAGTCATCGGGATAATATGACTAGGTCATGATTATCCGATTATAGAGACTAGTTACCAGAGATCCAATATGTGCTTCGTACGGGGCAGACACAATTTCATCCCCAGGCCTAGCATGTGACATCTGATACTGGATCGTAATACGCAATACTACGTATACTACGCCTGACATAGATTATATATTCCTTAAAGAATATTTCTGTAGAATTGGGTAGGCACGGTGTTTTGCTAGAAGCCAACCATGTCTTGTAAATCGGTAAGAACATGGTAATAGGTACACACGTATTCGGATACTCTGATGACCGTATTTACTGCCAACATATCCAGGGATCTCATGGGTCGCTTCCCGAAGATTCACCGATGACGTATGAATCGAACATAATTAATCTGGGATTAATTATAAGAGAGAGAAAATTAATTTAGGATTAATTGCGGAAAGATTTTATCTGGGATAAAACTCTATTAGAAGAGAGAAAATGATTAATTCGGAATTAATCGATAAAATAATATATTCGATATATTATATGAAATTAGATTTCATAACGGAATTAAAATTGGATTTTAATTCGGGCGAAAGAATTAATTTAGAATTAATTCGCGAGCGACTTTAATAGTAATTTTGCTAGGCATAATTATTTAATTAAATTTGATTTAATTAAGTCACGACGGAAAAATTCGTTAATTTGGAATTAACGAACCCGGGCCCGAAGTGTGTTGCGTTACCCGACTTGAATTTTGAATTTAAAGTGGGGCTCACTTCACTTACATCACTAGTCACTTTAGTGATGGAAGTTACATCAACTTTTTGTGATGTAAGTCACATCACCTTTTTGGTGATGGAGGTGGTTGAGAGCATTAATTGGATTTTGCTCTCAACACACTTGCCTTTTGGTTTTGAATAAACCATATACACAATTTTTTGGTTTTGACTTGGTCATAAGTTCAATTGTTTTAGAAACAAAAAAAAAAAAAACAACCAAAACATAACCTCTCTTTCTTCTCTCCTTGGCCGAATGGCCTTCCATTTTTTTTTCTTCTTCTTGGCTTGGCCGAGAACCACAAGGAAGAAATTGGAAGACTTTTGTTGTAAAATTCTTCCATTGCTAGCACATAAAGAGATCATACAAATGTGATAGGGAAACTACTCCCATGTGTTTGGAATTCATTCACCAAAGCTTGGAAGCTCAACATACATCAAAGGAGAAGCTTAGAGAAACTACACAAAAGGTTGAAAATTTTAGTTATCTACTACATCCACTCAACCGAGCATTGTAAGTATTTTCCGCTACTTTACTTTGCATATTCACATGTTTTATGCTTAAAGATCTTGGTTATTGTTCTTAGAGAACCCAACAATGGTATCAGAGCCTAAATTAAGCATGAAATATTTTAGGGTTCTTAATCTTGAATTTGGGTATTTTTGATTTGAGCATGATTTAATCAAATTGTTTGTTTGAATATGCTTAGAGAATGATAACTTAGAGTTATGCATGATCGATTTTGTGAAAAATTAATTGGATTAATTTTCCCCAAATTTGAGGGCTTGGCCGAATTATAAAGGAACCCTAAGCTCTTGGTGATTTTTTATTTTAAGCCATTGGATGTGTTTAAAATATTTGGATATATTGATTTGTGATTTAATTGGATTGAAATCAAAATCGAATATAAAAATTGCTAAATTGACGTGAGCCTTTTAAGCATGTTGGGATTGATTTTGCTTCAATTTGTGTTGGACATAAGTTTATTAATTAAAGCATGATTAATTAGTGTAATTGGTGTTTTGGAAATATTAATTTAACTAATTAATTATGGCTAATACACTTTAATTAAATAATTGTGATACTTGGAATATTATGATTAAATTAATTAGGCTTAATTTGGAATTGGGCTAAAAATGTTGTATTTGGGCTTAATGGGCTTGGTTGGGCCAAGTTTGGTTTAGGATAATTTGTTGGATCCAATAGGGCCTAAAACCATTTCCATAAAGTCCAAATATGATAATTGGGCCTTTAAAAATTTAATTAGGCCTAATGGACCAAAATTATTTTTTCGGCAAATGGTGATTCCTTATTGGGCTTTGGTTGCCAAAGTCCATGCCTTATGAATTAATTAAAAGCCCATTGGACTTTAATTAAATTGACATTGGATGTTAATTGGCTTTGAGACCCATTAAGATTAGATTTGGAATCTAAGTCATAAAGGCACATCAAAAGTGTAATTATTTAATTTGGAATTAAATAAAGAATTAGTATTGAATACAAATTAAATTGGATTTAATATTATAGTTTGATATAATTCAAGAATTTGTACTTTGAGTACTCATTCTTAAACGAGTTGGACTCGCGCAAATCAAATCGTTGTTTGAACATTGGATGGTCATTAATTAAAGATTAATTAATTGGATTAGATTGATTGATAACATGTTTTGTGTGAATACATGAATGTGATGTATGAATAATGTATATCGGATGGATATTAGGGGGTGAGGGCAATTTTGGTAATTATTGTAATAAATTTAGAATTTATTAAATTGGACCTGCGTGTCCAGCTTTTATCTCTCGATTCTTTGTAATTCTCTTCTCACCTATTCCCCTCAATATACATTGGTTTTGGTCGTTCGGGGCTTTAACAGGTTCTGTGTACGCCTCTTCTGGGTATATTGAGAATCATAGTGTATTGGGTGTGATGTCAAGATGGAAGTATCACTTCAGTCATATGGAGATGATGATCACGTAGGATACAAAACTATTACTCTGAAGTACTACAGTCATCGGGATAATATGACTAGGTCATGATTATCCGATTATAGAGACTAGTTACCAGAGATCCGACATGTGCTTCGTACGGGGCAGACACAATTCCATCCCCAGGCCTAGCATGTGACATCCGATACTGGATCGTAATACGCAATACTACGTATACTACGCCTGACATAGATTATATATTCCTTAAAGAATATTTATGGAGAATTGGGTAGGCACGGTGCTTTGCTAGAAGCCAACCATGTCTTGTAAATCGGTAAGAACGTGGTAATAGGTACACACGTATTCGGATACTCTGATGACCGTATTTACTGCCAACATATCCAGGGATCTCATGGGTCGCTTCCCGAAGATTCACCGATGACGTATGAATCGAACATAATTAATCTGGGATTAATTATAAGATAGAGAAAATTAATCTAGGATTATTTGCGGAAAGATTTTATCTGGGATAAAACTCTATTAGAAGAGAGAAAATGATTAATTCGGAATTAATCGATAAAATAATATATTTGATATATTATATGAAATTAGATTTCATAAAGGAATTAAAATTGGATTTTAATTCGGGCGAAAGAATTAATTTAGAATTAATTCGCGAGCGACTTTAATAGTAATTTTGCTAGGCATAATTATTAATTAAATTTGATTTAATTAAGTCACGACGGAAAAATTCGTTAATTGGAATTAACGAACCCGGCCGAAGTGTGTTGCGTTACCCGACTTGAATTTTGAATTTAAAGTGGGGCTCACTTCACTTACATCACTAGTCACTTAGTGATGGAAGTTACATCAACTTTTTGTGATGTAAGTCACATCACCTTTTGGGATGGAGGGGTTGAGAGCATTAATTGGTTTTGCTCTCAACACACTTGCCTTTGGTTTTGGAATAAACCATATACACAATTTTTTGGTTTTGACTTGGTATAGTTCAATTGTTTTAAGAAACAAAAAAAAAACAACCAAAACATAACCTCTATTTCTTCTCTCCTTGGCGAATGGCCTTCCATTTTTTTGTTCTTCTTGGCTTGGCCGAGAACCACAAGGAAGAAATGGAAGACTTTTGTTGTAAAATTCTTCCATTGCTAGCACATAAAGAGATCATACAAAGTTGATAGGGAAACTACTCCCATGTGTTTGGAATTCATTCACCAAAGCTTGGAAGCTCAACATACATCAAAGGAGAAGCTTAGAGAACTACACAAAGGTTGAAAATTTTTGTTATCTCCACATCCACTCAACCGAGCATTGTAAGTATTTTCCACTACTTACTTTGCATATTCACATGTTTATGCTTAAAGATCTTGTTATTGTTCTTAGAGAACCCAACAATGGTATCAGAGCCTAAATTAAGCATGAAATATTTAGGGTTCTTAATCTTGAATTTGGGTATTTTTTTATTTGAGCATGATTAATCAAATTGTTTGTTTGAGTATGCTTAGAGAATGATAACTTAGAGGTATGCATGATCAATTTTGTGAAAATTAATTGGATTAATTTTCCCCAAATTTGAGGGCTTGGCCGAATCATATAGGAACCCTAAGCTCTTGGTGATTTTTTATTTTAAGCCATTGGATGTGTTTAAAATGTTTGGATATATTGATTTGTGATTTAATTGGATTGAAATCGAAATCGGATATAAAAATCCCTAAATTGCCATGAGCCTTATAAGCATGTTGGGATTAATTTTGCTTCAATTTGTGTTGGACATAAGTTGATTAATTAAAGCATGATTAATTAGTGTAATTGGTGTTTTGGAAATATTAATTTAACTAATTAATTATGGCTAATACACTTTAATTAAATAATTGTGATACTTAGAATATTGTGATTAAATTAATTAGGCTTAATTTGGAATTGGGCTAAAAATGTTGTATTTGGGCTTAATGGGCTTGGTTGGGCCAAGTTTGGTTTAGGATAATTGGTTGGATCCAATTGGGCCTAAAACCATTTCCATAAAGTCCAAATATGATAATGGGCATTTAAAAATTTAATTAGGCCTAATGGGCCAAAAATTAATTTTACGGCAATGGTGATTCCTTATTGGCTTGGGTTGCCAAAGTCCATGCCTTATGAATTAATTAAAAGCCATTGGACTTTAATTAAATTGACATGGATGTTAATTGGGCTTTGAGACCCATTAAGATTAGATTTGGAATCTAAGTCATAAAGGCACATCAAAAGTGTAATTATTAATTTGGAATTAAATAAAGAATTAGTATTGAATACAAATTAAATTGGATTTAATATTATAGTTGATATAATTCAAGAATTGTACTTTGAGAGTACTTATTCTTAAACGAGTTGGACTCGCGCAATTCAAATCGTTGTTGAACATTGGATGGTCATTAATTAAGATTAATTAATTGGATTAGATTGATTGATAACATGCTTTGTGTGAATACATGAATGTGATGTATGAATAATGTATATCGGATGGATATTAGAGGGTGAGGGCAATTTTGGAAATTGTTGTAATAAATTTAGAATTTATTAAATTGGACCTGCGTGTCCAGCTTTTATCTCTCGATTCTTTGTAATTCTCTTCTCACATATTCCCCTCAATGTAAATGAGGTTTGCTTAGAAGTATTATGTAATTGGGTAGAAGTTAGAATAGTGCTAGCCGGGGAGAGGAAAGAGAGTGATTTATTCTAGGAACAATTTGTGAGATATTCATCTGCATATCATTATTAATTTATTTACCGCGCCTTATTATACTTTTAGAATGCATGCTTAAGGGTGTATGATGAGACCTAATCAAAGATAATAAATTGGTTGCCAATTACGCGAAAAACCTCAACAAATATTAAGCGATTTCCTTCCATTGAATGATTCATTCTCAATATCCAAGATTGGCATTGGTTTGTTGGCCAAAGTCAAGACCTATATCCATCGCGGATGTGTTTGAATCATGAAGGCTTTGTTCCATATCGCATGTCTTGTCCAAGTTGTGATTTGTTGGCCAAAATCAAGATCACTTCTTGTCCATCGACATCGATTACGAAGCTTTCCAAAGTCAATGGTCCCACTTAACTGGAATCATTAAGCTTGTTGTGCCAAATCCAAGGCTTAGTTGATTCAGAGGAAAAGGTTAGGGAATATATTGGTTATATTGGATATATGTTTTGGACTTCGATGTCCACCTACTGGATCTAGGAATTGGATGGGATCCAATTGATCTTAGAAGATCTACCTAGTTAAGTATCATACAACTTGTTGGCCAAAGTCAAGGTTGTGTGTTATTTAACGGGATCCCAGCCCACTAGGAAACTAGGTTTCCCAGGTACTCTACAGAGGGTTAGAGGCTCGCCGAAAAATAGTGGGAGGCAAGTATTAAATTTCAATTTTGTTTAGATATTTGCCAATACGCGCTCATTTCATTTTTCGTCATTATTTAAATATTTAATTGTTGTTTATTTTAACAATTAGACTGTATTCAAACTATTTCATTTATAGTTGGTTATATAATTGGATTATAGTAATCAATATATTTGAATGTAACCAATCAATTATAGTTGATTATATAGTTAGACTATAGTAATCATTATATTCGATTGTACCCGAAATCGATGATTATATAGTTGGACTATTGGAATCAAGATAACTGAAATATTAGCGTTTAAAATATAATCCTGGGTGAAAATGTCTTTAAACGGCTTCAATTTTCAAATTGGGAATAGAACCTCTGGATAGTCCTGGGAACCATGAAGTTACTTTATTTGATAGAGTGACATCTCGGGCCTGAGCCCGGATTTGAGCAAATAGTGAAGCATAAGCTTTGGAAGACTCATGGTGATGATAACTTTAGTGCTCAATCTGTTATGCTTGCCGCAATGATTCCTTAATTTCTCTGTCAGAACTAAGGATTAGATCATTATAGTATGATATTGAAATTGGAGGATCTTCATAGATCTATTCTTAGATCTTAGAAGTACGAATTGCAAAAGATGCTCTTTCGCTCGCGTATGTCAGGGGGTACATCTGACGAGCACTAGGTGTCACAGATGATTGCTGTCATCAATCAGCTAGGTTAGCTGGGCATTACCTACGTGGCCGAGACTTCCAAAGATTTGATCTTATAGTCTCTACCCGAATGCTGGGGCAGGTTCATTTTGAACCAAGAGAAAACTTTTGGAGAGTTGAAGGCTAAGCTTAGGGAGGCAGAGCTAGAGCTTCTAAAAGAGGGCAAAGGCAAGATCGTCGCAGTCTTCTAGGAAGACAAATGACATATCCCAAGATGTCTGCCTAAACTATGGCAAACGGGGTCACTTGAAGCGTGGTTGTCATATGGACAAGGCAGACATGAAGGAAGTGAAGGTGGGGCAAGGCTCCGGCTTCAAGTATGTTTGTCATAAACATGTTCACTACTAGTTTCAAAATTGGATTTTGATACTAGATGTGGTACATAAATATGTACTGATGTGTAGAATCTGCTGATTAGCAGGAGACTGACTTCAGTTGAGATCGACCTGCGAGTCGGAAACGGGACGAGAGTCGCTGTTTTAACCGTAGAAACCTAAGTTTTGGAACTCCCCTTTGTTAGACAGTAATGACCCATAGCGTCACTATTTTGTAAATGATATTGTATTATTGTACAAAATTAACTATGTAGTAATGAAATTGCCTTTTACCGTTTTGTAATTTATTTACTTTGATATATAAATGGTAAAAGTCCCTATGATTAGTTCCGGATTGTGATGATATGAGACAGTATCAATCCATAAAGGTTTAATCATTAAATATCCCTAGTCGTAGTATTATCGAGATTGGACATCGATAATGCGGAATAGACTAGTACTGCACTTGTGCATGTTGTGAGGGCACGATGGCATAGTTCTCATATATTTAAGTATTGGATACTTATGTAAGTGCGGTAGGAGGTTGTGTTTTACCGATGGTACGGAAAACAGCTTCGCTCTGGATAGACCCCGCGGAGTCCCATTGGTAGTATGTCTGCGTGTCTATGGGAGTCCGCTTCAGGGTAGGTGCATATGATCTTAACCTGAGATTTGCATCGCTAGTACTTACGACAATCGGTAAAATTTAGGTTTGGTGGTCCAGGGCTTTAACGGGTTCTGTGTATACCTCTTCTGGGTTTATCGAGAATCGTAGTGTACTGGGTGTGATGTCAAGATGGAAGTATCACTTCAGACATATGGAGATGATGATCGCGAGGATACAGAACTAGTACTCTATAATGGTTGCAACCATCGGGATAATATGACTAAGTCAGGATTATCCGATTCAAAGAGACTGGTTGCTTGATGTCCGATATGTGTATCGTACGGGGCAGACACATCTCCAGCCCCAGGCCTTACATGTGATCATCAGATACTGGTTCGATATACACTATACTACGGTATACTACGCCTGTTATAGATCTAATATTCCAGTAAGAATATTTCTAGAGAATTGGGTAGGCATGGCGTTTTGCTAGAAGCTAACCTTGTCTTGTAAATCGGTAAAAACGTAGTACTTGGTACGTACGTGTTCGAATAGTTCGACAACCGGATTTACTGCCAACATATCTAGAGGTCTCTTGGGTCGCTTCCCGAAGATTCACCAATGACGTATGATTCAAACTCGATTAATCTTGGATTAATTACGGAGAGACTTTATCTTGGATAAAGTACTATATAAAGAGAGAGAACGATTAATTTAGAATTAATCGTAAAATTATTATATTCAATATAATAATCGGAATTCGATTTCGACGCGAAATTAAAATTAGATTTTAATTCGGGCAAACGAGTTAATTTAGAATTAATTCGTTAGCGACGTAATAATAATTTCGCTAGGCGCAATTATTTATTTAAATTCGATTTAATTAACGTCGCGACGTAAGTTCGGTATTTCGGAAATATCGGATCCGAACGCGTGAGTGCACGTGGGCCCACTTTCATTTGGAAACGTGTGGGGCCCACATGACACATGTCATTATTTGCATTATTTAATTGTTGAAGTATTGCATGAAGATAGTGTACAAAGCACTCAAGGGTATTGCATGGAAATTGAGTGTTAGACACTCTAAGCCTTTGCATGGTTTGTGTCATAAGTATATTATTATTTAATAATTATTATGACATAATATAAATTGATTTTTGAACAAAAATCATATCTCTTCTCTCTCTCAAATTACCGAAACAGTGGGCATTGTTTTGGCTCTCCATTCTTCATTTGTTTTGTGGCAAGACAAGAAGAAAGTGTACTTGTTTGGAACTCTAATACACAACTTTGGCTAGCAACATCAAGGGATCATACAAGGTGTTATGGGAAACTCATCTTAGAGCTTGGAAGGATCAAATATAGCTTGGAGCTTCTCTTTTCGCTTGGCCGAATCCTTCACTGCACAAAGGAGCAAGTTTTGTTTCATCAAACGCATCCACATTCCGTTTTTGTGAGTATTGATTCCGCCATACTTCAATATAGTTCATTCTTTTATATATATTTTGCTTGTGCTTTTGATCTTGGGACATGGATATGGATTTCCAACAATGGTATCATTGAGCTTAAAAAGCATGCAAATATATTAGGATGTTATTTGGGGAAAATTGTTTGAAGCATGATTTGATGAGTTTGCTTGATTAAATATGCTTAGATGTATGTTAAATAGATTATACTCATCAATTTCATGGAAAATAAATTGGATTAATTTTTCCAACCCAAATGAGGCTTGGCCGAATACATGCAAGCATGTGGACTAGATGATTTTTTATTTAAGACATTGGATGACTTGAAATAATATGGAGATGATGATTTGTAACTCGATTGGATTGAAAACGAAATCGGAACCATTTTAATCACCTTGGCCGAATGCTTGATGAAAATTAGGGACTTGATTTTTTGATTAAATAATGTTGGACATGTATTTAAGATAAAAATATGATTAATAGATTAATTTGATATTTTGGGAATATTGATTTAAAGGATTAATCATGAAAATACACTTTAATTAATTAAGTTATAAAATTTGGAATTTTAAAATTTGGTTAATTGGGCTTAAATTGGAATTGGGCCTAAAACTATTATATTTGGTCATAAATGGGCTTGGTTGGGCCAAGTAGATTTGGACCATTGGATTGGATCCAAAATGGGCCTAAATCACACCATTTAAGTCCAAATGTAATAAATGGGCTTTTATGTTTAATTGGGCCTTATGGGCTTGATATTGATTTTATGGCAAATGAGGGTGATTCCTTATTGGGCTTGGAAATTGGGTTTGACCCACATTGACCAAGGCCAAGCCTAATGAAATCAATAGAAAGCCCATCGGACTTTAATTAAACGGACATTAGATGTAAGTTGGGCTTTGAGACCCAAAAGAACTAGATTTGGAATCTAAGTTATAAAAGCACAATAAAAGTGTAAATATTTAATTTAGAATTAAATAATAGGATTAGTATTGAATACGACTTAAATTGGTTTAACGAGTAGTTCGATATAATTCGTGAATTCAATACCATATGTATTTATTCTCAAACGAGTTGGACTCGCGCAAATGCAAACAATTGTTTGAACATTGTATTGTCACCTAATTAAAGACTAATTAATTGGATTTGATTGGTTGTATAACATGCCTTGAATGAATGAATAATGTGGATGTGTTGTATGAATAGTGTATATCGGATGGATATTAGAAGGGAAGGGTAATTTTAGAAATTATTGTAAATTTGGATTTATAAATTGGACCTGCGTGTCCAGCCTTATCTCTTTATCTCTTTGTATTCTCTTCTCACCTAATTCCCCTCAATGTAAATGAGGTTTCTCTTATTGTATTATGTAATTGGGTAGAAGTAGAATAGTGCTAGCGGGGAGAGGAAAGGGAGTGATTTGTTCTAGGAACAAGTTGTTTATATATCCATCCGCATATCACTATTACTTTACTTTACGCGCTTTATGATGTTTTAGAAGCATGCTTAAGGGTGTATGATGATGAGACCTAACAAAGATAAATTAATTGGTTGCCAATTACGCGAAAAATCCCTCAAACAATATTAAGCGATTTTCCTTCCGTTGAATGATTCTTTCTCAAGATCCGAAATTGGCATTGGTTTGTTGGCCAAAGTCAAGACCTTTGTCAATTGAGGATGTGTTTGAATCATGAGAGTTTTGTTCCACATCGGTGTCATGTCCAAGTTGTGATTTGTTGGCCAAAGTCAAGATCACTTCTTGTCCATCGACATTGATTACGAAACTTTCCTTGTCAATGGGTCCCGCTTAACTGGAATCATTAGGTTTGTTGTGCCAAAGCCAAGGCTTAGTTGATTCAGAGGAAATGGTTAGGAAAATGTATTGGATACATTGACGCATGTATTAGATATATATGTTTCGGACTTGGATGTCCACCTACCGGATCTAGGAATTGGATGGGATCCAATTGATCTTCGAGATCTACCTAGTTAAATATCATACACTTGTTGGCCAAAGTCAAGGTTGTGTGTTATTTAACGGGATCCTAGCCCACTAGGAAATGGGATTTCCCGAGTACTCAACAGAGGGTTAGAGACTTGTAGAAAATAGTGGGAGGCTAGTATTGAGTTTGCAATTTCATTCAGATACTTAGCTTTACGCGCTTATAAAATTTATTTCGTCAATTTTTAACATTAGTTGGACTAATAAAATGTTTATTTTTTCTTGTAACAGTTTGACTGTACCCATTTTAATCGTTAACTAGATAGTTGGACTATCGTAGTTAAGATGGCAAGCAAGGTAAATGTCCGAGACATCATCATGGGTGACAATGTCTTTAAGGGGACAAACTTCGCTGATTGGGAAATGAACCTAAGGATAGTCCTTGGGGCGGAGAGGATACTGTATACGATACAAAGACCTCTCTGGCCTAAGCCCACTGAGCCACTTGAGCTGGAGTTATGGAAAACTCACAGTGATGATTGTGACACGGCTCAGTCGATCATGCTTGCTTCAATGACTCAACACTTTCGTCGCCAAAATAGGGACTTGGATCCTTATAATATGATGGCAAGATTGCAAGATCTTCACCGCACTAATAAGCGGATGGCGAGGTACGAGTTAGTGAAGAAAATCTTTCGCTCCCGTATGACTGATGGTAGTTCTGTTGAGGTCCATGGGACTCAAATGATAGCCGATATTGATGAACTGGCTAATATGGGTATAGTCTTGGAGTCTGAGCTGGCTATAGATGTACTTCTACAGTCACTACCCGATACTTGGAAACAGATTGTCATCAACTACAAACTGATGAATTCGGATGACACTCTTGGAGAGTTATTATCGATTCTCAAGGAGTCAGAGAAAGAACTTCTGAAAGGCAACAAGCGCGAGGCGCACTTTGCAACAACATCTCAAACGCCGAAAGCTGGGCTCAAGGCAACTGGGGGTGTTAAGAAGAAAAAGCATAAGAACAAAGGCAAGGCCAAGTCAACAAAGGCTTCTGGGAAGCCAAGGGACAAGTCTCAAGATGTTTGCCTGAAATGCGGCAAGAAGGTCACTGGAAGCGTGACTGCCGCATGAACAAGGGACATAAGGAGGACATACAGGCGGGCAAGGCTCCGGCCTCAGGTATGTTTGTTATTGAGATAAATATGACTACTTCCAGTCTTAATAAAAATTGGATTTTTGATTCTGGCTGTGGTTCTCATATTTGTACTGATGTGCAGGATCTGCATGATAGCAGGAGACTGGCTTCGGGGGAGGTAGATCTACGACGAGTTGGAAATGGAACTTCTGTTGCTGTTTTGGCCGTAGGCACTTTTGTTTTGGAACTGCCCTCGGGGCATGTACTTAAACTAAATGACTGTTATTTTGTTCCTAGTTTACTAGGAATATTATTTCTGTATCTTTGTTAACCCAGTATGGGTACACTTTTGTATTTAAAACACCAGGTGTTATTTATATAAAATGATGCAGAAATTTGCAGTGCTGATGCAAATAATGGTCTTCATATTTTGAATATAAATGAATCTCCAAAATGTAAAATAACAAACAAAAGGCTCAAAATGAGTAATCCAAAGAAGAAACTTATTTGTGGCATTGTCGTCTGGGACACATCAACAAGACTCGCATATCCACACTTTCGAAGAGTGGGTACTTGGACGGATTTGATCCAAGTTCATATGACGTCTGCGAATCCTGTTTATTAGGCAAAATGCCTAAATCACCTTTTAGTGGTAAAGGTGAACGCGCCACTGAACTGTTAGCCCTCGTTCATAGTGACGTTGTGTGGGCCCATGTCTAGCCAGGCTAGAGGTGGATATCGATACTTCGTAACCTTTCGGATGATGCATCACGTTATGGTTATGTGTATCTAATGATGCACAAGTCGGAAACTTTTGAGAAATTCAAAGAGTTTCGACACGAAGTTGAAAAACAAACAGGCAAGAGTATTAAAACATTACGGTCGGCGGACCGTGGTGGCGAATACTTAAGTAATGAGTTTCAAGATTACTTGAAAGAATATGGTATTCTTTCACAATGGACTCCTCCTGGAACACCAAATTAAATGGTGTGTCTGAACGGAGAAACCGTACCTTGCTTGACATGGTAAGGTCGATGATGAGTCGCACTGAGCTGCCTATATCCTTTGGGGACATGCATTAGAAAGTGCAATTCTTATTTTGAATAGGGTTCCGTCAAAGTCTGTTGAACAGACTCCGTATGAGATATGGACAGGAAAGAAACCAGGTTTCTCATTCCTGAAGATTTGGGGTTGCTGGGCATACGTCAACGTTTGGAAGGTACCAAACTTGAACCCAAATCAGATAAATGCCTATTTGTTGGATATCCTAAGGAAACCAAAGGATATTACTTCTATAACCCAAAAGAGAACAAAGTATTTGTTGCTCTACATGAGGTTTTCCTTGAGAAGGAATTCCTAAATGCAGTGTTTAGTGGGAGGAAAGTAGAACTCGATGAAAGTCGTAGTGATACTGTTCCTGGCAATGAATCGAGAACGGAACATGAACAGTCCATCCAGGATGAGACTGAACCACAATCTTCAATTACACAAGGACTGTGTAGGTCGGAGAGAGTCAGGGTAATACCTGAGAGGTATGGATTCCTGATCTCACCTCATGTAGATATTAATCTTATTGAGGATACTGAACCGGCTACGTATGAAGAAGCGATACAAGGTATCGAATCCACTTTATGGCAAGAGGCCATGAAGGCCGAAATGGATTCCATGTATACCAACCAAGTTTGGACACTGGTTGATGCACCAGAAGGCGTAAAGCCTATTGGATGCAAATGGGTCTTCAAGAAGAAGACAGACATGGATGGCAACGTACAAACGTACAAAGCTAGGCTCGTAGCGAAGGGGTATCGTCAACAACTTGGAGTTGATTATGACGAAACTTTCTCACCCGTTGCCATGATTAAATCCATTCGGATAATGCTTGCAATAGCTGCATATTACGATTACGAAATATGGCAGATGGACGTTAAAACCGCTTTCCTTAACGGAAACCTGTTGGAGGATGTTTATATGCAACAACCTGACGGTTTTATCGCACCAAGACTTGCAAACAAGGTTTGTAAGTTAAATCGGTCCATTTATGGACTGAAGCAAGCATCGAGGTCATGGAACCAACGTTTTGATGAGGTCATAAAAGAATATGATTTCATTCAAAACGTAGATGATCCTTGTGTATATAAGAAGGTTAGTGGGAGTGCACTGACTTTTATTGTCCTTTATGTCGACGATGTATTGCTTATAGGCAATGACATTCCCAAGTTAACGTCGGTGAAAGCTTGGCTTTCATTGAAATTCTCCATGAAAGATCTGGGAGAAGCAGCTTTTATTCTAGGAATAAAGATCTACCGGGATAGATCTAGAAGGCTACTTGGACTCTCCCAGAGTACATCTATTGATAAAGTGTTGAAGAGATTCAACATGGATCAGTCCAAGAAGGGACTGTTGCCAACATCACATGGCGTCTTTCTATCTAGGGACATGTGTCCTAAAACACAAGATGAGAGAGACAACATGAGTCGGACTCCGTTCGCCTCGGCAGTCGGATCGATCATGTATGCCATGATATGTACACGACCTGATGTGTCCTATGCTTTGAGCATGTGCAGTCGATATCAGGCCGATCCAGGACAGGATCACTGGATGGCGGTTAAGAATATCCTTAGGTATCTTAAAGAACTAAGGATGTTTTCTTAATCTATGGAGATGGAGAACTTGAGGTATCTGGGTATACCGATGCAAGTTTCCAAACCGACAGAGACGACTTCAAGTCGCAAACCGGGTACATATTTTGCTTGAATAACGGAGCAGTGAGCTGGAAATCTTCCAAGCAAGATACTGTTGCCGATTCAGCAACTGAAGCGGAGTACATTGCAGCAGCTGAAGCAGCAAAAGAGGCAGTTTGGATCCGTAAATTCCTAATTGGATTAGGAGTAGTTCCGTTAGCAGCTGAGCCCGTTCCATTGTATTGTGACAATAACGGGGCTATAGCACAGGCTAAGGAACCAAGGTCTCATCAACGATCCAAAACATGTTCTTCGACGATTCCATCTGATTCGAGAGATCATACATCGTGGCGATGTGAAGATCGAGAAGATCGCATCAGAGGATAATATTGCAGATCCGCTGACGAAGGCTATTCCTCGGGAAAAGTTTGAGCGACATGTACATAGTTCAGGTATTAGATGCTTGAGTGACTGGCTATAGGCCAAGTGGGAGATTGTTAGACAGTAATGACCCATAGCGTCACTATTTTGTAAATGATATTGTATTATTGTACAAAATTAACTATGTAGTAATGAAATTGCCTTTTACCGTTTTGTAATTTATTTACTTTGATATATAAATGGTAAAAGTCCCTATGATTAGTTCCGGATTGTGATGATATGAGACAGTATCAATCCATAAAGGTTTAATCATTAAATATCCCTAGTCGTAGTATTATCGAGATTGGACATCGATAATGCGGAATAGACTAGTACTGCACTTGTGCATGTTGTGAGGGCACGACGGCATAGTTCTCATATATTTAAGTATTGGATACTTATGCAAGTGCGGTAGGAGTTGTGTTTTACCGATGGTACGGAAACAGCTTCGCTCTGGATAGACCCCGCGGAGTCCCATTGGTAGTATGTCTGCGTGTCTATGGGAGTCCGCTTCAGGGTAGGTGCATATGATCTTAACCTGAGATTTGCATCGCTAGTACTTACGACAATCGGTAAAATTTAGGTTTGGTGGTCCAGGGCTTTAACGGGTTCTGTGTATACCTCTTCTGGGTTTATCGAGAATCGTAGTGTACTGGGTGTGATGTCAAGATGGAAGTATCACTTCAGACATATGGAGATGATGATCGCGAGGGATATAGAACTAGTACTCTATAATGGTTGCAACCATCGGGATAATATGACTAGGTCAGGATTATCCGATTCAAAGAGACTGGTTGCTTGATGTCCGATATGTGTATCGTACGGGGCAGACACATCTCCAGCCCCAGGCCTTACATGTGATCATCAGATACTGGTTCGATATACACTATCTACGGTATACTACGCCTGTTATAGATCTAATATTCCAGTAAGAATATTTCTAGAGAATTGGGTAGGCATGGCGTTTTGCTAGAAGCTAACCTTGTCTTGTAAATCGGTAAAAACGTAGTACTTGGTACGTACGTGTTCGAATAGTTCGACAACCGGATTTACTGCCAACATATCTAGAGGTCTCTTGGGTCGCTTCCCGAAGATTCACCAATGACGTATGATTCAAACTCGATTAATCTTGGATTAATTACGGAGAGACTTTATCTTGGATAAAGTACTATATAAAGAGAGAGAACGATTAATTTAGAATTAATCGTAAAATTATTATATTCGATATAATAATCGGAATTCGATTTCGACGCGAAATTAAAATTAGATTTTAATTCGGGCAAACGAGTTAATTTAGAATTAATTCGTTAGCGACGTAAATAATAATTTCGCTAGGCGCAATTATTTATTTAAATTCGATTTAATTAACGTCGCGACGTAAGTTCGGTATTTCGGAAATATCGGATCCGAACGCGTGAGTGCACGTGGGCCCACTTTCATTTGGAAACGTGTGGGGCCCACATGACACATGTCATTATTTGCATTATTTAATTGTTGAAGTATTGCATGAAGATAGTGTACAAGCACTCAAGGGTATTGCATGGAAATTGAGTGTTAGACACTCTAAGCCTTTGCATGGTTTGTGTCATAAGTATATTATTATTTAATAATTATTATGACATAAATATAAATTGATTTTTGAAACAAAAATCATATCTCTTCTCCTCTCTCAAATTACCGAAACAGTGGGCATTGTTTTGGCTCTCCAATTCTTCATTTGTTTTGTGGCAAGACAAGAAGAAAGTGTACTTGTTTGGAACTCTAATATACAACTTTGGCTAGCAACATCAAGGGATCATACAAGGTGTTATGGGAAACTCATCTTAGAGCTTGGAAGGATCAAATATAGCTTGGAGCTTCTCTTTTCTGCTTGGCCGAATCCTTCACTGCACAAAGGAGCAAGTTTTGTTTCATCAAACGCATCCACATTCCGTTTTTGTGAGTATTGATTCCGCCATACTTCAATATAGTTCATTCTTTTATATATATTTTGCTTGTGCTTTTGATCTTGGGACATGGATTGGATTTCCAACACCCTTTAGGCATGTACTTAAATTAGGAAACTTTTATAATGTACCTAGTTTGACTAGAAACATTATCTCTATATCTAGTATAACTCATTGCGGGTATACCTTTATATTCTAGAACACTAAGTGTTTTGTTTATAAAGATGATATCGAGATAAACACATTAGATGTGAATAAAAGTATTTATATTTAGAATATAAATTAATCTCATACATATAGCATGACAAACTAATAGCTCAAACTAAATTAATTAGATGAGACTTATTTGTGGCATTGTTGTCTGGGATACTAACAAGACTCGTATATCCACACTTTCGAAGAGTGGGTACTAGGACGGATTTGATTCTAATTCTAATGATGTCTATGATTCTAGTTTATTGGGCAAAGTTCGTAAAATACGTTTTACTTGGTAAAAGTGTAAGTTCCACCGATCTGTTGGCCCTCGTTCATAGTGACGTAAGTGGGCCCATTGTTGGACAAAATGACCCATAGCGTCACTATTTGCACAGATCATTGTGTTGTTGTAGCAAATTAACTATGTGACAAGGAAATTGCACTCTCATCATTTGTGATTAGATCACCATAGATATATAAATGAAGAGAGGTCCCTATGATTAGTACCTGGACTGAGAATGATATGAGACAGTATCAGTCCCCGAAGGTTTAATCATTAATATCCCTAGCCGTAGTATTATCGAGACTGGACATCGATAATGCGGAATAGGCTAGTATTGCACTTGTGCGCGTTGTGAGGGCACAACGGCATAGTTCTCATATATATAAGTATTGGATACTTATGCAAGTGCGATAGGAGGTCGTGTTTCACCGATGGTACGGGAAACAGCTTCGCTCTGGATAGAGCCCTCGGAATCCCATTGGTATTATGACTATGTGTCTATGGGAGGCCGAAATCAAGTTAGGTGTGTATGGTCTTAACCTGAGACTTACATCGCTAATACTTACGATAATCGATAGACTTTGGTCTTGGTGGTAGGGGACTTTAAACGGGTTCTGTGTACACCATTTCTGGGTTTATCAGAGAGTCGTAGTGTATTGGGTGTGATGTCAAGACGGAAGTATCACTTCAGTCATATTGGAGTTGATGTCACGCAGGATACGGTACTAGTGCTCTTGAGTGTTGCGCAACCAATCGGGATATTGTGACCAGGTCATGTATATCCGATTATAGAGACTATGTTACCAGACATCCGACATGTGCTTCGGACGGGGCAGACACTTATCCAGCCCCAGCCCTAGCACGTGATTATCCGATACTGGGCCAATATACACAATACTACGGTATACTACGCTTGATACAGATCTATATATTCCTGTAAGAATATTTCTGGAGAATTGGGTAGGCATGGCGCTTTGCTAGAAGCCAACCTTGTCTTGTAAATCGATATAAACGTAGTACGAGGTACTTTCGTGTTCGGACAGTCCGACGATCGTATTTACTGCCAACATATCCGGAGATCTCATGGGTCGCTTCCTGAAGATTCACCGATGACGTATTACTCGCACTTTGATTAATCTGGGATTAATTAGAAGAGAGAGATAGAATTAATCTGGGATTAATTCAATGAGAGAGAAAATTAATCTGGGATTAATTGCGGAGATATTTTATCTGGGATAAAATATTAATTAAAGAGAGAGAACGATTAATTTGGAATTAATCGATAAAATTAATATATTCGATATATTAATCGAAATTGGATTTCGACGCGGAATTAAAATTAGATTTTAATTCGGGCAAACGAATTAATTCAGAATTAATTCGTTAGCGACGTGAAGTGAATTCGCTAGGCGAAATCATTTAATTATGACGCGACGGAAAATTCGTTAATTTGGAATTAGCGAACCCGAGCCCGAGAGTGATTGCGAGCGCATTCGCATTTCGAATTCGAGCGCGGCACGCAAGTCACATCAAGCGTCAAATCGCTAGTCGCGTCAATCGTCAAATCAATTGTCACTTTAAGTGATGTGACTTGACAACATGTCACTTTATTAAAGTGATGTGATGTGACTTAAAGCAAAAGTTGAAATGATGAAAGCCTTTTGCTTTCTTGACTTTTGTACTTGGTAAATGAAAAGTTTTTGGTATTGATTTTTTTTTATTTTGGAAATAAAATACAAATATAAGAAACCATTTGCCTTCTCTCTCTCATCATTCACGGTTTACACGTGAAAATGCTCTCCCTCCCTTTTCTCTTTCTCTCCTTCACGGTTGTTTGGCAACAGTCTTCTTCTTCTTCTTGTTCTGTTTTCTGCCGAGTAAATAGAGAAGCAAGGTGACGTTTTTGTTGCAAAACTGAGTGCTAGCACACACCTTGAGTGATACGTAGGTGATAGGGAAGTGTCTTCATGAGCTTGGAAAGCTTGAAGCTTGGAGCTTCAATGGAGTTCATGCATGGCCGATTCTTGGAGGAGGAAGCAGCCCCCACGCCGAGCAGTCTACCTTCTTCGCAGCTCACTGCCGAGCAGTAACATGCAGTGCGTTTTGGTTGTGTTCTTCCTAGCATCAAACCCATCAATGTGAGTATATTCCGCACCTCCTTTGATGTGTTCATATGTGGTTTTTGTGCATGATTTGTGATCCTTGGGACCTTGATTGAACTCTTAACAATGGTATCTAGAGCTTTTATTGCATGAAAACCGAATTAGGGTTCTTGAGCAAATTTGGGGCTTTTTGATTTTAGCTTGATTCTGTCTAATTGATTGTTTGAGAATGATTATATATGATTGAATTTGAGTTGTATGTAATCAATTTGATAAAAAAAATTGATTGGATTGATTTTCCCCAATTTGCTTATTTTTGGTCAAAACTTTAATTTGGGTAAACTCGATTTAGGCATGATTTGTTGAATTGTTTGATGCATTATGCTTGAATGAGGTTGAATTGAAGTTGTGCATGATCAATTTCAAGAAAATTGGATTAGATCAATTTTCCCCAATTCTTTAGGTTGAAATGAAACTTGAAATTGGGTAAAATGTGTTTAAGCATGTTTTAATTAAATTGGATGTTTAAGTATGCTTAGAACATGTTTAATTGAGATTGTGTGTGATCAATTTCATGAAATTGGATTGGATTCAATTTTCCCCAAATTGGAGGCTTGGCCGAAAATTGGAAGAACCCTAATGTCTTGGTAATTTTGTTTTGTTTGATCATTGGATGACTTAAAACAATTGGTTAATGTTGTTTTGAAGTTCAATTGGATTGAATTTTGATTTGGAACATTTTTCCCTTTTAAAGTGGCTTGGCCGAATCTTAGGAACATGAAATTTATTGTGATTTTTTGTTTTAATTCATTGGATGAATTGTATTTATTTGGAATTAAGATTGTGGACTCAATTGGATTGAAACCGAATCGAATTGAAAAACCCCTAATTGCCGAGACTTAATAGCATGTTAATTGGGTTTGATTTCAATGAATTGTGTTGGACACTATTTGGTTGTTAAAGTGCATGATTAATTAGGCTAATTGATATTTTAGAAATGTTAATTGGGTAATTGATTGTGTATTACACTTAGGTTAATTAATTGTGAAATTTGGAATTTTATAAGTTAATTAATTTGGGCTTGATTTTGGAAATTGGGCTTGTTAGGTTGTAATTGGGCTTTTGGGCTTTGTTGTAACAAAGTTGGGTTTAGGCAAAATTGGTTGGATCCAATTAGGCCCAAAACCGAATCCAAAAGGTCCAATTATGACTTAATGGACCTTAATTATTTAATTGGGCCTAATGGGCCAAAATTAATTTAAAGGCTTATGGGGTAACTCCCGGATTGGATTTTGGTTGTTCGGTTTGACCCGAGTTGACCAAAAGTCCACGCCTATAGAAATTAATTAAAAGCCCATTGGACTTTAATTAAATAAAACATTAGATGTTAATCGGGCTTTGAGACCCGTTGCGATTAAATTGGAATTTAAGTCGTAAAGGTTCGTTAATAAAAGTGTAATATTTAATTTAGAATTAAATAATGAATTAGAATTAAATACGTATTAATTGGATTTAATTATGTAGTTTAATTTAATTCGTAGAAATCGTACTTTGAGTACGTGTTCGCAAAACGAGTTTGACTCGAACAAAAATCAAATCTTTGTTTGAACATTGGATGATCACTAATAATCAAGATTAATTAATTTGATTGATTGATTGATTGATAACATGCTTGTATGAATACATGGTTGTGATGTTTGAATAATGTATATCGGATGGATATTAGTCGGGTTGGGCGATTTTGGAAATTGTAATAAATTTGATTTATTAAATTGGACCTGCGTGTCTAGCCTTATCTCTTATTTCTTGTATTCTCTTCTCACCTATTCCCCTCCATGTAAAAGAGGTTTCTTTAGAAGTGTAGTGTAACGGGTAGAAGTAATACAAGTGCTAGCGGGAGAGAGAAAGTGAGAGATTTGATCTAGGATCAATGTAAAATATCCATCCGCATATCATTATTATTTTATTTTCATATACGCTTTATTATGTATTTAGAATGCATGTTTAAGGGTGTATGATGATGAGACCTTAACAAAGATAATTAAATTGGTAGCCAATTTGCACGCGAAAAACCCTCGTTTTATATTAAGCAAAATATCCTTCCATTGAATGATTCTTGTTCAAGATCCGAAGTTGGCATTGTTTTTTATTGACCAAAGTCAAGACCTTTGTCAATCAAGGATGTACTTGAATCATGAGAGTTTTGTTGCATATCGGTGTCTTGTCCAATCGTGATTTTTATTGGCCAAAGTCAGATCACTTTTTGTCCAATGACATTGATTACAAAACTTTCCTCGTCAATGGGTCCAGCTTAACTGGAATCATTAGGTTTGTTTTTGGCCAAAGCCAAGGCCTAGATGATTCAGAGGATAGGGTTAGGAAAATGTAATGGATACATTGACATTATACATATGTTTCGGACTTGGATGTCCACCTAACCGGATCTAGGAATTGGATGAGATCCAATTGATCTGTGAGATCTACCTAGTTAAATAGCATACAGCTTTTTATTGGCCAAAGTCAGGGTTGTGTGTTATTTAATAGGATCCTAGCCCACTAGGAAACACGGTTTCCCGAGTACTCCACAGAGGGTTAGAGGCTCGACGAAAAATAGTGGGAGGCAAGTATTGAATTTGCAACATTCGTTCAATTACTCGCTAAACACGCTCATTTTATTTTATTCGTCATATTAATCAAAAGTATTAGTTGGACTAATATTTTATGTTGTTTTAATAAACAGTTGGACTGTATTATACTTGATTATATATAATTGGATTATATTAATCAATATATTTGAATTAATTAATTTCAGTTTACAGTTGATTTTATAATTGGATTATAGTAATCAATGTAATTGAGGTAATTAATTTGGATTATATTTGATTATATAGTTGGACTATTATAATCATTATAATATATATAGTACCACTAATCGTTGATTAAATAGTTAGACTATTGTAATCAAGATAAGAAATTGAAAAGTTGAATATTTAAAATATAATCTGGGATTAAAATATTTTAAATGATTTAATTTTCAAATTGGGAATAAATAATAGGTTACTTTATTTGATAAAATAACTTATTATACGTTACGCCCAAAATTAAGCAAATAGTAGAGCATAAAATCTTTGGAAGATTTATGTGATGATGACTTTAATGCTTAATTAATATACTTATAATAAATCTATCTTTAGATTTAAAAGTATTAAAATTGCAATTAATAATTCTTGGAGAATTAATTGACTATTCTAGTGGAGAAAAGTCAAAGTTTGCAATTAGGCATGTAGCACAAGGTGCATATCGTTTCAATATTCCGAAACCCAGGCTTGGCCAAAGGTTTGTGAAATATTGAAAAGGATAATTGACATATCCCAAAGTGACTACCATTTGGATATGGAAGACACGAAGGAATTAAAGAAAGGGCGAGGCTCTAAATTTAAAAATGTTTGTCTTAGTTATGTTCATAGCTAGTATTGAAATTAGATTTTAAATACTTAGTGTGGTACATAATATATATGTATTGATATTCAGAATCTACTTTGAGCAGGATACTGACTTCAAGCTGAGATTTCTCTGCGAATCGGAAACGGGACGAAAGTCGCTGTTTCGACCGTAGATACCTAAGTTTTAGGAACTGTTATAATGTAACTAGTTTGACTAGAACATTATCTCTATATCAGTGTTTAATCCATTGCGGATAAAACCTTTATATTCTAGAACACTAAGTGTTTTATTATATAAAGATGATACCGAGATAACACATTAGATGTGAATAACAGAATTTATATTTTGAATATAAATAAAATCTCAAACATATAAAATGACAAATAAATTAGCTCATATTGATTTGATCAATAGAGACTTATTTGTGGCATTGTTGTCTGGGACACAATTAAACAAGACTCGTATATCCACACTTTTGAAGAGTGGGTACTAGGACTGATTTGACTATTCAAATAAGGTCTACGAATCTAGTTTACTAGGTAAAGTACCTAAAATACTATTTACTAGGTAATAGTGTAAGTGCCACCGATCTGTTAGCCCTATTCATGGTGAAGTAAGTGGGCCCATATCTAGCTTGGCTAGATGTGTACATGAATATTTCGTGACCTTAACGGATGAGGCATCACGTTATGGTTATGTGTTTCTTTTGAAGAACACAAATACGAAACTTTGAGTTTCGACACGAAGTATACAAACAGATCGGCTGTAGTATTATGCCGCTACGGTAAGACCGTATTGGTAAATACTTAAGCAGTAAGTTTCATACGTACATGAAAGAGTACGTATTCTTTCATATGAGGACTCCTCCCGAGACACGTCAATTGACGGTGTGTCAGAACTAAAAACCAAGTTTTGTTGGACATGATTAGGTTTTTCGCGAGTCGCTCTAAGCTACTGTTTCCTTCAACAAGATATGTATTAACAGTGCAAAACTTATTTAGAATAAGGTTCCATATAAATCTGTTTGACAGATATCATATAGGATATGAACAGGGAAGAAACAAGGTTTCTCATTCCTGATAATTTGGGTATGCTAGGCATAACGTTTGGATGATACCAAACTAGAACCCAAATTGGATAAGTGCCAATATAGGTTATCCTGAAAAGGAAACCATAAGTATAGTACTTATAAATCTCACATGAGAACAATGTGATTGTTGCTCACCATGCGGTTTTTCCTGAGTGAAATACCGATATGCAGTGGTCAGTGGGAGGATAGTGATACTCGATGAAAATCGGAGTAATACTATTCATAGCACGAAGTCCTTAATGGAACACAAACAATTCATCTATGATGAATCTATACCATTAATCTTCAAATACACAAGAAACTTCGTAGATCGGATAGAGTCAGAAAACAACCTAGGGTATGGGTTTCTGATCTAACCTCATTAAGATGTCAATCTTATGGAGGTGTACCATCCGACTACGTTTAGAGGAAGTGATACGAGGTATCGACTCTCTGTTATGGCAAAGTGCCATGAGTCCGGAATGGATTCCATGTTTAACAACTATTTGGATACTAGTTGTTGTACCACAAGGCATTTCGCCTATGGTACATTAAACGTCTTCAAGGAAGACAAACATGGAAGGCAACATACCAACGTGCAAAGCAGGGCTTTTGACGGAAAGGTATCGTTATCAACATTGTGTTAATAACGGTTCAACCTTTTACCTGTTGCCATGGTAAATCCATTTTGAAGATGCTTGTTGATAACTGCATATTTCATTTATGAAATGTGTCAGTTGCAGATCAAAATCGCTTTCCTGAAAAGGAAACCTTTTGGAGGATGCTTGCAACATCCTGACGATTTTGTATAACCGACAAACAAGGTTTACCGGTTATTCGATCCATGTTTGGATTGAAGCAAGCATAGGGTTCTTGGAACTGACGTTTTGAAATAATCATAATAGTTTATGATTTAACTCAAAACGAAATAATTCTTGTGTATATAAGGAGGTTAGTGGGAGAGGGCACTGACAATGAAATTCCCATAAAATAATTGGTGAAATCTTGGCTTTCATGAATATTCTTTCAATAGAAATTCTCCGTAGAATTCTGGGGAGTAACAACCTTTATTCAAGGAATAAAGATCTACTGGGCTAGATTTGGAGTTGGTAACACTCTCTGAGAAATTGTACATTTAAAATGTACTTGTATTGGTGTCTCATACACTTCGAGCATATGGAGTCACAATCAGGTCAATCCAAGTGATAGTCACTGGATTGAAGTTAAGGACATCTGTTAGTATCTTAGAGAACTAAAGATGTTGTCTTAAACTATGGAGAAGGAGAACTTGAAGTGACTGGGATCACTACTGCAAGTTTCCGAACAATTAAATAATGCGGTACTATAAAGTTTGAACACTGGGACAGTGAGCTGGAAATCTTCCGAGCAAGATAACTGTTGCCGAATTAACAACAAATGCGGATTATTGCTGCAGCTGAGGCAGCAATAGAAGCCATTTGGATCGATAATAAATCTAATTAGATTAGATATAGTTCTGTTAGCAGCTGAGCTAGGCGTCAGCACAGGCTAAAGAATTAAAGGTCTCATCGACGATCCAGATATATACTTATATATCATCCGATTCGTTCGGATCATACATCGTGGCGATGTGATGATCGTGTAAATCGCGTCAGACGATAATTAAGCAAATCCGCTGACGAAAACCTTTCCTCAGCAATTTGAGCGAACCGTACATAGTTCAGGTGTGGGACACTTGAGTGACTGGCTATGTGCCAAGTGGGAGATTGTGGACAAAATGACCCATAGCGTCACTATTTGCAGAGATCATTATGTTGTTGTAGCAAATTAACTATGTGACAAGGAAATTGCACTCTCATCATTTATGATTAGATCACCGTAGATATATAAATGAAGAGAGGTCCATATGATTAGTACCTGGACTGAGAATGATATGAGACAGTATCAGTCCCCGAAGGTTTAATCATTAAATATCCCTAGCCGTAGTATTATCGAGACTGGACATCGATAATGCGGAATAGGCTAGTATTGCACTTGTGCGCGTTTGTGAGGGCACAACGGCATAGTTCTCATATATATAAGTATTGGATACTTATGCAAGTGCGATAGGAGGTCGTGTTTCACCGATGGTACGGGAAACAGCTTCGCTCTGGATAGACCCCTCGGAATCCCATTGGTATTATGACTATGTGTCTATGGGAGGCCGAAATCAAGTTAGGTGTGTATGGTCTTAACCTGAGACTTACATCGCTAATACTTACGATAATCGATAGACTTTGGTCTTGGTGGTAGGGGACTTTAAACGGGTTCTGTGTACACCATTTCTGGGTTTATCAGAGAGTCGTAGTGTATTGGGTGTGATGTCAAGACGGAAGTATCACTTCAGTCATATTGGAGTTGATGTCACGCAGGATACGGTACTAGTGCTCTTGAGTGTTGCGCAACCAATCGGGATATTGTGACCAGGTCATGTATATCCGATTATAGAGACTATGTTACCAGACATCCGACATGTGCTTCGGACGGGGCAGACACTTATCCAGCCCCAGCCCTAGCACGTGATTATCCGATACTGGGCCAATATACACAATACTACGGTATACTACGCTTGATACAGATCTATATATTCCTGTAAGAATATTTCTGGAGAATTGGGTAGGCATGGCGCTTTGCTAGAAGCCAACCTTGTCTTGTAAATCGATATAAACGTAGTACGAGGTACTTTCGTGTTCGGACAGTCCGACGATCGTATTTACTGCCAACATATCCGGAGATCTCATGGGTCGCTTCCTGAAGATTCACCGATGACGTATTACTCGCACTTTGATTAATCTGGGATTAATTAGAAGAGAGAGATAGAATTAATCTGGGATTAATTCAATGAGAGAGAAAATTAATCTGGGATTAATTGCGGAGATATTTTATCTGGGATAAAATATTAATTAAAGAGAGAGAACGATTAATTTGGAATTAATCGATAAAATTAATATATTCGATATATTAATCGAAATTGGATTTCGACGCGGAATTAAAATTAGATTTTAATTCGGGCAAACGAATTAATTCAGAATTAATTCGTTAGCGACGTGAATAGTGAATTCGCTAGGCGAAATCATTTAATTATGACGCGACGGAAAATTCGTTAATTTGGAATTAGCGAACCCGAGCCCGAGAGTGATTGCGAGCGCATTCGCATTTCGAATTCGAGCGCGGCACGCAAGTCACATCAAGCGTCAAATCGCTAGTCGCGTCAATCGTCAAATCAATTGTCACTTTAAGTGATGTGACTTGACAACATGTCACTTTATTAAAGTGATGTGATGTGACTTAAAGCAAAAGTTGAAATGATGAAAGCCTTTTGCTTTCTTGACTTTTGTACTTGGTAAATGAAAAGTTTTTGGTATTTGATTTTATTTTGGAAATAAAATACAAATATAAGAAAAACCATTTGCCTTCTCTCTCTCATCATTCACGGTTTACACGTGAAAATGCTCTCCCTCCCTTTTCTCTTTCTCTCCTTCACGGTTTTGGCAACAGTCTTCTTCTTCTTCTTGTTCTGTTTTCTGCCGAGTAAATAGAGAAGCAAGGTGACGTTTTTGTTGCAAAACTGAGTGCTAGCACACACCTTGAGTGATACGTAGGTGATAGGGAAGTGTCTTCATGAGCTTGGAAAGCTTGAAGCTTGGAGCTTCAATGGAGTTCATGCATGGCCGATTCTTGGAGGAGGAAGCAGCCCCCACGCCGAGCAGTCTACCTTCTTCGCAGCTCACTGCCGAGCAGTAACATGCAGTGCGTTTTGGTTGTGTTCTTCCTAGCATCAAACCCATCAATGTGAGTATATTCCGCACCTCCTTTGATGTGTTCATATGTGGTTTTTGTGCATGATTTGTGATCCTTGGGACCTTGATTGAACTCTTAACACCCATGTCTAGCTAGGCTAGAGGTGGATATGAATACTTCGTAACTTTTACGAATGTTGCATCTCGTTATGGTTATGTGTTTCTTATGAAACATAAATCGGGAACTTTTGATAAATTCAAAGAGTTTTAACATGAAGTAAAAAAACAGATCGGCAAAAGTATTAAGACATTACGGTTGGACCGTAATGGAAAATACTTTAGTAATAGTATTCTTTCAATATGGACTCTTCCCGGAACACCTCAATTTGACGGTATGTCCGAACAGAGAAACCGAACTTTGTTGGACATAGTTAAGTTAATGATGAGTCGCTCTGAGCTACCAATTTCCTTCACGGGATACACATTAAACAGTGCAATACTTATTTTGAATAAGGTTCCATGATAATATGTTAGACAGACTTCATATTAGATATGAACAGGAAAGATCATTCCTGAAGATTTGGGAATGTTGGGCATATGTTTGGATGATACCAAACTAGAACCCAAATCGGATAAGTGCCTATTTGTAGGTTATCCTAAGGAAACCAAAGTATAGTACTTATACAACTCATAAGAGAACAATGTAATTGTTGCTCTCCATGCGGTTGTCCTAAGAGGAATACCTATATGCAGTGGTAATTGTGAGGAAAGTAAAACTCGATGAAAATCAAAGTAATACTGTTCCAGGCACCGATTCCTTAACAGAACACAAACAATTCATCAGGGATGAAATTGTACCACAAACTTCGAATACACAAGAATCGCGTAAGTCAGAGAGAGTCAGAAAACAACCTGGGAGGTATGGGTTTCTGATCTCACCTCATGAAGATGTCAATCTTATTGAGGAAGACGAACCGGCTACGTATGAGGAAGTGATACAAGGTATCAACTCCCTCTTTATGGCAAAATGCCATGAAGTCTGAAATGGATTCCATGTATACCAACCAAGTTTGGACACTGGTTGTTGTACCGGAAGGCATTGTGCTTATTGGTACTATATGAGTCTTCAAGGAAGACATACATGGTTGGCAACATACAAATGTACACAGCTAGGCTTGTACAGAAAATGTATCTTCATCAACATAGTGTCGATTACGATGAAAATTTTTATCCGTTGCCATGGTTAAATCCATTTGGATAATGCTGCGTATTTCATTTATGAAATTTGATAGCTGAACATCAAAACCGCTTTCCTTCAATAAGGTTTGCAAGTTTGGAGGATGTTTATAAACATCCTAACGGTTTTGTCGTACCAAAACAAGCAAATAAGGTTTGCAAGTTAATTCAATCCATTTATGGATTGAAGCAAGCATTGCATTCTTGGAACTAATGTTTTGACTAAGATCATAATGGTATATGATTTAATTCAAAATGAAGATAATTCTTGTGTATATAAGAAGGTTAGTGGGAGCGCACTGACAACGATTGTCCTATATAATGATGACATGTCATTTCTTGGAAATGACATTCCCATAATACAATCAGTGAAAGCTTGGCTTTCATGAAATTCTACGTAGACTACTTGGGAAAGACAACATTTATTCTAGGAATAAGGATCTACTGGGATAGATCTAAAATTTGTTGGCACTCTCCGAGAACTCGTACATTGAAAGATATGTACGCGACCTGGTGTATCATATGCTTTGATCATATGGAGTCACAATCAGGCCAATCCAAGTGATAGTCACTGGATTGATGTTAAGAACATCCTTAAGTATCTTAGATGAACTAAGGATACTTTCTTAAGCTATGGAGAAGGAGAAATTGAAGTGACTAGGTTCACCGCTGCAAGTTTCCAAACCGAAAAAAATGACTATAAGTCGTAATAAGGGTACTATATAGTTTGAATAACGGAACAGTGAGCTGGAAATCTTCCAAGCAAGATATTATTGCCGAATAAACAACAAAAGCGGAATATTGTTGCTGCTGAGGCAGCAAAAGAAGTATTTTAGATCTATATAATCCTAATTAGATTAGGTGTAGTTCTGTTAGCTGCTGAGCTAGGCTACAGCACAGGCTAAAGAATTAATGGTCTCATCAACGATCCAAGTATGTACTTCAAATGACTTCATTTGATTCGTCGGATCATACATCGTAGTAATGTGATGATCGAATAAATCACATCAGATGATAACCTTGCAAATCCGCTGACGAAAGCTATTTCTCAGCAGAAGTTTGAGCGACATATACAAAGTTTAGGTGTAGGACACTTGAGTGATTGGCTATAGGCCAAGTGGGAGATTGTTGGACAATTATGACCCATAGCATCACTATTTGTACAAAACATGGTGTTGTTGTACAAATAAACAATGTGACAAAAGAAATTGCTCTTTTATCATTTGTAATTGAATTACCAAGATACATAAATGATAAAAGTCCATATGATTAGTACCAGATTAATAAGATATGAGACAATATTAATCCACTATGGTTTAATCATTAAATATCCCTAGTCGTAGTATTATCGAGACTGGACATCGATAATGCGGAATAGACTAGTATTTCACTTGTGCGCGTAGTGGGAGCATAACGGCATAGTTCTCATATATTTAAGTATTGGATACTTATGCAAGTGTGATAGAAGGTTGTGTTTACCGATGGTACGGGAATAGCTTCGCTCTGCATAGACCCCTCGGAATCCCATTGGTAGTATGACTATGTGTCTATGGGAATCCGAATCAGGGTATGTGTATTTGGTCTTAACCTGAGACTTGCATCGTTAATACTTGCGACAATCAATCTACTTTGGTTTTGGTCGTCCAGGGCTTTAACAGGTTCTGAGTACGCCTCTTCTGGGTATATTGAGAATCGTAGTGTATTGGGTGTGATGTTAGGATGGAAGTATCACTTCAGTCATATAGAGATGATGATCACGTAGGATACGAAACTAGTACTCTTAAGTACTGCAGTCATCAGGATAATATGACTAGGTCTTGATTATCCGATTATAGAGAATAGTTACCAGAGATCCGATATGTGCTTCGTACGGGGCATGTTGAGTTTCAATCAAGTCCCAAGAATCATCAATCATGCATAAAAACGAGTTGAATACAACCAAGGAGTAAGGCGGAATACATACTCACATTGATGGGTTTGATGCTAGGAAGAACAAGTTGCGTTTTCTGCCTCCCTCCAAGCTCGGCAGTGGCTTCCTCATGCAGTGGACTGCTCGGTTTTGCTCCTCTTTGAACCTATAGCTCTTGATGCCATTGTTGGTTATTATCTAGGTCCCAAGATCAAACAAGACATGAAAACAATGCGTGAATACACCAACGAAGATAGCGGAATACTTACATCGGTTGGTTGAGTCGAATCGGCAACAAACAAAGCACAAAATGCTCACTGGTTTGGCGCCACTGTATGCAGTTCACTGCCTTCTGTCTTCTGTTTTTGAGCTGCGAAATGGAGCTCCTAACTTGGTCGGATGGATCCCGGCTCATGGGTGAACCTCCCTACCACCTTCGCAAGACTCGTAAGTGTGCTAGCACTTGAATCTTCACCATGAAAACCCACTCTTGCTTCCCCCTAGTGTCACGCCATTTCTGGTTCTGAACCAGTCCATTTTTGTTCTGTTTTGTGCGTGAGAGAAGAGAAAGAAAATGGAGAGATAGAAATGTGTTGACTTGTTACAAAAGGTGTAAAGGCTTTTCCTTTTATATTTTGTAACAAGTCAACACATTTCTATCTCTCCATTTTCTTTCTCTTCTCTCACGCACAAAACAGAACAAAAATGGACTGGTTCAGAACCAGAAATGGCGTGACACTAAGGGGAAGCAAGAGTGGGTTTTCATGGTGAAAATTCAAGTGCTAGCACACTTACGAGTCTTGCGAAGGTGGTAGGGAGGTTCACCCATGAGCCGGGATCCATCCGACGAAGTTAGGAGCTCCATTTCGCAGCTCAAAAACAGAAGACAGAAGGCAGTGAACTGCATGCAGTAGCGCCAAACCAGTGAGAATTTTGTGCTTTGTTTGTTGCCGATTCGACTCAACCAACCGATGTAAGTATTCCGCTATCTTCGTTGGTGTATTCACGCATTGTTTTCATGTCTTTTTTGATCTTGGGACCTAGATAATAACCAACAGGGCAGACACAATTCCAGCCCCAGGCCTAGCATGTGACATCCAATACTAGATCATAATACGCAATACTATGTATACTACGCCTGACATAGATTATATATTCCTTAAATAATAATTCTGGAGAATTGGGTTGGCATGGTGTTTTGCTAGAAGCCAACCATGTCTTGTAAATCGGTAAGAATGTGGTACTAGGTACGCACGTATTCGGATACTCCGATGACCGTATTTACTGCCAACATATACAGGGATCTCATGGGTCACTTCCCGAAGATTCACCGATGACGTATGACTCGAACATAATTAATCTGGGATTAATTATAAGAGATTGAAAATTAATCTAGAATTAATTGCGGAAAAATTTTATCTGGGATAAAACTCTATTAGAAGAGAGAAAATGATTAATTCGGAATTAATCGATAAAATAATATATCTGATATATTATATGAAATTAGTTTTCATAACGGAATTAAAATTATATTTTAATTCGGGCGAATGAATTAATTTAGAATTAATTCGCGAGCAACTTTAATAGTAATTTTGCTAGGCATAATTATTTAATTAAATTTGATTTAATTAAGTCGCGAAGGAAATTCATTAATTTGGAATTAACAAACCCGGTCCCGAAGTGTGTTGCGTTACCCGACTTGAATTTTGAATTTAAAGTGGGGCCCACTTCACTTACATCACTAGTCACTTTTGTGATGGAAGTTATACCAACTTTTTGTGATGTTAGTCACATCACCTTTTTGGTGATGGAGGTGGTTGAGAGCATTAATTGGATTTTGCTCTCAACACACTTGCCTTTTGGTTTTGAATAAACCATATACACAATTTTTTGGTTTTGACTTGGTCATAAGTTCAATTATTTTAGAAAAAAAAAACAACCAAAACATAACCTCTCTTTCTTCTCTCCTTGGCCGATTGCCCTTCCATTTTTTTTCTTCTTCTTGGCTTGGCTGAGAACCACAAGGAAGAAATTGGAAGACTTTTGTTGCAAAATTCTTCCATTGCTAGCACATAAAGAGATCATACAAAGGTGATAGGGAAACTACTCCCATGAGTTTGGAAATCATTCACCAAAGCTTGGAAGCTCAACATACATCAAATGAGAAGCTTGGAGCAACTACACAAAAGGTTTAAAATTTTTGTTATCTCCTACATCCACTCAACCGAGCATTGTAAGTATTTTCCACTATTTTACTTTGCGTATTCACATGTTTTTTGCTTAAAGATCTTGGTTATTGTTCTTAGAGAACCCAACAATTGGTTCCTTTAGAGCCTTTGTTGTTCTTCTTTTTCATTGGTTTTGCCTTTGCCTTCTAATTGCCTTTCTTCTTCTTCTTCGTAGATTTAGAAGATTCGGCAAAATTTGCCTCGGTATTGGACCTACGAGGACCATTCATAACAGACTCGTAATTGGTCAGCTCATTTAGCAGTTCAGTCAATGTAAAAGTCAACTTATTCATAGACCAATTGCTTTTAAACTGCAGAAAACTCTTCAGAAGGATTTCCACGATCATTGTCACCTGGTTTTGCACATTGATAGGTGCACCATGGGTATCCACCATATTAAGATGAGATATCATCCTTAACACATGGTCTCGGACTGATGTGTCTTCCTTCATTCTAGCGGTCAATAGAAATACTATTGCCTCATGTTGTTACCGGTCTGAAAGTTGCCAAAACATGTTCTATAATGACTGCATAATCATTGATGTTGTCGCCATAGGCTCATACTGTGCAGTAAAAGCCTCGGACATGGATGCTATCAAATAGCTATGGGCTTTCTAATCAGCTTTAATCCAATTATTATAGGCATTACGTAAAGCTCTGCCAACATTTGGTGCTGGCTCAAGAGTACATTCCTCAATTATGACAAATTTAAGGTCTTCTCATACCAAAATATCATTCATGTCACTTTTCAATTTAACATAATTATCCCCAGTTATTTTTTCTTTTCTTTAAGAATTGAGATAATT
>SKCR01003738.1:0-168610 GCA_019454045.1 Zanthoxylum bungeanum
TGATTCCCAAGACTTGACTGCCTGCCATCATGTAAGGCCTTTGAAACGATACCCACTAGTCCAAGATTGTCACCGCCATATACTAGGTGCATATTCCTTTCGGAAATAACTCGACCCAATTCTTGTGCTACCTGCTATGTATTGTGGCTTAGTACCAACACTAGTACCACAAAAGACACAAATGTTTACAACTCGTCTTCTGGAAGTGGCTTCCATTTTTATGTATTTCTTTCTCAGCTCTGGATGCCTTCAAAAGTGCAATGATGGGTTGAATTTATAGAACCTGAAAAAGGGTGAGTAACAATAGCACTAGTATCTTCCAAAGGACGATTAGTAGCAAAATAGTAAATCGTGAAATGTCAAAAGTTTGGATCCTGTCGGAGAAAATAAAAGAAAATAACAAAACAAATCATAATTATTAGGAAAAGACAAAGAGATATAATATTTACAAGAAAGTAACGGCTTGAAAGACGTCTATTATGCGTTAAGGACAAGCTTCCCATCCAATTTTCTTATAAATTGGCAAACAGAGTCTTTTTGAGTCAGATTCCCGAGACTTAACTGTTGTCTTTCTTTACGGAATTGTGTATATAACATATGAATTACGTGATGCACATATCCACTGGAATGCGTCTCAAGAGTCTTAGATATGTCATCCAAAGACTCCTTACTCAAGTCATCCCTAATGAATTTAATCTTATCTTCACGTTTATCAGACACCATTCCTAAAGAATGACAACGAGTATTGCATGTCATACGAGCACAATTTAAACAAACACCCATTCTTTTAGCTCTTCTCTTTTTAGCATAGGTGCTTCTTCCTAAACCAGACAGATGTGAATAAAAGAGTCAGAAGACTCACCTGCCATTAGAACTCGTGCTTCAATAATCCAACGAATGTCAGTAGGAATACATTTGATCATCAGCAGTCTCATCTGTTCCAAGCAAGCTTTGTAAAATTTCATCAGAGATTTTTGAGAGAGAGATGGAAATTGCTTGTGAAGATTTGTGAGAACTTCTTCCATCCTGAAATGTCTTAACCTGCAAAAACTAAACACAACACCAAATTAAATCACACCAAATCACAATATATACACAAATTGCATGGGTTACCTCCCAGCTAGCGCTAAGTTTAACGTCGTCAGCTAGACGTGACTGCCTGAATGTTAGGCTGGATTTGAAAGTGTGACATTTTCTTTTGGTCGCTCAGATGATTCTCCCCAGTAGTGCTTGACCGCTTGTTTTTAACCTTGAATGTTTTGTTGGAGTCAGGATCGTGTAACTCAACAGCTCTATCTGGTAAAACCTTGGTGATTAGGAATGGACCTGAACACTATGATTTTGGCTTCCATGGGAAGATTTTTACCGTTGATTTGTTTAACAGTACCTTCTGCCCTGGTTCCAGTTGTATGCGCACTAAATTCTCATCATGATTCTTCCTGACCTTTTTTTTGTACAGTTTGTCATTCTCAAAAGGCTGAATGTGAAATTCCTCCAATTCATTGAGCTGGTAGAACTGTTCTCTTCTCTGTTGCTTGTAGTGCATGAATTGGCTTCTTTAGTGCGCAGTACATTTTATCTTCAGGCTCCATAAGCAATTGACATGCTTTAAGTTTGTCAGTAGAAATTTGTATAGCATCGTAAGGCTGGATGGTACTATTTATCACATCAAGTCTGAAACACTCCTCCTTCTCGTCATTCGGGAAATTCATGGCTTTGAAAATGTTGAATGTTACTTCTTGGTCTTGTACCCTCATGGTTAGTTCTTTTTTTTTGTACATCAATAATGGTTCGATCTATAGCCAAGAATGGTCTCCCGATGATGATCGGCACGTCTTCGTCTTCCTGCATATCAAGGACAATAAAATCTGCTGGGAAATTGAATTTGTCAACTTTGACCAGCACATCTTCAACTACACCTCTAAAAAATACGAGCGTTTTTATCAGCAAGTTGTAGAGAGACTGAGGTGGGCATTGTTTCTCCAATCTGTAATTTCCTGAAAATAAAAAAGGCATCAAATTAACACTCACACCTAAATCACACAAAGCCTTACCGAAGTCATGTTCTCCTATGGTGCAAGGAACAATGAAACTGCCAAGATCTTTCAACTTCGGGGAAGTTTCCTCTGAATGATTGCACTGCATTCTTCTATCAATGTTACTGTCTCATAATCTCTCAATCTCCACTTTCGTGAAAGAATATCTCTCATGAATTTGACATAGCTGGACATTTCTTCCAACGCTTTTGTGAATGGAATGTTGATGTGCAACTTTTTAAACACCCCAAGAATCGAGCAAACTGCTTGTCTAGTTTGTTTTCTGGAGACGCTGTGGAAAAGGTGGAGGTGGAGTGATCATTTCTTGATATTTTTTCCTTTGCTTCTTTTTCCTCCTTCTGTGGAACTGCTTCGCTGCTTTGTTTTGGAACTTCCTCAGCAGTTGCATTGATTCCAACATCTTTGTTGATTTCAGTACCCCGACCGCTTTTAACACGATGGCATGACATTGCTCCTTCCCCATGTTCCTTGGATTTGGTTCTGTGTTGCTAGGAAGATTTCCTGGCGGTCTGTAACTCTGAGCATTGGCCAGTTGTCTAATTTGATTCCCCAGTGCTTTAATAGAAGCAGATTGACTTTGAATTGATGATGCTTGGGATTGAAACATAGCATCATATCTAGCTGCTTGAGAGTCATGTTTTGCTTCTATCTTTTTCAAGTGGGTCAGCACTTCTGTTATTCCTGATTCATTTGCCTGCTCCTGGGCCTTTGTTCTGCTATTGGAATCCGGGTAGTGGGTTGTTCATTTTCCCTGAATTGTTGCTCCATGCGAAATTAGGATGATTCCTCCACCCTGGGTTGTAGGTGTTGGAATATGGATTTTCCTCTGTCTGTTGAAATTGTTGACGTAATTCACCGTTTCTTTATGTTGGATTGGCTCTAGTGCTCCTCCATATGGTGAACTTGTGGTTCCGGCAATGTTTACAACTTGTGCGCTGAGTGTTTTGATGAGTGGTAAATGTATCACTATTTCCCACTCATTTAACTTAATATTTTGTATAGTTTCTTGAGTTTTGTGAATATTTTGATGTGTTTTGTGTTATTTTGTAGATAATAAAGTTTCAGGACATTCTGGAGGTGATTTGGAGCAAAACTGTGAAAATTGAAAAAAAAAAGAGCATTTTGGTAATTTTGCGCGTCTCGACTCCTAATGTGCGCCGAGAGCTGCTAATGTGCGCCGGGTCCACAAGTCAGAGTTTGAGAAGTTTGACTTTGCTAAAGTGCGTCGTGCCACGTGTCATCATCACAAGCGATCTGCTAACGTGCGCCGCATGCCACGTGTCAAAATTCAACGAGCCGACATCAGCCAGCCGCGCCTTGCCACGTGTCACCTTATCTCTCCAGCCGCCCTGCCACGTGTCAGATAAGATGCAAAGCAACGAATCAGAGACTGCCACTTCAGCGCGTCACGCCGCGCAAGGCTTGCGCGGTCCGACGCGCACCTCTTACTCGGGCCTATAAATTCGGCTCGAATTTTCAATTTCAAATGTACCTTTTTCTTGAAATCCTCTGATGTAAATAGGGAATTTTCTTCTTAGTTTCTTTTATTTTCAGTTTTGTAATTAGTTTTAATTACGTTCTGAAATAGTAATAGTAATTCTATATTTTTTTTAATAGTAATTTATTTTTACTTTTACCATTTTACTATGAGGAGGTAATTTTTCCCTACTAAGGTAAAAATATAATTCTTTACTATTGTTATTTAGATTTATCTCCCTTAAATATATATATATAAACTATCTAAAACCTGACTAAATGAGGATACCGCCATACTGGTCGGTTGGTTATTCAATTTAATCTGGTTAAACCTGACTTAATGAGGATACCGCCATACTGGTCGGTTGTAATTAAATTTTCTTTCCGCCTTTATGTCTAGTTTATTTTGGTTCCACCTTTATGGCTGGTTTATTTTGGTTCCCCCCTTTATGGCTGGTTTATTTTTGTTCCGCCTTTATGGCTGGTTTATTAACAAATATTACCGCCTTAATGGCTGGTTGAACTTAATTTGACTTAATCAAGTTACCGCTTATATGGCTGGTTGGTAAAATTATCATAAGTACATATATTATATTATGGGAGATATCTAAATAGTAAATAGTAGAAGTTAATTCATTTTACCTTAGCATTTTATTTATTTTTCTGCATTTACTTTTTTATGTTTTTTTTTTACTTGTCCTAATTATGTGTTGTAACTAAAGTTAGTTTTCTAGGTTTGTGATAAAATCTAATATCACCCGGTTCATAAGATGTTATTTTATAGTTTGAGTAATTTAAAGATGTACTTATTAAGTCTTAAGCTTAATGTTTCTTATTGTTTGATCACCAATAAGATTGGTGTGGTAAATCTAAAATGAACTAGATATAGGGTTTTAGGTTTCAACCTTTGATTTAATAGCCCACGATCTTCCTTGAGGATAGATAACCCTTTAATAGATTTCCTTACAGGATAGACATATACATGTCGGGCAGGGGTAGCCATAATTGGAACTTAAACTTAATGAATCCAGATAATTTGGTTGACATAGACATATGGTTTCAATTGGGTTAAACTGGGTATTTGCGTCTGACCATCGACAGAGGCTTTTGCATATTTCGTGTTCCAGGTTAGTAAACTGATTTATTTCACAAACATAAAATAATCACTTCATCTCTTTTAAAAGATATTAGAATGATTCACACCCTAGATCTTTGTGTCTTTTGTTATTTTCCTTAGTATTTTCTTTTGTATTTTTATTTATTTAGCAAATCTACAATCAACCAAATCAATCAAGCAATCATTCTCTTCTCCCTCAATTAGATATCTGTAAATAAATAGATTCAATAATAAATAACAATAATAGGAATTAAGTCTTCGTGGGATCGATTTTTTTATACTACTTGAACGATACGTGCGCTTGCGTTATACGTGTGTGTTTACGTGGTGCACAAATTCAGAGTCAAGCGGCGTCTATATAGAGAATGACAGATCAAGTTAGACAATTAACAGAGAACCCGAATCACATATCTCACGGAGCAAATTCAAATACTATTGAAGAAGCCTTTCAATATCCTGAGATTCATCATGACATCATAACAGAGGACGAGGCTAAGCAGTATCAAGAATCTGAGGTATCAGTTCAGGAGCCTGAACCAACAAAGTCTCAATTTGATTTTTATTATTCTGACTCTGACGAGGATGAAAAAGCTGAGCTATTTGTACCAACTGCACCAACAACGGAGGATCAAACTTTCAACCCTCAAAATGAAGATCTTGGAGATTCCATTGCACAAATGTTTGAAGAAGATCTACCTAAGCCAGTCAGATCAGAGGACGAAGACCTAAAATCTGACATTTCTTTTTCATCCTCAGGTTGACAATTTTGAAGCATGTATTTCACAGATGACAAATGAAGAGCTGAATATGGAAATTTTCAAATACATCTGTGAAGAAAAGGTGGAGTAAGAAGCAGATCAAATGGAGGAGCAATTGTCAGACCAAATTGAAGATCCAGTGAATTCAGGCGAAACATCATTGTTTTGGGGAGTACAAATCAAAGACATCACCCATAAGCTTGACAGAATGGAAATTCCATTCCAAATCAAGCACCATACAAGACCTCCTGATTTCTTTCTTTCTTTGCAGGAACCACTGGAGCAACAAGGAGCAAAAAGGTGGCACGAGCACTGAATGAGACAAAATTATTTTTGCCCCTTTACCGTTGGAAGAGACCCTTCAAAAGAACGCTCATGGGATTGTCTTTAATCGGACATCCAAAACAACGCTGAAACCTCATTGACAGATGGATTTAAGTCACGTCTGGCTGAAGATGGAAAATTTAGCGCTAACAGGGAGGCAACCCATGCAATTTGTTGTGATTTTTGTTTTCATATTTTGTGTATACATGTTGTAGTGTTTTTAATTTTGTGTGTTATTTTTTGTAGGGAAAAACACAAATGGAGCATTTTTAGAACAGAAGGAATGGTGTTTGGCAATCAGAAAGAAGAGAGCTAATTCATTTGTGATGGCTGAGTAAAAAAATTAATTCTTGAGACGCATCCTAATGAATTTATACTAAGCGAGTGGCGTATTGCGTACACAATTCCGTTGCCTTAATTATTGCTTTGTTTTGCTTTTCTATTGTAATTATCTTTATTTTCGTAGACAGGATCTAGACTTTTTGACCTTTCATGATTTCTTTTGTTGTTTAGTAAACAAACGTCCTCTGGAAGATACTAGTGCTATTATTACTCACCCTTTTCAGGTTCTATAAATTCAACTCATCATTGCACTTTTGAAGACATCCAGAGTAAAACATGGAAGCCACTTCAAGAAGACGAGTTGAAAACATCTGTGTGTTTTACGGTATCAGTGTTGGTACTAAACCACAATACGAGGAAGCAGCACAAGAATTGGGTCGAGTCTTAGCTGCAAGGAATATGCACTTAATATATGGCGGAGGAAATCTTGGACTTATGGGGATCGTTTCAAAGGCTGTACAGGAAGGAGGCAGTCATGTTGTTGGAATCATCCCAAAACCCTTGGCAGAAGCAAATATTATTGAACCATCAAACGGAGAGGAACTGATCGTGCCAGGTATGTCTGAACGACTGGTAGAAATGATTAACCGTTCTGATGCTTTTATTGCTTTGCCAGGTGGCTTGGGTACATTGGAAGAAATTTTTATAGTACTATCTTGGGAGAACCTGAACATACACCAGAAACCAATTGGGCTGTTTACCGTTGATGGATTTTATGATTTTCTTTGTGTGTTTCTTGATGATGCCCGGAGAAATGGGTTCGTGTCAAAACCTTTAAAAGAACTACTCTTTACTGCCAGAACTGCTCCGGATCTAATAGACCAACTCTTAGCCTATGAACCACAAGTTGACCCTATCCTTTCAAAAATAAATTGGTCTGAGGACGATCGTGGTAAGAGGCGTCGTGTTAATTTGGATCTTAACCTTTAATTTTCTGTAGAATTTCAGCTAACCAGGTACTATCTCCTAAACCCTTTTCTATTGTTTAAGACATTGGGGACAATGTCTCATTTAGGTTTTGGGGAGGAAATTAGTTGATCAGTATCTTGTTTTTAGTTTGTGTGTTATTTTTATTTTTAGTCCAAAATTTTTTGAAAAATACAAAAAAAAATTGAAAAATTTTCAAAAATTACAAAAATATTTTGCGTTTTTGTGTTTTGACTAAAAAGGTGAAATTGGTAAGAGATAGCTGAGTAAGGAGTTTCCACTCCTGAGACGTATCTCAAGCCTATTTTCGAAATAAGTTAATTTTTGTTTATTTCCTTTTGAATTATTTAATTTGTGAATTCTCCATAAAACTGACTAAAATGGATCTTCATATACTCAGTTGGCAGGTATTATCAATATGCCTAGAAACATACGGACATGAACTAAAATTAAAAAGTTTGTAATATTCAGTGCTCCAGTTTAATTGGGGAAGCATCTCAAAAAGCAATGGAGTAAATAAAAAAAAAAGGGAGATCCTAGTTATTAAGTCTGTAAGGGTGTTTTAACACCTAGTGCTCTAAAGCCAACTGGTTTGGGAGTCACTGGCCCAAAGCTCGCTACATGGATCAAAGATGCTGCAAAATATATATATATATATCTGAAGTCTGAGTAATTAAGTCCGTAGGGGTGTCTTAACACCTGATGTCCTAAAGCCAACTGGTTTGGGAGTCACCGACCTAAAGCTCGCTACATAGATGGAAGATATTGTATATAAATAAAAAATAGAGAAAATCAAAGAAAAAATCAGAAAAATCAGAAAATTTATTCCATTGCTACAAAAAGGTGTGAATTCTGATAAAACTTTAGGATAAAAATATTACTCTCTTATCAACTACACTTATGACTGTTGTGGGCAAAAATAAGTTGTTAAATATTTTGTTGGCTGTGTATATGGAGAATGATAAAAATAATCGGAGAATTTACTTGTTCAGTAATTTAGAATGAAACAAAACATCTAGTAACTTGGAGTAGAAGTTTCACCTGATTAGTCACAAACTTCTTTATTCTCTTTTCTCTTGTCTTTTTGCTTTTGTGTGCATTAGTTTCATTATTTTTTTACTTTTATAAAATGTTTGTGGGTATCATTGCTGTAAACCCTCACGAGACTACAACTCGTCCACTAGGGACACCTAGGGGTTTAAAGGCTTGTTGCATATGCTAAATGCAACCGTGATCCCTACGAAAGTGGCTTAATTAAATTTTATTATGTTATTTTATTTTGCTCGAGGACTAGCAAAATGTTAGGTTTGGGGGTGTGATGAGTGGTAAATGTATCACTATTTCCCACTCATTTAACTTAATATTTTGTATAGTTTCTTGAGTTTTGTGAATATTTTGATGTGTTTTGTGTTATTTTGTAGATAAATAAAGTTTCAGGACATTCTGGAGGTGATTTGGAGCAAAACTGTGAAAATTGGCAAAAAGGGCATTTTGATAATTTTGCGTGTCGCGACGCCTAACGTGCGCCGAGAGCTGCTAACGTGCGTCGGGTCCACAAGTCAGAGTTTGAGAAGTTTGACTTTGCTAACGTGCACCGTGCCACGTGTCATCATCATAAGCGATCTGCTAACGTGCGCCACATGCCACGTGTCAAAAATTCAACGAGCCGACATCAGCCAGCTGCCTTGCCATGTGTCACCTTATCTCTCTAGCCGCCCTGCCACGTGTCAGATTAGATACGAAGCAACGAATCAAAGACTGCCACGTCAGCGCGTCGCGCCGCGCAAGGCTTGCGCGGCCCGACGCGCACCTCTTACTCGGGCCTATAAATTCAGCTCGAATTTTCAGTTTCAAATGTACCTTTTTCTTGAAATCCTCTGATGTAAATAGGGAGTTTTCTTCTTAGTTTCTTTTAATTTCAGTTTTGTAATTAGTTTTAATTACGTTCTGAAATAGTAATAGTAATTCTATTTTTTTTAATAGTAATTTATTTTTACTTTTACCGTTTTACTATGAGGAGGTAACTTTTCCCTGCTACGGTAAAAAGGTAATTCTTTTACTATTGTTATTTAGATTTATCTCCCTTAAATATAATATATAAACTATCTAAAACCTGACTAAATGAGGATACCGCCATACTGGTCGGTTGGTTATTCAATTTAATATGGTTAAACCTGACTTAATGAGGATACCGCCATACTGGTCGGTTGGTAATTAAATTTTCTTTCCGCCTTTATGGCTGGTTTATTTTGGTTCCGCCTTTATGGCTGGTTTATTTTTGTTCCGCCTTTATGGCTGGTTTATTAACAAATATTACCGCCCTAATGGCTGGTTGAACTTAATTTGACTTAATCTCAGGTTACCGCCTATATGGCTGGTTGGTGAAATTATCACAAGTACATGTATTATATTATGAGAGATATCTAAATAGTAAATAGTAGAAGTTAATTCATTTTACCTTAGCATTTTATTTATTTTTCTGTATTTACTTTTTTATGTTTTTTTTACTTGTCCTAATTATGTGTTGTAACTAAAGTTAGTTTTCTAGGGTTGTGATAAAATCTAATATCACCGGTTTATAAGAGTTTATTTTATAGTTTGAGTAATTTAAAGGTGTACTTATTAAGTCTTAAGCTTAATGCTTCTTATTGTTTGATCACCAATAAGATTGATGTGGTAAATCTAAAATGAACTAGATATAGGGATTTTAGGTTTCAACCTTTGATTTAATAGCCCAGGATCTTCCTTGAGGATAGATAACCCTTTAATAGATTTCCTTACAGGATAGACATATACCTGTCGGGCGGGGGTAGCCATAATTGGAACTTAAACTTAATGAATCCAGATAATTTGGTTGACATAGACATATATGGTTCAATTGGGTTAAACTGGGTATTTGCGTCTGACCATCGACAGAGGCTTTTGCATAATTTCGTGTTCCAGGTTAGTAAACTGATTTATTTCACAAACATAAAATAACCACTTCATCTCTTAAAAGATATTAGAATGATTCACAACCCTAGATCTTTGTGTCTTTTGTTATTTTCCTTAGTATTTTCTTTTGTCTTTTTATTTATTTAGCAAATCTACAATCAACCAAATCAATTAAGCAATCATTCTATTCTCCCTCAATTAGATATCTGTAAATAAATAGATTCAATAATTAATAACAACAATAGGAATTAAGTCTTTGTGGGATCGATATTTTTATACAACTTGAACGATACGTGCGCTTGCGTTATACGTGTGTGTTTACGCCGGTCATGTTTCCAAGTATTTGCACATCTGATCCAACTTAGTTTTCACTGCTGAGTTGGCTCCAACTTCATATATTCCTGCAATTTGTTGAATCATGCTCCTTTCTGTTGGCCACAATGAATTGTTGTTAGCCATTTCTTCGATTAAGTCTCAGACTTGATCTTATCCTTTTGCCATCAAAGCTCATCCAGCAGCAACATCAATTATGGTTCTCATCAATCTGGAAAGTCCATAATAGAAAGTTTGGACTTGAAGCCATTTTGGAATCTCATGGTGAGGACATTTTCGGAGCAAATCTTTGTACCTTTTCCCAAGCTTCGTATAGAGTTGTACAAATGATGTGATGTCATTTCTCAGTTTTGCTGTTCTGGTTGGTGGAAAGTACTTTGCAAGGAATTTGGTGGCTAGAGTATTCCAAGTTATTATGGAACTTGCTGGTAGTGAATGTAGCCAAGCTTTTACTCTGTCTTTCAAGGAATATGGAAAAACTCACAGTCTCATTGCTTCTTCAACTGCTCGGTTGTAGTTGAAAGTACCGCAAACTTCCAGGAAGTTATTGATGTGGACATTAGGATCTTCAGTTGCATCCCCCCCAAACTGAACTGACTGCTGAATCACCTGAATGCATGTTTTGATGTCCCACGCATTTTCTGGTAAGGGAGGATGTACAATGCAGGAAATGAAGCCGTCAACCACCGGAATGGTTCTGTCACGAATGGGAATTGGTGGTGCAACTTCTAAAGGTTCAGGTTCCATATTAACAATTGTTTCTTGCCCTTCTCGCCTTTCCCTTCTCAACTGTCTGATGGTTATTTCAATCTCTGGGTCAAGTGGTCTGAGTTCAAAGCTTCTGGTTCATCTCAAGTAGTTTCTGAGAACCTGAAACACAAGAAAACAAAAATAATAAGAAAAAGAAAATTAGACATAAGTAAAGGTATCTAACCTCAAAACTAATAGTGAAAGATAAATAAGTCCCCGGCAACGGCGCCAAAAACTTGACCGGCGTAATCACACGTGTATAACGCAAGCGCACGTATCGTTCAAGTAGTATAAAAAGTATCGATCCCACGAGGACTTCAAACCTTTTTTTTTTTTATCAATTTATGAAGTTAAATGTTTACAAGTATCTAATAGATTGATTGTTTAATTGGGTGGTGACTTTAAAACTTAAAACAAGTAAATAAAATTGCTTGAAAGTAGATTGAAGAAAATTCATATTTATAAAACTATCCAGGGTTGTGAATCCTTCCAATATCTTTTTAAAAGATGAAGTGGTTATATTTACGTTTGTGTAATATATTGGTTTATTAACCTGGAACACAAAATTATGTACAAGTCTCTTCCGATGGTCAAATACAAATACCCAGTATAACCCAATTAATCATATTCCTATGTTAACCAAGTTATCTGAATTCATTAAGATTAAGTTCCAATTATGGCTACCCTGCCCGACAGATATATTCCTATCCTGTAAAGAAATCTATTAAAGGGTTATCTATCCTCAAGAAAGATCGTGGGCTATTGAGTCTAAGGTCTTTAACCTAAAATCTCTTTTCCAAGTTCATTTTAAGTTTACCAGTTAAATTTTATTAATGGCCAGTTAATAAAAAGCATTAGGATTAAGGCTCAATAAATAACCTTTATATTACCCAAACTGTAATTTAACCCCTTATAAACCGGTGATATTGGATTTCATCACAACCCTAAATAACTGGCTTAGTTACGACACATATTTACGGGTAGTAAAATTTAAATAAAAGAAAAGACATAAAGTAAATGCTGGAAATTAAATTACTGGAAAGTAAATGCTGGAAATTAAATTACTGGAAAGTAAATTACTGGAAAGTAAATGCTGAAAGTAAATAAAGTAAAAGTACAATAAAGAAAATGCTGAGGGAAAATGATCCACTTTTATTACTACTATTTTAGATATCTCCCTCAATATAATATATTAACTTTGCGTGATAATTACCAACCAGCCATATAGGCGGTATCCTGATTAAGTCAAATTAATAATTAATTACCAATCGACCAACCAGGCGGTATCCATGCTTAGTCAGGTTAAAACCAATTTATAATTAATTACCAACCGACCAATATGGCGGTATCCTCGTTAAGTCAGATTTTAAATAGTTATTATATTATAATTAGGGAGATTAATCTAAATAGAAATAATAAAAGCTTTACCTTTTATCCCAGCAAGGGAGAGTTACCTCCTCATTGCTTGAAAAGTAAAAACTGAAAAAGTAAAGAAAGGAAAGTAATGTGCGTAAAAGTAAATTGCGGAAAGTAAAAACTAAAAAGTAAAGAAAAGAAAGTGCGAAAGCAGAAATTAATTACTGAAAGCTGTAAATAAACAAACAAGATACAATCTTATTAGTTATTCTTAAGGAATTTCAAAGAAGAAAGTATGAATTTACAAATGAAATGGCTTGGTATTTATAGGCAAAATTTTGCCTCCATCAAACCATTATTAATTGCTCCACTAATTGCTCCACCAAATCCATTATTAATTGCTATCATGTTTGGTGAGAGTTTGACTATTTTTATTTTTTATTTATTTATTTATTTTTTTGCTTTGAAAATGACTTTAATAATTACGCATAACACACTTTTGGATGTTTCATCAATTTCGGTCATGCAATCTTCAGAATTCGAAATTATTTTGTTCTTAAAAGTTGTAGATCTTTGAGTCTTACTTAATCTGGAACTTGAATCAGCTCAATCCGATATCAGAATAACAAGTTATGCCCAAACTACGACAGTTGCGCAAAATTGGAATTTCCGAAACTGCACTTCGTTAGAACGCCCTTTCAAGTTTCCAATCTCCAAAATTAATATGTCAAGTCAGATATTTTGCCCTTATTTGACCCACATTTCGTCCTAAATGATTTCATTGAGTCCCAATATTATTTTATGTGCAAAATAAACTAAAACACATCAAAACGTTCATCAAACCCGAGAAACTAAACAAAATATTAAGTAAAGGGGCAGTAAATATTGATATATTTTCCGCTCATCGGAAATTTTAAAAACTTTCTCCACCATTTTCTCCACCATCTCCTCCATCATTTTCTCCACCATTTCATGTATGGTGGAGAGATTGACATTTTTTTTTATTATTTTATTTTTGTTTTGACAATGACTTTTACATATAACACACTTTGGTTTCTTCGTCAATTTCGGCCTTAAAAACTTTCGAATTCAAAAATCTTATGAACATAAAAGTTGTATATATTTTAGTCTTCTTTCATCTGGAACTTGAATCACCTAAATCCGATATCGGAGTAAAGAGTTATGGCCAAAATATGAACATTGCACAGGATTGGAATTTCCGAAGTTGTACACTGTTGGAACACCATATTAAATTTTTGGCCTCTAAAATCCAAATGTCAAGACCATTTTTCTAGATATGCATCCAAAGTATTATTTCACCTACAAAAAATATAAAAATCATAATAAACATAAATATAATTATTATTTAACAAATGTACTTAATTAAGGGGATTAATGAAACTATAAGTGTAAAATGATTAATTTTTTCTTTAATAAATGTTCATTTTTTGTTGTTCACACACCCCCCACCAGCTTATTACTAGTCCCTAGTAATTTAAGTGAAAAAGTTTAAAAATATAAATTCTTATCCAAATTAATAATTATTTTCTTTCTCTCTAAATGATCAAATAAATAAATTCTCTTATACTTTTTATCCTTCTTCCATACACACATAAAACAAGGTATTAATTAATTCATTGTGCCCACAATATTCATAGGTCTTGTTGAAAATAGAGTAATATTTTTTTCATAAAATTATATTAGAGTTCACACCATTTGGCAATGAAAGTTTATTTATACATATAAAAATAGATTTTTTTTTTAAAATAATTATGCATCTTCAATCCTCGTAACGAGCTTTGGGCCAGTGACTCCCAAACCAGTTGGCTTTAAGGCACTAGGTGTTAAAATATCCCTACAGACTTAATTTCTCGGATCTCAGATATTAAAAAGAAAAATTATCTGATTTCCTTAAGATTTCTCTTTAACCCATGTAACGAGCTTTGAGTCAGTGACTTCCAGACCAGTTGGCCTTAGTTCACTAAGTTTTAAAACACTCATGCAGACTTAACTGCTCAAGTTAGAGAGGCTACGAAATCGAACTTATTCACACATTTTTTTTCTTTTTTTTTTTACAAAATCAAGCTCTACCGTTGTACGCAAGCAATCAATGCTTACTGAAGCAAGATATATGGTTACTAAGTAAGAGCATGTTTAGATATTTTTTGAATAAAAACACTAATTCCACTGCCTTTAGGTGCTACCTCCAATAAACTAGAGAACTGAATATTACAAAATTTCACTTACAATCCATGTTTATATGTTACCGTGTAAGTTGATAATACCTGTCAGATGAGCATATGAAGATCAAATTTAATCAATATTATGAAGAATTCATAAATTTAAATGATTTAAAAGGAAATGAACAAAAATAACTCGTTACGAATTATTTTGAAAATAAAAAAAATATTTTTTTACAAAATAAAATATTAAAAATAAAAGCATTCTAGTCAACTATCCCATCCCTCAACTAAATTGAGACGTGTTCCCTAAATTCTGAATAAGAAGAAGTAGAGTTTAAAAGACATCACCTTGTTCATGTGGTATTGACAATTGAATCTACAATACTGCTATTAAATAGAAAGATTATAGCTTAAAAAAATCAAAATAGTAAATTGAAATGTAGTTGTGATTGTGGCTCACATCTTCCTCCGATTTTACGTCCGGTAACTGCTTGAACATCCTCAATGGGTCGAGGATATGCTTCCCATCCAATTTTCTTATAAATCGACAAACATGAGCTTTTAAAGTCAGATTCCCGAGACTATAATTTAGCAAAATGATGTTTTTTTTTTTACAAAATACAAAAAATAATAAAAAATATAAAGGATTTTTTTTAAACACACAAAACAACACAAAAGTGAAAAAAAATAATAATGTTAAATTATTACTCTATTTATTAAATTTTATTCCCGGCAACGGAGCCAAGAACTTGACACGCTCAAAAAGTGATTCTTTACTCCCAAGTATAAGAGTGTTGAAGTAATAAAATAACCCAGTAAGTCCGGGGTCGATCCACAGGAATAGATTTAATAGAATAAAATAATAATTCAACTAAAAAATAAAAATAATAAAATAAAATATTAGGGTTAGGGGATCCACTCTTTATATTTCAAATATAAAATAATTTTTACTTTTTATAAAATATAAATTATAATTATTTACCAATCAATTTATTTCATAATTATCAGGTATTAATTATGCCAACAATGTGATTCGTCCTGTCGATAATTAGTTCTAGCAAGGTACTAAATATGCCAAAATATATAAAACTAGCCATAAAGGCGGTGATAACATTTGTCTATAACAAGTCCTGCCAAGAAACTTAATTATGCCAAAATATATAAAACCAGCCATATATGCGGTATCGTATTGTCTATAATTGATCCAAATCTTTATTGATCCAAATCTTTATTAGTCCACTCTCTCTCATTTATGAGATTCAAGTATTATCTGTATCAATCAATGACTGTCTACAGCTAGTCAAGAGTCCTAAATAAACTAGAAAGAGTATGAATTTTATTTGGGAAATTATCACAATTTATAAAATATAATATAAATAAAAATTAGATATATTTTCATACCAAGAGTTTCACCATTTTTCCCAACATGATAAAAATTAGAACAACAAGATATAAATAAAAAAACTCATAATTTTATTAATAAAAGAAAAAAAAATTACAAAAGGAAAAAAAATACACACAAAGCTTATCCCACAAAGTTTCAGAGAGACCTGTTGAAATTTTGTTGAGGAAATGAGGTGCTGAACATCGCTTATTTATAGAGGAAATTTTATAAACTTTCTCCGCCATTTTCTCCACCATTTCCTCCACCATTTGCTCCACCAAATCCTCAATGTTTGGTGGAGAAATTGACATTTTAATTTTTTATTATTTTATATTTGATTTGACAATAACTTTTACATATAACATATTTTGGCTTCTTCATCAATTTTGGCCTTGAAAAATTCAGAAATCGAAAATCTTATGAACATCCACGTTGTAGATTTTTGAGTCTTCTTTCATCTGGAACCTGAATCACCTCAATCCGATATTAGAGTAAGAAGTTATGGTCAAAATATAAACATTATACAGAGTTGGAATTTCTGAAGTTGTACACTGTTAGAACACCCTATTAAATTTATGGCCTCTAAAATCCAAATGTCAAGACCATTTTTCTAGATATGCATCCAAAGTATTATTTCACCTACATAAAATATAAAAATCACAATAAACATAAATATAATTATTATTTAACAAATGTGCTTAATTAAGGGGATTAATGAAACTATGAGTGTAAAATGGTTAATTTTTCTTTTAATAAATGTGCACTTTTTAGTGTTCATCAATGACGTCAAATGGATATTTTTGTCAAATTATTATTTAATAGTGGCTCTTTGATACATAATCGGAAGGTTATGAGGTATGGTGACATCATCTTAATTTATTAGTGGTGCAAAGAAAATCTCCGAAAATCTTAAAAAATTAATAATAATTATAATAATTTTCAATTTAATAATAACTCATATTATTATATATAATAACTCATATTATTATATATAATAAATTCATATTATTATTAAATTGGAAACGCACATAACTTAACATCTCAAGCCTATCATTTTTGTGGTAGCTTGATGACTCTTGTGGTGGTACTAGGGGTGTGTATGGGTTGGGTTGGGACTCAACCCACCCAACCCGCAGATAGTGCGGGTTGGAAAAAATCCAACCCAACCCGACCGCAAATAGGGTACAACCCAACCCGACCAAACCAGCTTTGCGGGTTTTGTCGGGTTGGGTTATGAGGTTGAGCCTTTGGCCCAATTTTAAATTTAATATTAAAAATAATTCATAAATAGATTTACTTAAATGCTAAAAAGAAAATTAATAAGGTAGAATTAATGTTAAAACATCATACATAATCAATTTCACTAAGTTCATAATCTCAATAAATAATTAAATTTCAAATACAAAATTAATAAATAGTTAATCACACTAAGTATAATGTTAAAACAACAGTAGCCTGACCAAGAGTATAGAGTTTTATTTTGTTTCTTTTATGGTGTTATTGTTAGGGTTAAATATGTTAAAAGAAATAAAAGAAAATATTTAATAAATATATGAGGGTTGAGTCGGGTTAAAAAAGTTTCAACCTGCAACTTGTGCGTGTTGAAAATTTTCAACCCAAATAGGTTGAGTTAATTTTCTAACCCAACCTAACCTGCATGGATTGCGGGTTAACTCGCAAGTCCAGTTGGGTTTGCACACCACTAGGTGGTACTATTTCTAATGGTTGTGCTGGTAGAACTGTTGCTGTACTATTTTTTATGGTAGCGTTAGAACTATTCTAGTGGTTCTATTTCTGATGGTTATACGTGTCAAGGCTGTTGTTGGTAGTAAAAAAAATAAAAAAAATAATAATAATAGAACGAATCTTTTACATTGTCAAAAAATATATACAATATAATTTAGAATTAATAATGTAATGAAACCATAAAAAATAAACTCTCTAGTAACTCTTGACCGATGAAATTTGTTTCCATCAAAAAATAATAAGTGAAATTACTGACAATAAATAAATACGCCTAAACTCCCACCACATGTACGCCGAGCTCCCTCACCATTCGTACACCGATCTCCCTCACCATACGCACGCCTGTCGCAACTCTCTCTCTCACCAGCAACAGTCCTGCCACGTACAACCATTGGAATAGTACCATCAAAAGAGTTATCATGCTACCACAAAAATGAGAGTTTGAGATGTTAAATTATGTGTGTTTTCAATTTAATAATAATATTAATTTATTAGATATAATTATATAAATTATTATTATTTTTTAAAAAAAAAAATTGGAGATTATCTCTGCAACACTAAGAAATTATGATAATGCACAACACCTCATAACCTTTCGATTTTATATCAAAGAGCCACTACAGTATAATGATTTGATAAAAATTCCCTTATGAAGTCATCATTCATTTTACACCGTTAACGGAAAAGTGGCTCAATGATATAAAACACAAATTAAATGTGGTGCAGTGTTATTGTTAGAAATTCGTGGTAATTATATGTATTTTCCCCAAACCTAAAGTGACGTTGAATTAATTTTCCTTTATTAAAAATAGAGACTCACTAAAAGTGAGAAAAAAAAAAAAAGAATTACATCATCAACATAACATAATGAAGATAAAGAGTTCAATTACATAAAGTCCATGATTTAACCAAAGATGGGGACAACACCAAATCAGCTCCAGTTAAAGAGAAATCAACCAGTAAAGTTGATAACCATATAGAAGTTAACTATAAATTTTTTTCACAAATTTACGATAAATCAGAAGATTTCCTAATACAAATACATTAATTTATTTCTAGCCAAATACACCAAGAAGAAGCCATGAATAGAGCTCCCAGAAAGTTGCAGAAAATCAAGAGACTGAATCAATAAAGTTGGATATCCTGAAATAATTCATCCAACTCCCCACTAGCATAGTATTCAAGACCACACTTTCCAAATAAAAGGACATGAAATCAAAATATGATTAATAGATTCCACACTCCAATTACAAAACACACATCTCAAAGAATTACAATACAAAATACTTAGTTGAAATTCTACCAAGAAACAATATCCAACCGAAAACTTAAACCTTTTTTTGTTTAGGGATTTTCCAAATAAAAGAAAAATTCCAAGATTAGAGAACGTTAAAATCCAAAAGAGAATAGCGCGAAAAGTTTTTCATAGAAAATTTACTTGTAGTAATAAGAGACCAAGAGATATAATCATTATCTGTTGGACAATAATGACCCATAGTATCACTATTTGTACAGAACATGGCGTTGTTGTACAAATTAACTATGTGACAAAGAAAATTGCTCTTTTATCATTTGTAATTGGATTACCTAGATATATAAATGATAAAAGTCCATATGATTAGTACCGGATTAATAAGATATGAGACAATATTAATCCACTAAGGTTTAATCATTAAATATCCATAGTCGTAGTATTATCGAGACTGGATATCGATAATGCGGAATATGCTAGTATTGCACTTGTGCGCATTATGGAGGCATAACGACATAGTTCTCATATATTTGGGTATTGAATACTCATGCAAGTGTAATAGGAGGTTCTGTTTACCGATGGTACGGAAACAACTGGTTTTGGATAGACCCCTCAGAATCTCATTGGTAGTATGACTATGTGTCTATGGGAATCTGAATCAGGGTAGGTGTATTTGGTCTTAACCTGAGACTTGCATCGCTAATACTTGCGACAATCAGTATACTTTGGTTTTGATCGTCTGGGGCTTTAACAGGTTCTGTGTACGCCTCTTCTAGGTATACTGAGAATCGTAGTGTATTGGGTGTGATGTCAAGATGGAAGTATCACTTCAGTCATATGGAGATGATGATCACGTAGGATACGGAACTAGTACTCTTAAGTACTGCAGTCATCGGGATAATATGACTAGGTCATGATTATCCGATTATAGAGACTAGTTACCAGAGATCCGATATATGCTTCGTACGGGGCATACACAATTCCAACCCTAGGCCTAGCATGTGATATCGATACTGGATCGTAATACGTAATACTACGTATGCTACGCCTGACAAAGATTACATATTCGTTTACAGAATATTTCTGGAGAATTGGGTAGGCATGGTGCTTTGCTAGAAGCCAACAATGTCTTGTAAATCGGTAAGAACGTGGTATCAGGTACGCACGTATTCAGATAGTCCGATTAATATAAGAGAGAAAGTTAATCTGGGATTAATCACGGCAATAATTAATCTGAGAATTAATTATCAAGAGAAAGAATTAATCTGTGATTAATTGCGTCGAGAATTTATCTGGGATTAAATTCGTCGAGAAGAGAGAACGCGATTAATTTGGAATTAATCGGTAAAATAAATTTAATAGTTAAATTTGATTTTTCTATTCAATTTATTTATATGGGCTAAAATAATATATTAGATATATTAATTGAAATTAGATTTCAATACGGAATTAAAATTGGATTTTAATTCAAGCGAACGAATTAATTTAGAATTAATTCGCGAGCGACTTCCGTAATAATTTTGCTAGGCATTATTATTTAATTAAATTGGATTTAATTACATCACGACAGAAAATTCGTTTAGTCGAATTAAACGAAACCGGGCCCAATGTGTGTTGTGTGGACCAACTTGAATTTTGAATTCAAAGTGGTGGGACCCACTAACTTACATCAACTTGACTCACATCACTAGTCATTTGTTGATGTAAGTGGTTGGATGCATTTAATGCATTTCTTCCAACACACTTAACTTTTGTTTTTGGAAAATATAAAAGGCAAGTGGTTTTTGGAAAACTAGTTTTTAGTTTTGTAAGACACTATTATTCACTCATCTCTCTCTCTTCTCTCCCTCCATGGCCGAAACTTGGAGCTCTCTCCATGGATTTTTTGTTTCAAAAATTCAAGCTTGCAAGCACATTTAGAGTCAAAAGAAGATGATAGGGAAACTCACCCGAGAGTATGGAACTCGATTTCAAGCTCCGAAGCTTCCAACACATTCAACAAAGAAGGAATTTTTGAAATCTCATCAACCAATCAATGTGAGTATTCCGCAACTCTCTTGATAATTCACACACGAATCACTTTTAGACGATCTTGGCATGTTCTAGGAACACTTACATTATCAATTGCAGAAAGTGACTTAGTTGGGTTCAAATTTAAGAGTGAAACAAAATCAATGTGTTCAAAAATACGAAGTCGGTGTCGCCAAAATGAACCATTGTGTTTGTCCCAAAAGAAGTCAACAAGAGTGGTTTCTTTGTTAAGGGCAATCCGAAAAAGTGAACAGAATAGGCTACAAAAAGACACTTAATTTTTATGACTTAGATACGGCTATTAAACTTAAAAATTTACAAAAATTTTACTTTTAACTATTTACTTAATTTAACTACCCGTTAGGAAAAAATATTTAAATTGAAACGATTAACATTTATCCTAAACTGGCAAATTGCTTCAAGCGGTTAAATGGTTTGAAGTTTACAATTGACTGTGAACTCTCTGGAATCTCAACCTAATGTTGAAAATTATACACTTGTCACTACCTTAAAACTTTAAAGCCATTGTAAGACACTATTATTCACTCATCTCTCTCTCTTCTCTCCTTTCTTGGCCGAAACTTGGAGCTCTCTCCATGGATTTTTTGTTTCAAAAATTCAAGCTTGCAAGCATATTTAGAGTCGAAAGAATGTGATATGGAAACTCACCCGAGACTATGGAACTCGATTTCAAGCTCCAAAGCTTCCAACACATCCAACAAAGAAGGAATTTTTGAAATCTCCTCAACCAATCAATGTGAGTATTCCGCAACTCTCTTGATAATTCACACACGAATCACTCTTAGACGATCTTGGCATGTTCTAGGAACACTTACAATGGTTTCAGAGCGATCTAAGTTTGATTTGAAATTCTAGGGTTCATGACTTTAATTTGGCATTTTTGTGTTTGGAACTTGATTTTCCTAAATTGGTTGTTTGGTTATGGTTGGATGATGATGAATTGGATTTGTGCATCAATAGAATTGAGAAAATTTGATTGGATCGAAAATCCCCAATTCTTGAGTCATGGCCGAATGTAACCCTTGAAAATGCTCATGGTGTTTTTTGAATTTTGACAAATTGGATATGTTAAAAGCATGAAATGATATTGATTGTTGTTTTAATTAGATTGAAATCAAAAATTGGATGTTATTTCATGTAATTTCCGTGAATGAAGCATGTTGGAATGAATTGATTTTGCTTCAATTTGTGTTGGACATGAATTGAAAAAGTAGAGCATGATTAATTGAATTAATTAGTATTTTGGAAGCATTAGATTAATTAATTAATTATGGTAATTACAATTGAAATGAATTAATTTGTAATTTGGAATAATGAGTTAATTTAATTTATTGAATTTGGGCTTAATGGGCTTGGTTGGGCCAAGTTTGGTTTAGGATAATTGGTTGGATCCAATTGGGCCTAAAACCATTTCCATAAAGTCCAAATATGATAATTGGGCCTTTAAAATTTTAATTGGGCCTAAATTGATTTTTGGCATATGGTGATTCCTAATTGGGCCTTTGCATCTTGGGTTTGACCCATAATTGCCAAAGCCCATGCCTTAAGAATTAATTGAAAGCCCATTGGACTTTAATTGAATAGTATTGGATACTAATTGGGCCTTTGAGACCCATAAAGATTGGATTTGGAATCCAAGTCTTATAGGCACTATTGAAAGTGTAATTATTTAATTTGGAATTAAATATGAATTAGTATTGAATATAATTTAAATTGGATTTAAAATTGTAGTTCAATATAATTCAAGAATACGTACTTTGAGTATTTATTCTTAAACGAGTTGGACTCGCGCAAATCAAATCGTTGTTTGAACATTGGATGGTCACTAATTAAAGATTAATTAATTGTATTAGATTCATTGATAACATGCTTTGTGTGAATACTTGGATGTATTGAATGAATAATGTATATCAGATGGATATTAGATGGGTGAGGGCAATTTTGGAAATTATTGTAATAAATTTAGAATTTATTAAATTGGACCTGCGTGTCCAGCCTATTACCTCTTTTCTCATTGTATTTCTCTTCTCACCAATTCCCTTCAATGTAAATGAGGTTTCTTTAGAAGTATTATGTAATTGGGTAGAAGTATGAATATTGCTAGCGGGAGAGAGGAAATGGAGAGATTTGTTCTAGGAATAAGTTTGTTGTATATCCATCCGCATATCATTAGAATTTATATCGCCCCTTATTATGCTTTTAGAATGCATGCTTAAAGGTGTATGATGAGACCTAATTAAATATAATAAATTGGTTGCCAAATTACGCGACAAAAACCCTCATTTTATATTAAGCGTTTTTCCTTTCATTGAGTGATTCTCTCTCAAGATCCAAGATTGGCATTGGTTTGTTGGCCAAAGTCAAGACCTTTGTCTATCGCGGATGTGTTTGAATCATGAAGGCTTTGTTCCATATCGTACGCCTTGGGCAAGTTGTGATTTGTTGGCCAAGTCAAGGTCACTTCTTGTTCATCGGCCTCGATTACGAAGCTTTCCCACTGTCAATGGGTCACACTTAACTGGTTTCATTAAGCTTGTTGAGCCAAAGCCAAGGCTTAGTTGATTCAGAGGAAAAAGGTTAGGCAATATATCATATATATTGGCATATATTGGATATATATTTCGGACTTGGATGTCCACCTACTGGATCTAGGAATTGGATAGGATCCAATTGATCTTAGAGATCTACCTAGTTAAGTTTCATACAATTTGTTGGCCAAAGTCAAGGTTGTGTGTTATTTAACGGGATCCTAGCCCACTAGGAAACTAGGTTTCCTAGTACTCCACAGAGGGTTAGAGGCTCGCCGAAAAATAGTGGGAGACAAGTATTAAATTTGCAATTTTGTTTAGATACTTGCCAATACGCGCTCATTTCATTTTTTATCATTAAAAAATTTATATATATTAGTTGGACTAATATTCAATTGTTGTTTTAATAAAAAAGTTGGACTGTATTCAAACTATTTCATTTATAGTTGATTATATAATTGGATTATAGTAATCAATATATTTGAATTTTACCGATCATTTATAGTTGTTTATATAATTGGATTATAGTAATCAATACATTTGAAAATAACTAATCAATAGTAATTGATTATATAATTAGACTATAGAAATCATTATATTCGATTGTACCCGAAATCGTTGATTGGATAGTTGGACTATTGGAATCAAGATAATTGAAAGATTAGCGTTTAAAACATAATCCTGGGTGAAAATGTATTTAAGCGGCTTCAATTTTCAAAGTGGGAATAGAACCTCAGGATAGTCTTGGGAGCCAAGAAGTTACTTTATTTGATAGAGTGACATCTCGGGCCTGAGCCAAGAGTTGAGAAAATAGTGGAGCATAAGCTTTGGAAGACTCATGGTGATGATAACTTTAGTGCTCAATCTGTTATGCTTGCCGCAATGATTCCTTAATTTCTTTGTCATAACTAAGGATTAAATCCTTATAGTATGATATTGAAATTGAAGGATCTTTATAGATATATTCTTAGATCTTAGAAGTACTAATTGCAATATAAAACTCTTGGAGAGTTAATGGCTATGCTCAAGGAGACAGGGCCAGAGCTTACAAAAGGGCAAGAAGCGCAAGACGCATCTTACTTCGATATCCTAGAAGGCCAAGACTTGGCCGAACGCTTCTGGGGGTGTGAAGAAAAGGGCAAGGCTAAATCGTCACTGTCTTCTGGGAAGACAAAGGACATATCCCAAGATGTCTGCATAAACTAAGGCAAACAGGCTCACTGGAAGCATGATTGCCGAATGGACAAAGCAGACATGAAGGAAGTGAAGACGGGCAAGGCTCCGACTTCAGGTATGTTTATTATAAACATGTCCACTGCTGGTTTTAAAATTGGATTTTAGATACTAGATGTGGTACATAAATATATGTACTGATGTGCGGGATCTGCTGATTAGCAGGAGACTGGCTTCAGATGAGATCGACCTATGAGTCGGAAACGGGACAAGAGTCGCTGTTTTGGCCGTAGAAATCTAAGTTTTGGAACTGTCATTTGGGCATGTACTTAAATTAGGTGACTGTTATAATGTATCTAGTTTGACTAGGAACATTATCTCTGTATCTAGTTTAACATGTTGCGGGTATACCTTTATATTCTAGAACACTAAGTGTTTTGTTTATAAAGATGATGTGAGATAAACACATTAGATGTGAATAACAATATTTATATTTAGAATATAAATGAATCTCAAACATATAATATGACAAACAAAAGCTCAAACTGAATAAATCTGTGGAGACTTAAAAGTGACATTATTGTCTGGGACACATTAACAAGACTCATATATCCATACTTTCGAAGAGTGGATACTAGGATGGATTTGATTCTAATTCAAATGATGTCTACGAATCTAGTTTATTAGGCAAAGTGCCTAAAACACCTTTTACTTGGTAAAAGTGCAAGTGCCACCGATCTGTTAGCCCTCGTTCATAGTGACGTAAGTGGGCCCATGTCTAGCTAGGCTAGAGATGAATATTAATACTCGTAACCTTTACGGATGTGGCATCGCTTTACGGTTATGTGTATCTTATGAAACACAAGTCAGAAACTTTTAGAGTTTCGACACAAAGTAAGAAAACAGACCGGTAAAAGTATTAAAAACATTATGGTCGGACCATAGTGTAAAATACTTGAACATATGAGTTTCAAGATTACTTGAAAGAGTATGGTATTCTTTCACAGTAGACTCCTCCCGGGACACCTCAATTTGACGGTGCGTCCGAACAGAGAAACCGAACTTTGTTGGACATGGTAAGGTTAATGATGAGTCACTCTAAGCTACCAATTTCCTTCTGAGAATACACATTAAGCAGTGCAATACTTATTTTGAATAAGGTTCTATGAAAATCTGTTAGACATACTTCATATTAGATATTAATAGGAAAGAAATCGGGTTTCACATTCCTGAAGATTTGGGAATGCTGGGCATATGTTTGGATGATACCAAACTATAACCCAAATCGGATAAATGCCTATTTGTAAGTTGTCCTAAGGAAACCAAAGTATAGTACTTATACAACTCACAAGAGAACAATGTAATTGTTGTTCTCCATGCGGTTTTCCTAAGAGGAATACCTATATGCAGTGGTAAGTGGAAAGAAAGTAAAACTCGATGAAAATCAGAGTAATACTGTTCCAGGTACCGAATCCTCATGGAACACCAACAGTTCATCAGGGATGAAATTGTACCAATAATCTTTAAATACACAAGAACTGCGTAGGTCAGAGAGAGTCAGAAAATAACCTGGGAGGTATGGGTTTCTGATCTCACCTCATGTAGATATCAATCTTATTGAGGAGGATGAACCGGCTACATATGAGGAGGTGATACAAGATATCGACTCCTTTTATGGCAAAGTGCCATGAATCCGAAATGGATTCAATGTATACAAACAAGTTTGGACACTGGTTGATGTACCAGAAGGCATTGTGCCTATTGGTACTATATGAGTCTTCAAGGAAGACATACATGGATGGCAACATATAAATGTATACAGCTAGGCTTATACAGAAAGGGTATCGTTAACGACATGGTTTCGATTACGACGAAATTTTTTCACATGTTGCCATGATTAAATCCATTTGGATAGTGCTTGCAAGTGCTGCATATTTCGTTTATGAAATATGGAAAATGGACGTCAAATCCACTTTCTTTAACGGAAACCTTTTGGAGGATGTTTATAACATCCTGACGGTTTTGTTGTGCCAAAACATGCAAACAAGGTTTGCAAGTTAAATCGATCCACTTATGGACTGAAGCAAGCATTACGTTCTTGGAACCAACGTTTTGATGAGATCATAATGGTATATGATTTCATTCAAAACGAATATGATTCTTATGTATATAAGAAGGTTAGTGGGAATGCACTGACAATGAATGTCCTACAAGTTGATGATGCATTGCTTCTTAGCAAGAACATTCCCATAAAATAATCGGTGAAAGCTTGGCTTTCATTAAAATTCTCCATGGAATACCTGGGAGAAGCAGGCTTTATTCTAGGAATAAAGATCTGCTGGGATAGATCTAGAAAGTTGCTGACAACCCTCCCAGAGTTCGTACGTTTTTAAAATGTATGTGACCTGCTGTCTCATATGCTTTGAGCATATGTAAACGCTATAAGGCCAATCCGGGTGATGGTCACTGGATTAATCTAAAGAACATCCTTGAGTATCTTGGACGAACTAAAGGATGCTTTCTGGAAATATAGGGAAATGAGAACTTGAGGTGACTAGGTTCATCGCTGCAAGTTTCCAAACCAATAAAGTCGACTTTAAGTCACAATAAGGGTACATATTTTAGTTTGAATAAATGGAACAGTGAGCTGGAAATCTTCCAAGCAAGATACTGTTGCCGAATAAACAACAAGAGTGGAACATTGCTGCAGCTGAGGCAACAATATAAGCATTTTGGATCTATATAATCCTAATTGGATTAGGAATAGTTCTGTTAGCAGCTGAGCTAGGCTACATCACAGGCTAAGGAACCGCGGTCTCATCAACGATCCAAGTATGTACTTCAACGGATTCATCTGATTCGTTTGGTCATACATCGTGGCGATGTGATGATCGAATAAAACGCATCAGATGATAACATTGCAAATCCGCTGACGAAAGCTGTTTCTCAGCAGAAGTTTGAGCGACCCGTACATAGTTTAGGTGTAGGACACTTGAGTGATTGGCTATAGGCCAAGTGGGAGATTGTTGGACAATAATGACCAATAACATCACTATTTGTACAGAACATGGCGTTGTTATAAAAATTAACTATGTGACAAAGGAAATTGCTCTTTTATCATTTGTAATTAGATTACCTAGATATATAAATGATGAAAGTCCATATGATTAGTACTGGATTAATAAGATATGAGACAATATTAATCCACTAAGGTTTAATCATTAAATATCCATAGTCAGAGTATTATCGAGATTGGACATCGATAATGCGTAAAAGACTAGTATTACACTTGTGCGCGTTGTGGGAGCATAATGGCATAGTTCTCATATATTTGGGTATAGGATACTCATGCAAGTGTAATAGGAGGTTGTGTTTACCGATGGTACGGAAACAGCTTCGCTCTGGATAGACCCCTCGGAATTCCATTGGTAGTATGACTATGTGTCTATGGAAGTCCGAATCAGGGTAGGTGTATTTGGTCTTAACCTGAGACTTGCACCGCTAATACTTGCGACAATCAATATACTTTGGTTTTGGTCGCCCAGGGCTTTAACCGGTTCTGTGTACGCCTCTTCTGGGTATATTGAGAATCGTAGTATTTTGGGTGTGATGTCGAGATGGAAGTATCACTCCAGTCATAGTGGAGATGATGATCACGTAGGATACGAAAACTGGTCTCTTATATGCTGCAGCTATCGGGATATATGACTAGGTCATGTTTATCCGATTATAGAGACTAGTTACCAGAGATCTGATATATGTGCTTCGTACGTGGCAGACACATTTCCAGCCCCAGGCCTTGCACGTGACATCCGATACTGGATCGAAATACGCAATACTATGTATACTATGCCTGATATAGATCATATTCCAGTAAGAATATTTCTAGAGAATTAGGTAGCCATAGTGTTTTGCTAGAAGCCAATCATGTCTTGTAAATCGGTAAGAACGTGGAATCGGGTACGCACGTATTCGGATAGTCCGATGACCGTATTTACTTCCAACATATTCAGGGATCTCTTGGGTCGCTTCCCAAAGATTCACCAATGAGATTTGACTCGAACAGAAAATTAATCTGGGATTAATATAAGAGAGAAAGTTAATCTGGGATTAATCACGGTAATAATTAATCTGAGAATTAATTATCAAGAGAAAGAATTAATCTGTGATTAATTGCGTCGAGAATTTATCTGGGATTAAATTCGTCGAGAAGAGAGAACGCGATTAATTTGGAATTAATCGGTAAAATAAATTTAATAGTTAAATTTGATTTTCTATTCAATTTATTTATATGGGCTAAAATAATATATTAGATATATTAATTGAAATTAGATTTCAATACGGAATTAAAATTGGATTTTAATTCAAGCGAACGAATTAATTTAGAATTAATTCGCGAGCGACTTCCGTAATAATTTTGCTAGGCATTATTATTTAATTAAATTGGATTTAATTACATCACGACAGAAAATTCGTTTAGTCGAATTAAACGAAACCGGGCCCAATGTGTGTGTGTGACCAACTTGAATTTTGAATTCAAAGTGGTGGGACCCACTAACTTACATCAACTTGACTCACATCACTAGTCATTTGTTGATGTAAGTGGTTGGATGCATTTAATGCATTTCTTCCAACACACTTAACTTTTGTTTTTGGAAAATATAAAAGGCAAGTGGTTTTTGGAAAACTAGTTTTTAGTTTTGTAAGACACTATTATTCACTCATCTCTCTCTCTTCTCTCCCTCCATGGCCGAAACTTGGAGCTCTCTCCATGGATTTTTTTGTTTCAAAAATTCAAGCTTGCAAGCACATTTAGAGTCAAAAGAAGATGATAGGGAAACTCACCCGAGAGTATGGAACTCGATTTCAAGCTCCGAAGCTTCCAACACATTCAACAAAGAAGGAATTTTTGAAATCTCATCAACCAATCAATGTGAGTATTCCGCAACTCTCTTGATAATTCACACACGAATCACTTTTAGACGATCTTGACATGTTCTAGGAACACTTACATTATCAATTGCAGAAAGTGACTTAGTTAGGTTCAAATTTAAGAGTGAAACAAAATCAATGTGTTCAAAAATACGAAGTCGGTGTCGCCAAAATGAACCATTGTGTTTGTCCCAAAAGAAGTCAACAAGAGTGGTTTCTTTGTTAAGGGCAATCCGAAAAAGTGAACAGAATAGGCTACAAAAAGACACTTAATTTTTATGACTTATATACGGCTATTAAACTTAAGAATTTACAAAAATTTTACTTTTAACTGTTTACTTAATTTAACTACCCGTTAGGAAAAAATATTTAAATTGAAACGATTAACATTTATCCTAAACTGGCAAATTGCTTCAAGCGGTTAAATGGTTTGAAGTTTACAATTGACTGTGAACTCTCTGGAATCTCAACCTAACGTTGAAAATTATACACTTGTCATTTCCTTAAAACTTTAAAGCCATTGTAAATGGGTGTTGTCACATCCCAGTAAATCTGGGACATAACCGGCATGAGACAATATTACTATCTCCATAAGCCTCTGACATGGACATGCATGACATGTCATGATCTATGAATGAACTTTGTGATTCTGAATACATGCGCGTCTGATTTACAACTACACATAAATTACATGAAACATACTGATATAATGTGATCTATATGTGTAAACATCATTTGACCTCTTGGCCTATCATGACAAATATGTAAACAAGTAGACCCCTGACATAGTGCTCCTAATGACTACAGATGGTATCCATATTCTCAAAAGCTTGTCCTCTGCTTGCATGAAATCCTACAACATAAAACTGAAAGTGTAGGGGAGTAAGGCTTATGAACGACCCAGTGAGTGAACGTTGAAAACGAAGTGAAAGCATAAAAATACATGACTTGAATTAACTATCTCATTCAAATTAGAATTTTGAAATTATAAACTTACAAAGTCGTGATCATATACCGTACATCTTGAAACTTAAAAACTTTAAATCATGTGACGTGATCATAAACATGAATCGTAAACTATAACATGAATGGAAAATATGAAAACATAGCTAGTAAATTATGATCATGACACATGTAACTACAACATAAATCGAAAACTATAAACATGACCTGAAACTGTAAACTTGAACTAGAAGCTGTAATCATGATTGAAAGTGTAATGTGTAGACTGCAAACATGACGATCTCGGATTAAGACGTGTTCTAGGTGTATACTTGTCAATGTGCACTAATAAGCATCGTATGTATATCCTCACACTAATGACGATATTGGGTGACTACATTAACCCATCACGCTATATCTAATGTTTTACCGGAGTGACCTAAGTTCCGAGCATTTATACCCTCACACTAATGACGATCTTGGATATAAGTAGTAAGAACTCATTCATCTCCATATTGACAAGACGAACCATCCAATAATGCTCCAACATTACTAATATTATTACTTAAAATAAAGTAATCACATAATCATGAGAGATTCATGACAATTAGGTCATTAACATAATTAGGTCAAAATTTTAATTTAAAACATACAATGCATATCCAATATTACTTATGCATAATTAAATTAAAATATAGATGCATAGATTTAAATACAAGTTAAACATGCAACATGTGTTGTGTGGTTAAGCCTTGCTACTGATATCATTCTATTGGGGTAGATGTGGAACCCGGATCGGTGTCCCGCGCAACAGAAGTGGGTCTAACCCGTGGATATATAGTATAGGTGTATTTTAAAATATTTTTATATAAAACTACATTCGGTAGGAAAAAAGAGGGACTCAAATGGAGTCCGGAAACTCCGGAACGGAGAAAATAAAGTTTCAGTATGTATCAGCTCTTCGCGTCGCGACAAGGGAGCTTGGGTGTAGATACGTGTCAAAGTACGAGAGATAAACGTCTATGCATCGTGACACGTTAGAGTAGGTGTTGCGATGAGACTAGGTTTGATGCTCGGTGTCATGACGCTTATGGGTCAAAGTCGCGACGCTGCCCTAGGCATTGAGCATTTTTCTACTTCAAAACATTACTAAACACTTCCAATTTTCTCCTAATACTTTAGATACACCTAAAATCCAATTTTAGCTTCATAACCATCATCAACACATGTTATACAACTAGCATACTCGTATTCTAAATACTTATATGCATTTATTTAAATCTAACGCAAACCAATTTAGAACCCCACTATGAAATGTCTCATGAACAATTCTAGTTCACCTAAATGTGGTCAAGTGATTCTAGAATGATAGCCATAACTCTAAGCTTTAATCTAGAGTTTCAAACTCTTATTAATTATTTCATGTCCAACATGAACATCTTTGACCTAATTAACAAGCATATTGTGTTTATACTTCCAAAGTATCCTAACACAATCTATTAGCCTTATATCAACTTCAAGCTTATGTAATCATGCATCCAATACATAATTCATCATTATATGTCTCACTAATGAAAAACTCACTAATGAAGAACATAACTTCTCTTAAGTTCAAACTTACGTAGTAAGCTTGATGTAAGATTCAATCTACTTCTCATTTATTGAAATAGTTGAAGAACCTCCAAGGATTAGCAAGCTTGACTCCAAGATCCAATCTTGATTCCTCATTGTTGAAATATTATAGAGATCTTCCGAAACTTCTCTAAACACTTCTATTTTCTATGTTAATTTCTCCAAGAATTGCTTGTAAAGCTTTCTTAGGCTTGATTAAACCATTGCTCAAGCTTTCTATTTGTAGCAAAACTTAGACAACTTTTAATTAATAAAAATTTTAATCAACTTTATATGGGTTTAATCTAAATTGTCAAAATATGTATAATTAGGTGTGACTAATCTTCATTGTCTACCACTTTGATTTAATCCAATTGAATCAAGACAATGATTAAGAAATGAATTAGTTCAACGTTTGCCACTTTGATTCAATCCAATTAAATCAAGCCAAAAACATCTATAATTATATACTTGCAATTACCATAATATCCTAAAATAGTAGAGATAATTATAAAATTATTACAAAGCCCTTGTGTAAATATTGAATTAATCTAATTAATCCAATTAAGTCAAAGTAAATAATCAATGTTATCCAATAACACTTGATTATCTTAGTTGATAATTATAATATCGAAAATTATCTTTTATCAAAATTAATCGGCTATTTAAGTGCTCAACGAGTACACTTCATATTGGGACTCTCTAAGTTCAGACACGTTCGTCATATAAGCCTAGTTAATATGTACACAATTCGGCTACCTCCGAATTCGTGAAGAATATGAATAAACTTTCTGAACTATACAAGTCGAGGTCATCATATATGTTTAAAAATCCCTGTTAGTGTTCCTAGAACATGCTGAGGATCTCTAAGAGTGATTTGTGTGTGAAAAATCAAAGAGGAGTTGCGGAAAAACTTACTTTGATTGGGTGAGTTTCAAAACTTTTTCTTTGTTGAAGATGAAGCTCCAAGCTTGGAATAGAGTTCTAAACCCTTGGGTGAGTTTCCATAGCACCTTGATTCACTCCTTTATGTGCTAGCAAAAATAAAAATTGAAAGAAAATTTTACCCTCCAAGAGAAGCAAGTTTCGGCCATGGCTAGGGAGAGAAGAAGAGAGTTTTGTTTGCTGTGAATAGTAACTTGTTCCACCTTCCAAAGTTGACCAAATTAATATATACTTAGTTTGTGTGTTGGAATTAGCTTGAGTGTGTCAAAAGCAATCTAAGCTTTTTCTCAACTAATAACAACTTCCATCACTAGTGTAGACATTTGATGTAAGTTGGTGGGCCCCACTTTAAATTCCAAATTTAAGTCGGAAAATCCAACACGCAACTTCGCTCGGGCCCGGGTTCGTTTAATTCCGAATTAAACGAATTTGCCGTTGTGACTTAATTAAATCCAATTTAATTAAATAATAATGCCTCGCAATATTATTACGTAACTCGCTAATGAATTAATTCTAAATTAATTCGTTCGCTCGAATTAAAATCCAATTTTAATTCCGCATTGAAATCTAATTTCAATTAATATATCTAATATATTATTTTAGCCCAATTAAATAAATTAAATAGAAAAATCAAATTTCACTATTAAATTTATTTTACCGATTAATTCCAAATTAACCGCGTTCTCTCTTCTCAATGAATTTAATCCCAGATAAATTCTCGACGCAATTAATTCCAGATTAATTCTTTCTCTATTAATTAATCTCAGATTAATTCTTGCCGTAATTAATCCCAGATTAATTTTCTCTCTCATAATTAATCCCAGATTAATTCTGTTCGAGTCAAATCTCAACGGTGAATCTTTGGAAAGCGACCCAAGAGATCCCTGGATATGTTGGCAGTAAATACGGTCATCGGACTATCCGAATACGTGCGTACCTGGTACCACGTTCTTACCGATTTACAAGACATGGTTGGCTTCTAGCAAAGCACTGTACCTACCCAATTCTCCATAAATATTCTTTAAAGGAATATATAATCTTTGTCAGGCATAATATATGTAGTATTACGTATTATGATCCAGTATCAAATGTCACATGTTAAGCCTATGGTTGAAATTGTGTCTGCCATGTACGAAGCATATATCGGATCTTTGGTAACTAGTCTCTATAATCGGATAATCATGACCTAGTCATATTCTCCCGATGACTGCAGTACTTAAGAGTATTAGTTCCGTATCCTACGTGATCATCATCTGCATATGACTGAAGTGATACTTCCATCTTGAAATCACACCCAATACACTACGATTCTCAGTAAACCCAGAAGAGACGTACACAGAACCTATTAAAGCCCCGGAAGACCAAAACCAAAGCGTACTGATTGTCGCAAGTATTAGCGATGCAAGTCTCAGGTTAAGACCAAATACACCTACCTTGATTCGGATTCCCATAGACACATAGTCATACTACCAATGGGATTCCGAGGGGTTTATCCAGAGCGAAGCTGTTTCCGTACCATCGGTAAACAAAACCTTATATTACACTTGCATAGGTATCCAATACCCAAATATAAGAGAACTATACCGTTACGCTTCCATAACACGCACAAATGTAATACAAGCCTATTCCGCATTATCGATGTCCAGTCTCGATAATACTACGACTATGGATATTTAATGATTAAACCTTATGTGGATTAATATTGTCTCATATCTTATTAATCCGGTACTAGTCATATGGACTTTTATCATTTATATATCCTGGTAATCCAATTACAAATGATAAAAGAGTAATTTCCTTTGTCACATAGTTAATTTGTACAACAACACCATGTTTTGTACAAATAGTGATGCTATGAGTCATAATTGTCCAACAATCTCCCACTTAGCCTATAACCAATCACTCAAGTGTCCTACACCTGAACTATGTACGGGTCGTTCAAACTTTTGTTGAGAAACAGTTTTCGTCAGCAGATTTGCAATGTTATCATCTGATGCGTTTAATTCAATCATCACATCACCACGATGTATGATCTGACGAATCAGATGAAATAATCGAAGTATATATTTGGAGCGTTGATGACACCACGATTCCTTAGCCTGTGTTGTAGCCTAGCTCAGCTGCTAATAGAACTACACCTAATCCAATTAGGATTATATAGATCCAAAATGCTTCTTTTGCTGCCTCAGCTGCAGCAATGTTCCACTTTTGTTATTTATTCGGCAACAGTAGCTTGCTTGGAAGATTTCCAGCTCACTGTTCCGTTATTCAAACTAAATATGTACCCTTATTGGGACTTAAAGTCGTCTTTGTCGGTTTGGAAACTTGCAGCGGTGAACCTAGTCACCTCAAGTTCTCATTTTCCCATATTCCCAGAAAACATCCTTAGTTTGTCCAAGATACTCAAGGATGTTCTTTACATAAATCCAGTGAACATCACCTGGATTGGCCTTATAGCATCTACATATGCTCAAAGCATATGAGACATCAGGTCACATACATTTGAAAAAAGCACGAGCTCTGGGAGGGTTGTCAGCAGCTTTCTAGATTTATCCCAGTAGATCTTTATTCCTATAATAAAGCCTGCTTCTCCCAGGTATTTCATGGAGAATTTTAATGAAATCCAAGCTTTCACCGATTATATTATGGGAATGTTATTGCTAAGAAATAATACATCATCAATGTATAGGATGTCCAATGTCAGTGCGCTCCCACTAACCTTCTTATATCCACAAGAATCATCTTTATTTTGAATGAAATTATATACCATTATGATCTCATCAAAACGTTGGTTCCAAGAACACAATGCTTGCTTCAATCCATAAATGGATCAAATTAACTTGCAAACTTTGTTTGCAAGTTTCAGTACCACAAAACCGTCAGGATGTTGTAAACATCCTCCAAAAGGTTTTCGTTAAGGAAAGCGATTTTGACGTCCATCTGCCATATTTCATAAATGAAATATGCAACACTTGCAAGCATTATCCGAATGGATTTAATCATGGCAACGGGTAAAAGGTGTCGTCGTAATCGAAACCATGTTGATGACGATACCTTTTCACTACAAGCCTAGCTTTGTACGTTTGTATGTTGTCATCCACGTTTGTCTTCACCATGAAGACCCATCTGTTACCAGTAGGCACAATGTCTTCTGGTATATCAACCAGTGTCCAAACTTGGTTGGTATACATGGAATCCATTTCGTACTTCATGGCACTTTGCAATACAGCGGAGTCGATACCTCGTATCACTTCCTCATACGTAGTCGGTTCAGTATCCTCAATAAGACTAATATCTTCATGAGGTGAGATCAGAAACACATACCTCTCAAGTTGTTTTCTGACTCTCTCTGACCTATGCGTTTCTTGTGTATTCGAAGATTATTGGTACAGTTTCATCCCTGATGAACTGTTGGTGTTCCGTGAGGACTCGGTGCCTGGAACAGTATTACTTTGATTTTCATCGAGTTTTACTTTTCTCCCACTTATCACTGCATATAGGAATTCCTCTTAGGAAAGTCGCATGGAGAGCAACAATTACATTGTTCTCGTGTGAGTTATATAAGTACTAAACTTTAGTTTCCCTATGACAACCTACAAATAGGCACTTATCCGATTTAGGTTCTAGTTTGGTATCATCCAAATGTTTAGAGTATGCCCAGCATTCCCAAATCATCAGGAATGAGAAACCCGATTTCTTTCCTGTTCATATCTAATATGAAGTCTGTCTAACAGATTTTCATGGAACCTTATTCAAAATAAGTATTGTACTGTTTAATCTGTATCCTTAGAAGGAAATTGGTAGCTCAGAGTGACTCATCATTAACATTACCATGTCCAACAAAGTTAGGTTTCTCTATTTGGACACACCGTCAAATTGAGGTGTCCCGGGAGGAGTCCACTATAAAAGAATACCATACTCTTTCAAGTAATCTTGAAACTCATATGTTTAAGTATTTTACACTATGGTCTGACCGTAATGTTTTTAATACTTTTACCGGTTTGTTTTCTTACTTCGTGTCGAAACTCTTAGAATTACTCAAAAGTTCCTTACTTGTGTTCATAAGATATGCATAACCGTAACGCAATGCCACATACGTAAAGGTTACGAAGTATTCATATCCACCTCTAGCCTAGCTAGACATGGGCCCACTTACGTCACTATGAACGAAGGCTAACAGATCGGTGGCATTTGCACTTTTACCAAGTAAAATATGTTTTAGGCACTTTGCCTAATAAACTAGATTCGTAGACATCATTTGAATTAGAATCAAATCCGTCCTAGTATCCATTCTTCGAAAGTGTGGATATACGAGTCTTGTTAATGTGTCTTAGACAACAATGCCACTTTTAAGTCTCAACAGATTTATCCAGTTTGAGCTTTTGTTTGTCACGTTATATGTTTGAGATTTGTTTATATTCAAAATATAAGTACTATTATTCACATCTAATGTGTATATCTCAATATCATCTTTATAAACAAAACACTTAGTGTTCATGAACATAAAGGTATACCCGCAACGGGTTAAACTAGATATAGAGATAATATTTCCAGTCAAACTAGGTACATTTTAACAGTTTCCTAATTTAAGTACATGCCCTGAGGGCAGTTCCAAAACTTAGGTCTCTACGGTTAAAACAGACTCTCGTCCCGTTTCCGACTCGCAGGTCGATCTCATCTGAAGCCAGTATCCTGCTAATCAGCAGATCCTGCACATCAGTACATATGTATGTTCCACATCCAGTATCAAAATCCAATATTAAAATCGGTAGTGGACATATTTATAACAAACTTACCTGAAGCCGGAGCCTTGCCCGTCTTCATTTCCTTTATGTCTGCCTTGTCCATACGACAGTCACGCTTCTAGTGACCCCGTTTGCCACAGTTTAGGCAGAAATCTTGGGATATATGTCTTTTGTCTTCCCATAAGACTGTGACGATTTTGTCTTTGCCCCTTTTCACATCTCTAGAAGCCTTCGGCCAAGCCTTGACCTTCTGGGATGTAGAAGTAAGATGCGTCTTGCGCTTCTTGCCCTTTTGTAAGCTCTGGCTCTGTCTCCTTGAGCATAGCCATTAACTCTCAAAAAGTTTTCTTTTGCAATTAGTACTTCTAAGATCTAAGAATAGATCTATGAAGCTCCTTTAATTTCAACATCATGGTATAAGGATCTAATCCTTAGTTTTGACGACGAAATTAAGGAGTCTTTGCGGTAAGCATAACAGATTGAGCACTAAAGTTATCATCACGATGAGTCTTCCAAAGCTCATGCTCTACTATTTGCTCAACTCCGGGCTTAGGCCCGATAGGTCGCTCTATCAAATAGAGTAACTTCTCAACTCCCAGGACTATCCTGAGATTCATTTCCCAATCTAGAAAATTATGTCGTTAAAGATATTTTTCACCTAGGATTATGTCATTTGACGCTAATCTTTCCAGTAATATTGATTGCTATAGTCCAACTATCCAATTAATGTTTTCGGGTACAATCAAATGTAATGATTACTATAGTCTAACTATATAACCAACTATAAATGATCCGTTAAATTCAAATGTATTGATTACTATAATCCAATTATATGACCAACTATAAATGAAGTAGTTTGAATACAGTCCAACTGTTCAATTAAAACAACAATTAAATATTAGTCCAACTAATATATTTATAAATAATTAATGACGAAAAATGAAATGAGCGCGTATTGGCAAATATTTAAATGAAATTGCAAATTTAATTCTTACATCCCACTATTTTTCGGCGAGCCTCTAACCCTCTGTGGAGTACTCGGGAAACCTAGTTTCCTAGTGGGCTAGGATCCCGTTAAATAACACACAACCTTGACTTTGGCCAACAAGTTGTATGAAACTTAACTAGGTAGATCTCTAAGATCAATTGGATCCCATCCAATTCCTAGATCTAGTAGGTGGACCTCCAAGTCCGAAACATATATCCAATATATGCCAATATATCCAATATATTGCCTAACCTTTTTCCTCTGAATCAACTAAGCATTGGCTTTGGCTCAACAAGCTTAATGAAACCAGTTAAGCGTGACCCATTGACAGTGGGAAAGCTTCGTAATCAAAATCGATGAACAAGAAGTGACCTTGACTTTGGCCAACAAGTCACAACCGCCCAAGACATACGATATAGAACAAAGCTTACGCGGTTCAAACACATCCGCGATGGACAAAGGTCTTGACTTTGGCCAACAAACCAATGCCAATCTTGGATCTTAGAGGGAACCACTCAATGGAAGGAAAAACGCTTAATATTGTTTGAGGGTTTTTCGTGTAAATTGGCAACAAATTTATTATCTTTGATTAGGTCTTATCATACACCCTTAAGCATGCATTCTAAAAGCATAATAAGGCGCGAATAAAATAATAATGATATTCAGATGGATATAGAACAAACTTTGTTCCCAGAACAAATCTCTCCATTTCCTCTCTCCCGCTAGCACTATTCATACTTCTACCCAATTACATAATACTTCTAAGAAACCTCATTTACATTGAGGGGAATTGGTGAGAAGAGAAATACAATGAGAAAATAGATAATAGGCTGGACACACAGGTCCAATTTAATAAATTCAATTTCCAAATTTCCCCCACTCTTCTAATATCCATCTGATATACATTATTCATACAATACATTCAAGTATTCACACAAAGCATGTTATTCAATCAATATAATCCAATTAATTAATCTTTGAATTAATGACCATCCAATATTCAAATAACGATTTGATTTGCGCGAGTCCAACTCGTTTAAGAATAAATACTCAAAGTACGTATTCTCGATTTTTTATCGAAGTATAATTTTAAATCCAATTTAAATTGTATCCAATACTAATTCATAATTAATTCCAAATTAAATAATTACACTTTTAAAAGTGCCTTTTAGACTTGGATTCCAAATCCAATCTACATGGGTCTCAAAGGCCCAATTAGTATCCAATACTTTTAATTAAAGTCTAATGGACTTTTAATTAATTCTTTAGGCATGGGCTTTGGCCATTATGGATCAAACCCAAAATGCCAAGGCCCAAATGTCATATTTGGACTTTATGGAAATTGTTTTAGGCCCAATTGGATCCAACCCAATTGTCCTAAACCAAACTTGGCCCAACCAAGCCCATTAAGTCCAATTACAACAATTAAATTAATACATTATTCCAAATTACATATTAATCCAATTCAAGTGTAATTAACATAATTAATCAATTAATCTAATGTTTCCAAAACACTAATTAATCCAATTTAATCATGCTCAACATTTCCAATTCATGTCCAACACAAATTGAAACAAAATCAATCTATTACATGCTATATAGCTCACGGCAAGGGCAAGAATTTATCATGCAATTTGATTTCAATCTAATTAAATCAACATTTAACATACAATTCATGCCATCAACACATCCAATTGTTAATTTTCAAAAAAAGAATCACCATGAGCAACCTAGGGGATACATTCGGCCAAGCATGGATTTTGGGGATTTTTGATCTAATCAATTTATAAAAAATCCAATGATATACAAATCCAATTCAACATCATATAAACTCAACCAACTCATCAATTTAGGCAAAATCAAGCTCTAAACATAAAAATCCCAAATTAAAGTCATGAACCCTAGATTTTCAAATCAAACTTAGGAGGCTCTGATACCATTGTTAGTGTTCCTAGAACATGCCAATGATCTCTAAGAGTGATTTGTGTGTGAAAAATCAAAGAGGAGTTGCAGAAAAACTTACTTTGATTGGATGAGTTTCAAAACTTTTGTATGTTGTTGAAGATGAAGCTCCAAGCTTGGAATAGAGTTCTAAACCATTGGGTGAGTTTCCCTATCACCTTGATTCACTCCTTTATGTGCTAGCAAGAAAAAATATTGAAAGAAAATTTTACCCTCCAAGAGAAGCAAGTTCCGGCCATGACTAGGGAGAGAAGAAGAGTGTTTTGTTTGCTGTGAATAGTAACTTGTTCCACCTTCCAAAGTTGACCAAATTAATATATACTTAGTTTGTGTGTTGGAATTAGCTTGAGTGTGTCAAAAGCAATCTAAGCTTTTTCTCAACTAATAACAACTTCCATCACTAGTGTAGACATTTGATGTAAGTTGGTGGGCCCCACTTTAAATTCCAAATTTAAGTCGGACAATCCAACACGAAACTTCGCTCGGGCCCGGGTTCATTTAATTCCGAATTAAACGAATTTGCTGTTGCGACTTAATTAAATCTAATGTAATTAAATAATAATGCCTCGCAATATTATTACGTAAGTCCCTTACAAATTTAATTTGTTCGCTCGAATTAAAATCTAATTTTAATTCCGCATTGAAATCTAATTTCAATTAATGTATCTAATATATTATTTTAGCCCAATTAAATAAATTAAATAGAAAAATCCAATTTCACTATTAAATTTATTTTATCGATTAATTCCAAATTAACCGCGTTCTCTCTTCTCGACGAATTTAATCCCAGATAAATTCTCGACGTAATTAATCCCAGATTAATTCTTTCTCTGTTAATTAATCCCAGATTAATTCTTCCCGTAATTAATCCCAGATTAATTTTCTCTCTCATAATTAATCCCAGATTAATTCTGTTCGAGTCAAATCTCAACGGTGAATCTTTGGGAAGCGACCCAAGAGATCCCTGGATATGTTGGCAGTAAATACGGTCATCGGATTATCCGAATACGTGCATACCTGGTACCACGTTCTTACCGATTTACAAAACATGGTTGGCTTCTAGCAAAGCATCGTGCCTACCCAATTCTTCAGAAATATTCTTTAAAGGAATATATAATCTTTGTCAGGCATAGTATACGTAGTATTGCGTATTACGATCCAGTATCGAATGTCACATGCCAGGCCTAGGGCTGAAACTGTGTCTGCCCCGTACGAAGCATATATCGAATCTCTGGTAACTAGTCTCTATAATCGGATAATCATGATCTAGTCATATTATCCCGATGACTGCAGTACTTAAGAGTACTAGTTCCATATCCTACGTGATCATCATCTCCATATGACTGAAGTGATACTTTCATCTTGACATCACACCCAATACACTACGATTCTCAGTAAACCCAAAAGAGGCGTAACCAGAACCTGTTAAATCCTCGGACGACCAAAACCAAAGCTTACTGATTGTCGCAAGTATTTGCAATGCAAGTCTCAAGTTAAGACCAAATACACCTACCCTGATTAGGATTTCCATAGACACATAGTCATACTTCCAATGGGATTCCGATGGGTCTATCCAGAGCGAAGCTATTTTCGTACCATCGGTAAACAGAACCTTCTATTACACTTGCATGAGTATCGAATACCCAAATATATGAGAACTATGCAGTTACGCTTCCATAACACGCACAAGTGTAATACTAGCATATTCTGCATTATCGATGTCCAGTCTCGATAATACTACGACTAGGGATATTTAATGATTAAACCTTACGTGGATTAATATTGTCTCATATCTTATTAATCTGGTACTAATCATATGGACTTTTATCATTTATATATCCCGGTAATCCAATTACAAATGATAAAAGATCAATTTTCTTTGTCACATAGTTAATTTGTACAACAACACCATGTTCTGTACAAATAGTGATGCTATGGGTCATAATTATCCAACAATCTCTGTGTCGTAGGCTATCCGAGTTGTGCTTAGGAAACATACAATACAACGTCAAGTTTCCGAGGCGTACATCTCATGTCGACATGTCCACGATTCTTTACAACTAATGCGATCAACCCTAGGTGATCGACTTTGGCCAAAACTTTATGAATCATGACTTTACTTACATGGATACCTAAACCTCTTATGGTACACATACAGGCAGACAGATCATATCTTGATTCACACTTGATTAACGAGTGCATCGATCCACACTCAACGAACATCTAGAGACCAGACCATGAAAGGTTTCTGACATACATGGCATCAAAATATGGAGGATCTCACAGGTTTCTGACATACATGGCATCAAAGTGTGGAGGATCTCACACTAAATTAATGTTATTTTATAGTCAAAGGATTACATATGATACTCGACTCGAGGAAATTCTTATTGATGGTGGTGTGTACTTCCAACTATTAGGAATCACTTGTGAGTCATTTAGTATTTGATCCAACTAATACCCACATTTCTATACGAGCTTCCAAAGCTCATGGTACATCAGGTTAAACCATTGGAACTCCAATTCCAATATATGACATATGCTAGTCTTTCAGGTTATAGGAATTCGACCGTATTCCAAAACCAACGACTAGAAATATATATATATATATATATACTTTAAGAATAGTTTACAATAGTAATACTTATCCCAATTTCAGACCACCTAATGTCCAGTATTACTACAAGATTATTCTAAGGTCGGTGTCATTCTTAGCATATCTATACATCAATCTAATATGTATAATGAAAATACCATTAATAAGATATGAAATGAAAATATAGTTATTTTATTAATAAATAATAAAATATACAATACATCAATCGGATTGGCGCTCCAAGCACCAACTCCAATAGTAAATCATGACACGTGAACTGTAAATCGTGAAACATATAGTGTAAGTCGTAACTCGTAAACTATAAATCATGACTTACAAATCATGAAATGTAAATCGTGAATCATGAAACATAGTTCTTAAATCATGTAAATCTAATGAACACTGAAAACACACAAACTTATATATATTCATATACAGACATACACATTATTTTCTGCTTACAACGCTCGTACATGACTCATTACCTATTTTAGAAAAAGTATAAGATAAATGTCGTCTGAGCGGATATTCTAACCTGCACTACTATGACACAATGCCAACTTGTCAACCAAAATCTTCACACACAATGCAATCGTAAATCGTGAATTAAAACATTTGAATCATAGACTGAAAATAAGAAAATCGTGAGCTAAAAATCGTAAACATTGACTGAAAATGAAATCATGATCTGTAGGACGTGAAACATTAGCTATAAATTGAAAAATATAAACTGAAAGCTTTAAACTGTAAACTTGGACTGAAAATGTAAACTGAAATCATGGACTGTGATTTGTAAATCATGAAACGTGGATTTTAAAATGTAACAACTTGGATACATACATATTTTTTCATGACTCTCGAAATGTAACATGTACTGGGATTACGTAACATGAAAACATAATATATCATAAACACACTTACGTAAGTTATAAATCTAACATTCAAGTAAACTCAAACGTAATTTATAAAACACTTAAAGTTTAAAACATGAAAATAGTAACATCCCATCACATAGCTGACGTCCAGTCCTAATGCTCATGTGATCGAGTGGAACTAGATGGATTCTCATGCGTAGAATCTTTGAAGCACATGTTTAAGTACAATTAGTATACTTGAACATTTATGATCCTAAACATGTGCGTGAATAATGCATGTGCCCATGAAGTTTAAGTCATTTTCTAACATCCTAAGTTGTTGTGAGATACCATTACTATGAATCCAACCTGACAAATAACTTAAGACATCACCATGGTTCTTATTTCACTTATCCCTCATCAATAAGAGGGGCTCACGGCCAAACCCCCTAAATGTTAACCACAACTCACGACACAATCACCATATCACACAAGCAATGATAATAACAACAATAACAACATGAATTTTGGTTTTATACACTCCCATGTTATGAAAATCATGCATAACTATGAAAAGGAGAATTTGAATCAGCTTCAGTTGAAGTCACATTCATAGCAATGACCAAACCCAAACCCTAGGTTTTGATTCAACTCAAAACATGCACAAATCATGATAATAACCACCAATCTAAACATGATTAACACCATAATTAACCAAAATCAAGAAAAATAGACATGGGTCATGCTTGAATTCCATAGACTATGATGATTGACCTAAGAAATCATGCTTGAAATGCATGGAAATTACTTGGTGAAGATGAAGGTGTTGGGCTTTCTAGGTCAAAACAAGATCAAATTAAGCAATGAAATGTGCGAATACATCAAAGTAAAGTAGCGGAAATACTCACTTTGATCGGCTTTTGCGATGCGATGAACACACAAAATTTCTTCATGGATGATTCGGCCAAGCCTCCTTTTGTGCTCCTTGTGTTGATCTTCAAGCTCCAAGCTTTAGGTGTAGATTCCATGCTCATAGATGGGTTTCCCTATCACATTTGTAAGACTCATTGATGTGTGCTAGCACTTGGAAATTTTGCAACAAAATTTTCTTTAGACTTCTTGCAACTCTCGGCCAATGAGAGAAAAATGGCTTCCAAGCCATGAGATGAGGGAGAGAAAAAATGGTTCAAAACCGTGTGAGGGAGAGAGATGAAGAAGATGAAGTGGTGTTGTATTGTGTTTTCAAAACACAAATCAATCACTAAATTTTAAAATTTGGTACAAGACTTAAAGTCTTCAACAACCCTCATCAATCAAAAAAGTGACATGCATCACATCACTCAAAGTTGATGTGACTTCCATCATAAGAATGACTAATGATGTGACGCGTGAAGTGACTTGTGGGCCCCACTTGATTCAAAATGCGAGTGGTTCCACAAACACTCCCAGGCTCGGATTTGCTAATTCCGAATTAACGAATTTTCCGTTGTTGCGACGTAATTAAATGAAATTTAATTTAATAATTATGCCTAGCAAATTATTATTCACGTCGCTAGCGAATTAATTCTAAATTAACTCGTTTCCCGAATTAAAATCCAATTTTAATTCCGCGTCGAAATCTAATTTCGTAATATATCAAATATATTATTTTATCGATTAATTCCAAATTAATCGTTCTCTCTCTTTAAATAATATTTTATCCCAGATAAAATATCTCCGTAATTAATTCTAGTTTAATTTTCTCTTCTTATAATTAATCCTAGATTAATTATGTTCGAGTCATATGTCATCGGTGAATCTTCGGGAAGCGACCCATGAGATCCCTGGATATGTTGGCAGTAAATCCGGTCATCGGACTATCCGAACACGTACGTACCTAGTACTACGTTTTTACCGATTACAAGACATGATTGGCCTCTAGCAAAGCAACGTGCCTACCAATTCTCCAGAAATATTCTTAAAGGAATATGTAATCTATATCAGGTGTAGTATACGTAGTATTACGTATTTGCGATCCAGTATCGGATGTCACGTGCTAGGCCTGGGGCTGGAATTGTGTCTGCCCCGTACGAAGTACATATCGGATCTCTGGTAACTAGTCTCTATAATCGGATAAACATGACCTATTCATATTATCCCGATAGCTGCATCATATAAGAGTACCAGTTCCTTATCCTACGTGACCATCATCTCCATATGACTGAAGTGATACTTCCATATTGACATCACACCCAATACACTACGATTCTCAATATACCCAGAAGAGGCGTACACAGAACCTGTTAAAGCCCTGGACGACCAAAACCAAAGTATATTGATTGTCGCAAGTATTAGCGATGCAAGTCTCAGGTTAAGACCAAATACACCTACCCTAATTCGGACTTCCATAGACACATAGTCATACTACCAATGGAATTCCGAGGGGTCTATCCAGAGCGAAGCTGTTTCTGTACCATCGGTAAACACAACCTCCTATTACACTTGCATAAGTATCCAATACTTAAATATATGAGAACTATGTCGTTATGCTCCCACAACGCGCACAAGTGCAATACTAGTCTATTTCGTATTATCGATGTCCAATCTCGATAATACTACGACTAGGGATTTTTTTAATGATTAAACCTTAGTGGATTAATACTGTCTCATATCTTATTAATCCAGAACTAATCATATGGACTTTTATCATTTATATATCCCGGTAATCTAATTACAAATGATAAAAGAGCAATTTCCAATGTCACATAGTTAATTTGTACAACAACACTATGTTCTGTACAAATAGTGATACTATGGGTCATAATTGTCCAACAATCTCCCACTTGGCCTATAGCCAATCACTCAAGTGTCCTACACTTGAACTATATACGGTTCGCTCAAACTTCTGCTGAGAAATAGCTTTCGTCAGCGGATTTGCAAAGTTATCATCTGATGCGATTTATTCGATCATCACATCGCAACGATGTATGATCCGAACAAATCAGATGAATAGTTGAAGTATATACTTGGATCGTTGATGAGACCATTAATTCTTTAGCATGTGCTGTAGCCTAGCTCAGCTGCTAACAGAACTACTCCTAATCCAATTAGGATTATATAGATCCAAAGTGCTTCTATTGCTGCCTCAGCTGCAGCAATATTCCGCTTTTGTTGTTTATTCGGTAACCGTATCTTGCTTGGAAGATTTCCAGATCACTGTTCTGTTATTCAAACTATATAGTACCTTTATTACGACTTATAGTCATTTTTATCGGTTAGGAAACTTGCAGCAGTGAACCCAGTCACTTCAAGTTCTCATTCTCCATAGTTTAAGAAAGCATCCTTAGTTCATCTAAGATACTTAAGGATGTTCTTAACATCAATCCAGTGACTATCACTTGGATTGCCTGATTGTGACTCCATATGCTCAAAGTATATGAGACACCAGGTCGCGTAAATATTTTTTAATGTACGAGTTCTCGGAGAGTGCCAAAAAATTTTAGATCTATCCAGTAGATCTTTATTCCTAGAATAAAGGTTGTCTCTCCCAAGATTCTACGGAGAATTTTCATGAAAGCCAAGCTTTCACCGATTGTATTATGGGAATATCATTTCAAGAAATGATATATCATCATTATATAGGACAATCACTGTCAGTGCGCTCCCACTAACCTCCTTATATACACAAGAATTATTTTCGTTTTGAATTAAATCATATACCATTATGATTACATCAAAACTATAGTTCCAAGAACGCAATGCTTGCTTCAATCCATAAATGGATCGATTTAACTTGCAAACCTTGTTTGCTCATTTTGGTACAACAAAACCGTCAGAATGTTGTAAACATCCTCCAAAAGGTTTCCTTTTAAGGAAAGCGATTTTGACGTTCAGCTGCCATATTTCATAAATGAAACATACAGCATTAGCAAGCATTATCCAAATGGATTTAACCATGGCAACAAGTAAAAGGGTTCGTCGTAATCGACATAATGTTGATAACGATACCTTTTCGCTACAAGCCTAGCTTTATACGTTGGTTTGTTGCCATTCATGTATGTCTTCCTTGAAGACTTATATAGTACCAATAGGCACAATGCCTCCCGGTACATCAACTAATGTCAAAACGTAGTTGGTATACATGGAATCCATTTCGGACATCATGGCACTTTTCCATAATAGGGAGTCGATACCTTGTATCACTTCCTATACGTAGTCGGTTTGTCTTCCTCAATAAGATTGACATCTTCATGAGGTGAGATCAGAAACCCATACCTCCCAGTTGTTTCTGACTCTCTCCGACTTACGCGGTTCTTGTGTATTCGAATATTGTGGTACAGTTTCATCCTGATGACTATTTATGTTCCGTTAGGACTCGGTGCCTGGAAAAGTATTACTCCGATTTTCATCGAGGTTTACTTTCCTCCCACTTACCACTGCATATAGGTATTCCTCTTAGGAAAACCGCATAGCGAGCAACAATTACATTGTTCTCTAGTGAGTTGTATAAGTACTATACTTTGGTTTCCCTAGGATAACCAATTACAAGTTAGGCACTTATCCGATTTGGGTTCTGGTTTGGTATCATCCAAACATATGCCCAGCATTCCCAAATCTTCAGGATGAGAAAACTCGGTTTCTTTCCTGTTCATATCTAATATGAAGTCTGTCAAATAGATTTTCATGGAACCTTATTCAAAATAAGTATTGCACTATTTAATGCGTATCCCTAAAAGGAAAATGGTAGCTCAGAGCGACTCAATATTAACCTTATTATGTCCAACAAAGTTCGGTTTCTCTGTTCGGACACACCGCTCAATTAAGGTGTTCCGAGAGGAGTCCACTGTGAAAGAATACTATACTCTTTCAAATAGTCGAGAAGCTTATTGCTTAAGTATTTTCCATCACAGTCCAATCGTGATGTTTTAATACTCTTGCCGATCTGTTTGTCTACTTCGTGTCGAAACTCTTTGAATTTATCAAAAGTTTCCGATTTATATTTCACAAGAAACACATAACCACAACGCGATGCCACATCTGTAAAGGTTACGAAGTATTCACATCCACCTCTAGCCTAGCTAGATATGGGCCCACTTACATCACTATGAACGAGGGCTAACAGATCGGTGGCTCTTGCACTTTTACCAAGTAAAATGTGTTTTAGGCACTTTGCCTAATAAACTAGATTCGTAGAAATCATTTGAATTAGAATCAAATTCGTCCTAGTACCCACTCTTCAAAAGTGTGGATATATGAGTCTTGTTAATGTGTCCCAGACAACAATGCCACAAATAAGTCTCATCTGATTAATTCAGTTTGAGCTATTTGTTTGTTATGTCATATTTTTAAGATTCATTTATATTCAAAATATAAATACTGTTATTCATATCTAATGTGTTTATCTCAATATCATCTTTATAAAATAAAACACTTTAGTGTTCTAGAATATAAAGGTATACCCGCAAAGAGTTATACTCTGATAGAGATAATGTCTCTAGTCAAACTAGGTACATTATAACAGTTTCCTAATTTAAGTACACATCCAAAGGGTAGTTCCTAAACTTAGGTTTCTATGACTAAAACAGCGACTCTCGTCCCGTTTCCGATTCACAGGTCGATCTCAACTGAAGTCAGTATCCTGCTAATCAGCAGATTCCGCACATCAGTACATATATTATGTACCACGTCTAGTATCAAAAATCCAATTTTGAAACTAATAGTGAACATGTTTATGACAAACATACTTGAAGCCGGAGCCTTGCCCCGCCTTCATTTCCTTCATGTTTGCCTTGTCCATACGGCAGTCACGCATCCAGTGACCCTATTTGCCACAATTTAGATAGACATCTTGGGATATGTCCTTTGTCTTCCCAGAAGACTTGTGATGATTTTGCCTTTGACCTTTTTTAGAAGCTCTGACTCTGCCTCCTAGAGTATAGCCATCAACTCTCCAAGAGTTTACTCTTGGTTCTTAATGAATCTGCCCCAGCTTTCGGGTAGAGACTATAAGATCAAATCTTTGGTAGTCCCAGCCACATAGGTAACGCCCAGCTAACCTAGCTGATCGATGTCAGCAATCATCTGCGACACATAGTGCTCGACAGATGTACCCTCTGACATACGTGAGCAAAATAGCTTCTTTTGCAATTTGTACTTCTAAGATTAAGAATAAATTTATGAAGATCTTTAATTTCATTATCATGGTACAAGGATCTAATCCTTAATTTTGACAACGAAATTAAGTGTCATTGCATCTAGCATAAAGGATTGAGCACTAAAGTTATCATCACATGAATATTCCAAAGATCATGTTCTACTATTTGCTCAACTTCGGGCTTATGCCCGAGATGTAATTCTATCAAATAGAATAACTTCTCAATTCCCAGGACTAACCTGAGGTTATATTCCCAATCTGAAAATTAAAACCATTTAATGACATTTTCACCCCGGATTATGTTTTAAAAAACGCTAATAATTCCGTTATCTTGATTGTTATAGTCCAACTATCCAATCAACGATTTCGGTTACTATTGAAAATTAGAATTATTATAGTCTGACTATATAATTAACTATAATTTGATTGGTTAATTCAAATATATTGATTACTATAATCCAATTATATAATCAACTGTAATTGAAGTAGTTTTGAATACAGTCCAACTGTTTAATTTAAACAACGACTAATATTAGTCCAACTAATATATATTTAAATTAATGACGAAAAATGAAATGAGCGCGTATTGGCAAGTATCTAAATGAAATTGCCAATTTAATACTTGCCTCCCACTATTTTTCGGCTAGCCTCTAACCCTCTGTTGAGTACTCGGGAAACCTTGTTTCCTAGTGGGCTAGGATCCCGTTAAATAACACACAACCTTGATTTTGGCCAACAAATTGTATGATATTTAACTAGGTAGATCTCTCGATCAATTGTGGATCTCTCTAATTTCCTAGATATCGGTGGTGGACATCCAAGTCCGAAACATATATCCAATATATCCAATATATTCCCTAACATTTTTCCCCTGAATCAATTAAGCCTTGGCTTTGGCACAACAAACTTAATGATTCCAGTTAAGCGGGACCCATTGACTTTGGAAAGCTTCGTAATCGATGTTCGATGGACAAAAGTGATCTTGGCTTTGGCCAACAAATCACAACTTGGACAAGACATGCGATATGGAACAAAGCCTTCATGATTCAACACATCCGCGATGGACCAAGGTCTTGACTTTGGCCAACAAACCAGTGCCAATCTTGGTTCTTGAGAATGAATCATTCAATGAAGAGGAAAAACGCTTAATATTTGTTGAGGGTTTTTCGCGTAATTGGCAACCAATTAATTATCTTTGATTAGTCTCATCATACACCTAATTATCTAAAAGCATAATAAGGCGCGATAAATAAATTATAATGATAATGCGGATGGATATTTAAACAACTTGTTCCTAGAACAAATCTCTCCATTTCCTCTCTCCCGCTAACACAATCTTACTTCTACCCAATTACATAACACTTCTAAGAAACCTCATTTACATTGAGGGGAATAGGTGAGAAGAGAATACAAAGAGTCAATAGGTAATAGCTGGACACGCAGGTCCAATTTAATAAATTCTAAATTATTACAACAATTTCCAAAATTGCCTTCACCCATCTAATATCCATCTGATCTACATTATTCATATATCACATCCATGTATTCACACAAAGCACGTTATCAATCAATCTAATCCAATTAATTAATATGAAATTAATGACCATCCAATGTTCAAACAACGATTTGATTTGCGCGAGTCCAACTCGTTTAAGATAAGTACTTAAAGTATGAATTCTTGAATTATATCAAACTACAATATTAAATCCAATTTAATTTGTATTCACACGAATTCTATATTTAATTCTAAATTAAATAATTACACTTTATTAATGAGCCTTTGCGACTTAGATTCTAAATCTAATCATTACGGTCTCAAAGCCGAATTAACATCCAATGTCAATTTAATTAAAGTCCAATGGCCTTCAATTAATTTATAAGGCATGAACTTTGGCAACCAAAGCCCAATAAGGAATCACCCTTTGCCAAAAATCAATTTAGGCCCATTAGGCCCAATTAAAATTTTAAAGGCCCATTTTATTATATTTGGACTTTATGAAATGGTTTTAGGCCCAATTGGATCCAACCAATTAACCTAAACCAAACTTGGCCCAACCAAGCCCATTAAGCCCAAATACAACTTTATTAGCCCAATTCCAAATTTAGCCCAACTAATTAAATTCCAATATTCTCAATATCATAATTTAATTAACTAAAGTGTATAGCCATAATTAATTATTCAAATTAACATTTCCAAAATACCATTTACATAATTAATCAGGCTAATCATCATCAACACATGTCCAACATTATTGAATCAAAATCAATTCATTTCCATGCTTTTGATGTCACGGCAATTGTAGGGATTTTATGTCCGATTTCAATTTCAATCCAATTAAATCATAAATCAATATATCCCATGTCTTTCAACTCATCCAATGATCAAAAAACAAAATTACCATGACTTTAGGGCATACTACATTTTCGGCCAAGCCAAAAATTGGGGAAAATTTAATCCAATTCAATTTTCATCAAATTGATCATGCATAACTCTAAGTTATCATCATTCAAGCATACTCAAACAATCAATTTTATCAAATCATGCTCAAATTAATTTTACCCAAATTTTACCCTAAATTCAATTTCATGCTTAATAATGGCTCTCATACCATTGTTGGGTTTTCTAGGTCAAACCAAGATCAAATTAAGCAATGAAATGTGCGAATACATCAAAGTAAAGTAGCGAAAATACTCACTTTGATCGGCTTTTGCGATGCGATGAACACAAAAAATTTCTTCATGGATGATTCGGCCAAGCCTCCTTTTGTGCTCCTTGTGTTGATCTTCAAGCTCCAAGCTTTGGGTGTAGATTTCATGCTCATAGATGGGTTTCCCTATCACATTTGTAAGACTCCTTGATGTGTGCTAGCACTTGGAAATTTGCAACAAAATTTCCTTTAGACTTCTTGCAACTCTCGGCAAGGAGAGAAAAATGGCTTCCAAGCCGTGAGATGAGGGAGAGAAAAAATGGTTCAAAACCGTGTGAGGGAGAGAGAGGAAGTAGATGAAGTGTGTTGTGTATTTGTTTTCAAAAAACAAAAATCAATCACCAATTTTAAAATTTGGTACAAGACTTAAGGTCTTCAACAACCCCATCAATCACAAAAGTGACATGCATCACATCACTCAAAGTTGATGTGACTTCCATCATAAGAATGACTAATGATGTGACGCGTGATGTGACTTGTGGGCCCACTTGATTCAAAATACGAGTGGTTCCGCAAATACTCCCGGGCTCGGATTCGCTAATTCCGAATTAATGAATTTTTCGTTGCAACGTAATTAAATCAAATTTAATTAAATAATTATGCCTAGCAAAATTACTATTCATGTCGCTAGCGAATTAATTCTAAATTAACTCGTTTGCCCGAATTAAAATCCAATTTTAATTCCGTGTCGAAATATAATTTCGTATAATATATCAAATACATTATTTTACGATTAATTCCAAATTAATCTTTCTCTCTCTTTAAATAACATTTTATCCCAGATAAAATATCTCCGTAATTAATTCTAGATTAATTTTCTCTCTCTTATAATTAATCCTAGATTAATTATGTTCGAGTCATACGTCGTCGGTGAATCTTCGGGAAGCGACCCATGAGATCCCTGGATATGTTGGCAGTAAATCCGGTCATCGGACTATCTGAACACGTACGTACCTAGTACTACGTTTTTACCGATTTACAAGACATGGTTGGCCTCTAGCAAAACACCGTGCCTACCCAATTCTCCAAAAATATTCTTAAAGGAATATGTAATATATATCAGGCGTAGAATACGTAGTATTGCGTATTGCGATCCAGTATCGGATGTCACGTGCTAGGCCTGGGGCTGGAATTATGTCCGCCCCGTACGAAGCACATATCAGATCTCTGGTAACTAGTCCTCTATAATCGGATAAATATGACCTAGTCATATTATCCCGATAGCTGTAGCATATAAGAGTACCAGTTCCTTATCCTACGTGACCATCATCTCCATATGACTGAAGTGATACTTCCATCTTGACATCACACCCAATACACTACGATTCTCAATATACCCAGAAGAGGCGTACACAGAACCTGTTAAAGTCCTGGACGGACCAAACCAAAGTATATTGATTGTCGCAAGTATTAGCGATGCAAGTCTCAGGTTAAGACCAAATACACCTATCCTGATTCGGACTTCCATAGACACATAGTCATACTACCAATGGAATTTCGAGGGGTCTATCCAGAGCGAAACTGTTTCCGTACCATCGGTAAACACAACCTCCTATTACACTTGCATAAGTATCCAATACTTAAATATATGAGAACTATGCCGTTATGCTCCCACAATACGCACAAGTGCAATACTAGTCTATTCCGCATTATCGATGTCCAATCTCGATAATACTACGACTAGGGATTTTTAATGATTAAACCTTAGTGGATTAATACTGTCTCATATCTTATTAATCTGAAACTAATCATATGGACTTTTATCATTTATATATCCCGGTAATTTAATTACAAATGATAAAAGAGAAATTTCCTATGTCATATAGTTAATTTGTACAACAACACTATGTTCTGTACAAATAGTGATGTTATGGGTCATAATTGTCCAAAGAAGGACTTTGTTATGATTAGCATAAGAAATTGTTAGAATAATCATCAAATTTCATGGTTAATGATGAGAGAAAATGGGTTTTAGGGCGTGGGTAGGGTGAGGGGAAAAGAGGAAAGTGAATAAAATGACCCTAACCACTCATTGGGCTTTAAATAAAAGGCCTGAGATTTTTATTTCTGTATTCGCGTTCGAACGCGGACTCGAACGCAACACGAATGTGAAATTACTGATGTGTTGCGTTAGAACGCGTGGACGAACGCGACTCGAACGTGAACACGTCAGATGGTCTCGTTCGAATTCTTGGACGAACGTGACATGAACGCGAACGTTCGAACGCTGGGATGAATGTGTCACGAACAACAGTCCTGAAAATCTTTCTTTGCTCATAACAACTTAACGTAAATCGGTCAACAAACTGACCTAAAATGTGCGTAAAACATCTCGTGCTTGTACGACATATCCAGGATAGATATGTCGTGATAACATGGGTGTTACAAGTATCTTTTTTCGATTTGAGGCAATTAGTTAGCTAATTTAATACTCAATATGATTTGATCAGATAACTTAGTCGGTTTTACCAAAATTTTATAATTTTTGTCAAATTTGGCCCAATAATTTTGAAATCTTTCAAGGATATCCTTTTCATCAAAATTAAAAATAAAATTAGGACCATAAATGTTTTAAAACTGATCAAATAGGTTTTTTTTCACTTATGTATTTTATAAATTTAGTGATTTAGTCTAATATTTCATAACTTTTCAGAAATTATGATTTACCCAAGAAATTTAAAAATCTTTTAAGATGATTTTTTAATCAAAAAATAAGAATAGTATGAGAATCACAAAGATTTTAGAAAAGATCAAATAAGTTATTTATTCAAAGATTGAAAATCATTAATTTGATGAATTCAATGAAATATGTACGAGTTTTTTTTAGCTCTTAATAGCTTAATCATACATAATCTAAATAATAATATTATAAGATTAACATGGATATTCATCTAAATTAGTCTTTTTAAATTTTAAATATTTGATAAGATTACATGTATGGTTTATTATCATTAAAATTAATATGAATATCACCATTCAGAGCAAGAATGATAAATAGTCGTGATTAATTAAAGTAAGGGAAAAAGCAAGGGAAAATGTCGTCATTTTCCTTTCGAGAGAAAACAAAAATGTTTCGTGGTTGGTTAATGGGAGGACCTCGAGAGGCTTAAATAGTTGAATAATCTGAGTTCGATCCATCGATAAAGCGTATGTTTTGACTTATTTAATATTATGGGTGATGAGATGATCTATGCACATATTCATATTATACTCTCTTATTTGAAACGAATAATAAGACTTTGAAATTACACCATAATTACGGGAGGGTGAGAAGATTTACAATGTAAAATAAATTATCAATAAAATATTAACCTATTTTCAAAATCTTATGATAATATATATGACACCAAAAATGTATGAACATTAAATGGAGTTTCTATTATCAGGCAGCTCCATAACTCAACCACTCCTCTGACTCACTCTTCTCACCCCTCTTTACTTTGATTCCTTTTTCATTCTATTATTAATATCATCATTACAATTTTAATTTATTTAGTTTCAATCATGGTACAATCTAAGAAATCCTACGGTCCATAATAGGTCATCATATCTAGGCTAACAGAGTGCAGTTACAGCAGTTTACGTCTGATGACACCATCCTCCACCGTACCCAAAATCTAATCAATCAAATCTAACGGTGGATATAAGAAGTTGAAAATTCTAAATAAAGGATAGGATAGGTTGGTGAGATTTTTTTTTTAAATTATCATCCTTCATTGTCATTAAATGATAACTTAGATGTATTTAAATATTAATTAGGAGCGACTTTAACTAGTCTTAAATTTTGGGACTGTAAACCAATTTTTAAAACAAGATCCATATAACAAATCTTAAAAAAATTCATATTATATATTTAAAAATTATAATTTATTTAGATTTTGAAATCTATCTAATTTTCGATAGTCTCTATAATCACTTATTATCTTAATCGTGTATTATTATTAAGACACGACGTCATTAAAAATTACTAAAAACTTACCTCGCGATCCAATTTCTTAGACAAAAAAGTGTATGCGTGTGCATGAAGTCGTGGTCATTTTTTATTTTTTTGGAAGTGAGAAAACCAGCTGGTATGGTCGTGTCTGCAACACAAATGTTTTGTCTTTTTCAAAGTTGGCTTTCTCTATCTCACCTCTTTTTACTTTTCATATAACCCTATCATTCTCTTCATCATCACCACCTCTTGTGTTCATCAAAAGAACCAAATTCCCTTCCCCATCTCTCTCTCTCTCTCTCTCACACGTCTCACTCCCCTTGAAGCCTGGCGAGACTGTTGGGGGATTAAGATATAAGAAAGACCCGAAAAGTTTGTACACACAAATATTTGAAAATTAATTATGTTATTAAGGGGAGTTTGGGAAATCTCATGATCATAGTAAGGGAAGCTTTTTGTTTTGAGGGGAATGTTGTCTGGCTCGAGGACACTCTTTTTGATCCATTGATTTATTTATTCTCATAGATCTAGTATCTGAATATTGGATTGTAGCGTCGTCGGACCAGGCTTCATTCCCCCCAATTATTGCTTCCTATGGCGTTTCATCATCAAGGTTCATCCATGGCTGCTGCATGTTACTGATTTGTTTTTTTTTTTTTTATTTTGTTTAATTATATTCGGATGATATGGATTCTGGGTGAGGGTGGTTTGAAATTTTGAGTATTTGTTTAAGATTGTGAAGAAATGTGCAGATTGGGGTAATGATGAAGCTATTTGACCATTGGTTTCATGAAAAGTTAATTTTCATCATTACAACTTTTTCTGATGATATTATGATTTTTTTTTCTGTCAGTTTTTAACTTCTTTTTTTAGTGACTCATTATTAGGCAGATTTATCTCATGATGGCTTCCCGAATCTGATCCGTCTGTTTCTGCTACTTCCAGATCTGGCTTATAGCTTTGGTAACACACCCTCTTTATTTTCTCTCTCTTAGGGTTTCATCTTCCATGTTACAGCAGTTGGATTTGGCTTTAGAAAAGCCATAAAGGAAGCTTAAGATGTACAAACTAGAAAATTTTCCCTTTCTGTCAGCATACATAGTGATGGCTTCTTCTTTTTCTCAATCTCTAAAATTGAAAATTAATAACTTTTAATAGATATTTCCCTTGGTATCTTGTTTAATGTCTGTTATTATTAGCATTTCTGCATTACATCTTTTCATTATAAATTTCCGATAATATATAGGTATTATTGTAATGGTAAGATTATTTTATTGTGACCTAAAGATAACATATTTACGGAAATAATTTATTTGAAAAAAATCAAAGGTGCGATGGATCCTACTTGTGTGTCTTTAGCTGGAACTTGCATTTGAAGTTTTGAGTTCACACTTCATAGGTACAAAATTAATAGAGTCTTGAATGGCTCTAATTATTTTAATTGTTATTTATGCCTTCTTTTGAAGGCAGTGTATAATAACAGACAATTAATCTTCTGTTTAATCTCATTTTCCTTTTACTGTAAATGGTACATATATATAGCTTGTAAACTTGAACATAAAGACAATGACATGGCGTCTGTAAGTAGACCTGTACGTTTGTGATTGAGTGGTATATGGGTATGGGTAAAATCTACTCACCTCGGTTTTATCATCTTCTAATTTAAAACCCTAATCGTCATCATCCATAAATACTTCATTGTATATTTTCTGTTTCTCTGTTGTTTCACAAAGTGTCTCTTTCCTTTTTGTGTTTGTTACATCTCTTTGTTTCAGGGTTAAAGTGCTGGAGCCTGTTGCTGCTTCATAAATATCAACTTGAACTGTTGGACACATGGATGAGTTTTCAATCTGTTCATAAAAATAGCAAGATTTTTACAGATCATCAATGGAGCTTTTTGAACTACAATTTGAAGTTGAAATTTTTTATTTTTTTTTATTTTTTTTGGTGAGCTAGTGCTTCATTTGTACATTTGGTACAAACCCAGATTATAAACTTGTTGTGAATCTATAAATTAAATTTCTGAGAAATTAAATTTCAAATCTCTTATTTGCTTTTAATTTATCATGAGAGATTGAGGAAGATACTCAAGTGCATAGGTGCATAGAGATTCAATGTTCACAGACTTGATGATAAAACGTCAGCAGGAAGATCAGCCATGGATGATCTTATATTCCTAGAATGGTTACTGAACAGTATTTGAATTTTCAAACCCATTTCCAAAAGAAAGTTCTTAAATCAAAAACTTGGTTTGGAATCTAGGAAGCAAGTGTCAGTTTTTCTTTTTGCTATTTTTTTAATTAAATCTAAGTCTAATCACCATTCACCTATGTGAAAGCTGAAAAGGGGTTGCATGAAATATGAATGCTGTATCATATTTTTTTAAAAAAAGGCTTTGTGGAAATTGCAACTTTTTGACCCTTGAGAACATAAAAAGTAAAACCCGGGTTGCTTTGGTTTGCTTGATGAGTTTGAAGATAGCTCGTTTTTTCAAAGAGAAAAAAGAGAAAATAGGTCCTTCAACCTTGAGCTATGTCCATGAATTCCTACTAATTATTTTTTTTTTATTTTTTTTAATTTTATTTTTGAAAATTTAGCAACTTTTATATCAAAATTGGCAGTAATATATCACCATACAGGGTACGTACAAATACAAAATCATATCAAGTTTAAATACAACACATAAGATTCAAGTCTAATTAGGATAAAATATAATAGAATAAATTTAACTGTTCACTATAAATTATATAAAATTGAAAGAAAGAACTTTTTTTTTTTTTTTTTTTTTGGAAACGATTGGAAATCCCGCCACCAAACCACCCATTCTGGGCCGCGGCGCAGGTAAAACCACCGGCTGTCCCAGGCTCTTATAAGAAGTGCACCCCCTGGATTCGAACCCAGAACCTCAAGGTGAGATTCTGAACCCTACACCACCAAGCCACACCCATTGGGGACGAAAAAAAAGAAAGAACAATCTCACACTAAAATCTACCGTGGCATTGGAAAATTTTTACGAGTTGGGTTTACTTTGCCCAACTCAGATATTGTAGATAAAGACCAGTTTCAGTTAAGAAAATGAGACTACAGTGTCACCTAATATTAAAAGACTATAAAACTCAAAATTCCTACTAAAGTTATATGGCCACAACTTTCCAGGAATAGTTGTTGGTGTGGTGTGTGACTATAGGTAATAAAACTATAAAAAAATTCATGACTTGGGAGTCCCAGGTTTGTGAGATTTTGAGAACATTTTTCACAAAAATGTGACCCAATCTAATGAAGTTAGAGATGGATAATTGATTTTATATATATATATATATAGGGAGAGAATCAAGTTCAGACATTCTCGATCAGTATTTTGTCTGGACCACATTAAAAGACAAAAAAATACATATTTCGATGCATTGAAATTTATATATATATATATATATATATTATATTTTAGTGTCGAAATGTATATTTTTTATCTTTTAACTTGGTCATGACCGTATCCTCTCCCTATACATATACATATACAAATACAAATACATATACATATACATACATACATACATATACATATATATATATATATATATATCATTTTATGGTGCGGGCATTCATATGAATTTTTCATATGGATACACGGTCAAGTACTCGTACTAATCGTGTAAAAAAATTTACAAAAATTTACATGACAAAGTACCACTACTATATATGTATGAAATTTTTATGAGGCATTCCAATCATATATATATATATATATATATGATTTGTAACTAACATCAACCACATTAACAAGGAATCAAGAATTAAGATCTAGTGCACTCAGAAGATAAATATGACGTACGTGAAGTCCGATCAATTATGATAATTGATTTAGTGTTGAGCACAAACTTAAGTGATCACTAAATCTATATTTATAATCAAACCCCATCGCTCCTTCATGGGCCAAACGAATGGTTAAACTAAACCGGGAGAAGAGCTATTCCAACCCCATTTACTATCTTATCATACCCAATAGACTTGAAACTTAAAACAATTTAACACATTGATTTGGATTTAGTCCACAAAAATCCAAACCAATATGATTTTATCCAATTATATATATAATTTTTTACCTAATTTTTTTACCATCCTATCATTTTAACCCATATATTTATATTTCATGTGTGGTGACTTTACATTCAAATTTTATCAAACCAATAAGAAATGGCACATCATCAACTTGATTGATTTGGTTTTAATTGGTTTGTAAAAATTTCAGATTCGATTGACTTGGTTTTAGTTTATTTGGAAAAATTGCACGATCTGGTTTTAGTTTAATTGGTTTAGTATTCATTCATTCTCTTCTTTTTCTTTGATCTGCTTCGTTCTAAATTATTAGCGTGAGATCTACTTTGGGCTAAGTTATTAACGTGAGAGTTGTTTGATGTTGTTTGTTTTTGAATGACAATTAACTTTCCCGAAAGCAACTAGCAAGAATCATCGTCTCATGAATCTATTTGCGAAAACACATGCATAGACAACTGAAGACATATATTCTCACCAAGTCATAAACTCCCCGCTCGAATAGAACCTGAAAAACTAGATTTATAATATTATATTTATGAACTTAAATATCTAAATATTTATTTATTGATGAACATTAAAAAGTATATTTTTAATAGAAGAGAAATTAATCATTTTGATACTTGTAATTTCATTAATCCTTTTAATTTAGCACATTTGTGAAATAATAATTGTTGACGGTGGATTTTGGTCTCAGGGTAATACAGGAATATTACCTCCGAGGGAATCCTCCTCCAACTGTGAATTTGTTTGGTTATGCGGGAAACCAAAAACAAACTTAGCGGAAAACAAGAAAATACGCCAACCAGACAAGGTGATTTAACGTGGTTCGGTGGATTTTGGGATCCGACCTACGTCCACGGGCAAGAACAGGGTGGTGCTTTTTTATTACTCAAATACACTCCTCGGGTCTTTCTTTTCTTTTACAAATCAGAGCTCTATGATTCTAATCTCTCACTCTTGTGATGATTTTCAGATGTCCCTTACACATGCTCTACCCTCCTATTTATAATAATACAGAAATCAGACTCCTATTTGTATAAGAAATCCTATTTGGACTCAATCTTCTCTTCTTGTAGGGTTTCCTGATCCGGTGCTGCCTTCTTCTTCCGTATTCCTTTTTGGATTCTGACTCTTCTCCTTGCGAGAGTAGGATATCTCTTATCTTATCCATAAGAACGGGGTGCTTTTGTTTGAACACGGCCCGTTGTCTGGTCGGTCTTAATGAGGTCGGCCATGACAATCTTTTATGCTGAGAGCGTCCCTGCCGACCTCTATAGTGCTTGGTCATCTGAACCAAAGTGGTCGGTCTTCACATGAACTGGTCGGGTCGGCTACATGATCTCAACCTAGACAGAGAATTTACCCTTTTGTCCTTGTCGTGCTGTCTTAAATGTTGTAGCGCCTGAAAACACCATCAACATCTGTCCCCTAGTTCTCGGTTCCAATGAGTATGTGAGTTGGTACCGGGAACTATATGAAGAGGGTGTGCTGATTGTCTCCGCTGGTAGTCGTCCCAGGATGCAAAAAAGAATTTTCTTGCCGTTCCAATCATCTTTCCTCGAGACGTACAACCGTCATGTCTTCTTAAATGCCTATCAAATCAACTTAGGGTTTCTTCTAATGTTCGACACTTGTCAAACATCCGCTGGGTTCCCGCCAAAAGAGGGGACGAATCGACCGTGCAGAGGCGTTTTCATAGTGGGCTGATCTCAGCCGTCTGTTTGAACTTGGGAGGCCCCTTTTGTAGCCGACACTTGGCGTTCATCCGGGCTCTTCCTTCAGATCCAATGGTCACGAGCGCCTTTGTCATGACTATAAGAGGACGAGGCCTTCACTGTTCATTCTTTTTCGGCAATTTTTCTTCTCTTCTGAGAATTTCTCTGCGATTCTTTCAACTCCGCGTTCTTGAGGCTTAACCGTGGTCTTCTCCTTTTTCGTTGTTGAGCACCTAAGGAACGGGCATCACCGCGCCGTATAACCTCATGCTTTTGAGAAGAACAAGTAAGTCTTCTGAGCGACCTCTCCTCTTTTTTATGCTGTGATTCTGTTTGTTTATTTTGCTTAAGGAGAGACTTGTGGTTTTGCTGGGTCTTGCTTTAGGGCACTTTTTAGAGACTCCCTATCTAGTTTAGTACGGACACCGTGGGTAGCTCCTCATAGACTGATTCTCCTCCCTTCTCTGTTTTTCTGGGTATCAGGGATGTCCGACAATAGTTCTCCCTCCGAAAGGCCTGCCAAGATTTCAACTCCCCCTGCTGAAGAGCTCTCCTCGGGCTCAGGGGCACCTAGTGTAGAAGACCTTGACACTACCCCTACTGCTTCTGAGATCGAAAACGACTCCTACCATCAGAGAGTTCCTCGGAAGGACCCAGAGCCTGGTGAACTTGGGTCGTCGGCTCTGGATATGAACCGTCCCTCCAAGATAACCGAGGATGATCTCGCCCTTCTCCGTCAGCGGTATAATATTCCGATAGACATCGCCCTTGAAGTTCCCGGCCCGATGGATCGTGCTAGTCAGCCCGATGAGGGCTCGGTGGCGCTTCTTCCTATCTTTTTTGAATGTGGGCTGCGGCTGCCGATGCAACGCTATTTCGCTTGGATGCTGGCCGAGATGGAGCTTGCCCCTTGCCAATTGAGCTTGAATAGCTGGAGGATTCTGCCGGCATATATGTGGTCTGGCACCGCAGGTTTAGGTGTTCCTTGCTTGGAAGAGGTGAATAGAGGTTATACCGTTTGAAGTCTAACCTAAAGACTCACTACGGTTGGTATTACCTCTCTGCTTACGATAGCTCGTCCAACCTTGTCCAGAAGCTCCCTGACTCCAATAAGAACTTCAAAGACCTTTGGTTCTGGGCTACTGGGGACTGGGGTCGGGTCCTGAGATCGTTTGAGGAGGACGTCTCGGTTCCGGACATTTTCAGAGCTGGAGGTTAGGAGTTTAATACCCCTTTTGCCTTTCTTTATTCCCGTTCTTAGTTTCTTAGGTTTCTGACTTCTCTGGTTTCCCCCAGCTTGTTGGCGAGATGCTCCAAAGGTTTCTCGTCAGGTTCGGAGGCGGGTACATTGGGCTCGGGGATATGCTGCCCCCTGGAGGAATTTGGTTAATGATGAGGCCTTTGTTGAGTCAGGCCTCATTCAAACCGTCCCTCCGAAAGTATCTGGTCGGATAGGTAGGTGTCTGATGGTTATTTTGATGATCTTCCTTGTTTGTTTCATCATGTTTGATATCTTTGTTATATGCTCGGTCCCTGATTTTCTTCTTTTTGTAGGCATGTCGAAGAGGCCTAAGTTTCTTGAGAAGTTGGCCGGTACCATGAAGAAAAAGCCGGCCGTGCTGATGTTGGAACTTCCCGGGCACAGCCTGACGCTGCTGGGGCTGAGCGGGCGTCTCAAGGAGATGTTCAGCCGGCTGCTCGGAGTCTCTTCTCCTGGTGCACAATCATCAGGGCCCCGCTCGTCTTACCAGTCCGCCAAGGTCTCTTAGGAAGAGGAGGCGTCAATTTGGGGCTGAGGAGACTGAGTTGGTTCAAGAGGAAGAAGAGGAGGAAGCTGCTCCGGTTAAGAGGAAGGACGTCCGTAGGGGGAGGAAGTCCTCTGAAGGCTCCTCTAAAAAACGGAAGGGCCCTGTGGTCCTCGGGGTGGATGACTTGGGAGAAAACATCCGGGAGGCTACCTCACACTTAGTGCCTGCTTTCAATGAGTTGGCCGAGGTGATTCCCCCTGGGGAGGTTTCAAGGTATGAGGATGTATCTCCCGAAGGTGTTGTGACTGAGATGAGTTCTCAGATGGCGAAGGTATTTTCTCTTCCCTTCTCGGTTTTTGGGTCTGGGTTCTTTTTATTTTATGTATTGACTCCTTTCTCATTTTTTTGTGTGCAGGCCAACTACCTCATGGCCAAGAATAAGGGTCTTCTTCTGACTTTGTTGTCCGAGGGTGGTCAGGCCCAGAGACTTCAGAACCGCCTTCGGAAGTGGAGGCTAAGTTGGCCGACCGGGAGGGGGTGATAGGGAACCTGGAGTCGACTGCCATTGAGAACTTCAAGACGAATAAGGCTCTCAAAGCTGCTGCTGTGCTGGAAAGAAAGCTTGCTGATAATGCTAGGGAGGACCTGAAGGTTGCCCAATCTGAGATCGGCGTTCTGAAGGGGAAGGTAGTAAGTGCTGAGGCCAAGTTGAAGAACAAGGACGATGAGGTTGCACGGGCCGAGATAGTCTTGAGAGGAAGAAGACCGAGCTTGAGGAGAGAGAGGTTGATCTCGAGGAGCGAGAGGTCGAGCTTGAGAAGAGGGAGAGTGAGCTTGAGGCCGAGAAGGAGGCTATCCGCCTAGAGGGGGTTGGTGACTGTGCTGAGCTGATACCGATGGTGTTGCCATATTTGAATATGGACCCCATCCGTGCGGCCATCAGTTATTGCAAGGGGGATATCTCCGAGGAGGAATTCCAGAAATGGCTCCCTCCACCTGCCGAGGAGGTTATGAATCCTGATCTGATTCGGTCGTCCTGGCTTCTGGAGTTTCCCTAGAAGGACGATCTGATCTTCCATCCTCCGGCGAGGACTGCCTTGAGATCCCTCCTCCCGTCCCTGAAGTAGAGGTCTATCCTGCTGTCGAGGTTGAAGCCATAGTCCCTCCTCCCGATGCCGAGCCGCTTCTCCCGCCACCTGAACCTTCTGAGGAAGAAATTCCTGCCCCTGCGCGGGCTGAATGAAAAGGGTAACCCTACCGGGGCCCTATGTACACTTTAACTTTGTGTAATAACATTATAATTTTATATACACATGTTTATTTATGTCTATTTATTTCTCTCTTTCTTCCTTTTTTTTTTTGTAATATGAGACCCTTCAGAGGTCATCATGAACCGAAGGGGTATAATCTGACCCCGAGCTGGGTAACGGTCTTCGATTCTGGGCGAATGTTTCCTCCCTAAATCGAAGGAGTTTGACTCGGTGGGACGTAACCCGACCCCGAGCTAAGTGAAAGGCTTGGGTTCTGGGGGAATGTTACCTCCCCAAACCAAAGGAGCTGACTCGGTGGGACGTAACCCGACCCCGAGCTGTATGAATCACTTGGCCCTGGGGGAATGTTACGTCCCCAGTCCAAAGGGCAGACTCGGTGGGACATCGCCCGACCCCGATCTGTAAGAATCACTTGGCCTGGGGGAATGTTACGTCCCCAGTCCAAAGGGCAGACTCGGTGGGACATCGCCGACCCCGAGCTGTAAGAATCATTTGGTTCTGGGGGAATGTTACGTCCCTAGTCCAAAGGGCAGACTCGGTGGGACATCGCCCGACCCCGATCTGTAAGAATCACTTGGCCTGGGGAATGTTACGTCCCCAGTCCAAAGGGCAGACTCGGTGGGACATCGCCCGACCCCGAGCTGTAAGAATCATTTGGTCCTGGGGGAATGTTACGTCCCCAGTCCAAAGGGCAGACTCGGTGGGACATCGCCCGACCCCGATCTGTAAGAATCATTTGGTCCTGGGGGAATGTTACGTCCCCAGTCCAAAGGGCAGACTCGGTGGGACATCGCCCGACCCCGATCTGTAAGAATCATTTGGTCCTGGGGGAATGTTACGTCCCCAGTCCAAATGGCAGACTCGGTGGGACATCGCCCGACCCCGATCTGTAAGAATCACTTGGCCCTGGGGGAATGTTACGTCCCCAGTCCAAAGGGCAAACTCGGTGGGACATCGCCCGACCCCGATCTGTAAGAATCACTTGGCCCTGGGGGAATGTTACGTCCCCAGTCCAAAGGGCAGACTCGGTGGGACATCGCCCGACCCCGATCTGTAAGAATCACTTGGCCCTGGGGAATGTTACGTCCCCAGTCCAAAGGGCAGACTCGGTGGGACATCGCCCGACCCCGATCTGTAAGAATCACTTGGCCCTGGGGGATGTTATGTCCCCAGTCCAAAGGGCAGACTCGGTGGGACATCGCCCGACCCCGAGCTGTAAGAATCATTTGGTCATGGGGGAATGTTACGTCCCCAGTCCAAAGGGCAGACTCGGTGGGACATCGCCCGACCCCGAGCTGTAAGAATCATTTGGTCCTGGGGGAATGTTACGTCCCCAGTCCAAAGGGCAGACTCGGTGGGACATCGCCCGACCCCGATCTGTAAGAATCACTTGGCCCTGGGGGAATGTTACGTCCCCAGTCCAAAGGGCAGACTCGGTGGGACATCGCCCGATCCCGAGCTGAAGTTTTTGAATAGTCCCGGTGGCTTTTTGCTTTCAAAGGATTTTGCCAGACAAGGAATTTTTATTCATGCTTGAGGGCGTGCTGCCCTTTTAGGTTGTGGTGCAGGCAGTAGGATCTTTTGTTTTTTCTGTCTGGGGGAAACCTCCTGAGGTCGGGCTCTATTAAGAGGCCTTTCTCCCGTATCTCGATGATGATTTCCCCTGGCGGCTTGCTTAGGGGAATATACGCTTCCTCTCGGACCACATGGTTTACTTGAGTTGCGGGCCTTTTGCCTTGATCCTTTTGTGCCATTGGTTTGAACTCTTTGGGTCTTGGATTGAACTTCCGGAATTCTCTCTCTGGTCGCCGATGGTCTTCTCTCCTGGTTACCCTTTCTCTGGTGGTTGTCCCTCTCCGGGATACTTTTTCCTCGCTTTCTAGTAGGACGTACTTCCGGGCTACCTCCAGTGCGGTAGCGTAGTCTGGTGTCTCATGGATCCTCAGGTGGGTCCACAGTTTCCCGACCCTTAGGGCCCCTTTCAGACTTTCCAGGGCTTCTTGGGATTCGTACCCTCCGACCTCGAGTACAGTGTTGTGATACCTTTCAATGAAGCTTTTCAGTGTTTCGTCGTCTCCTTGTTTCATGAGCCTTAGTTCTCCTATTGTTTTTTTAGGGGTGCAGGCTCCTTTGAAATACCGGATAAACGACTTCTTAAGTTGGGAGAAGCTCTGAATGCTCCTCGGGGCCAGACTTCTGTACCATAGGATGGCGGGCCCCCCTAAATTTAAGGGAAATACTTTGCATATGGCGTCGCCAGTTACTCCTTGTACTTCCATCAGGAGGACAAAGTTTTCGATGTGAGATTTTGGGTCGGAGTGGCCTTTGTATGGTGCCATGGTCGGCATGTTAAATCGCTTCGGGAACTGTGCTGCCTTTATTTCTTCCGTAAGGGGAGACCCCTCTTCCTCGCCTCGGGTGTCTCCCGCGCCGATCTTGAGGCCTTCTCCCCATCTGGTCATCTCTTTTCTCAACCAAGATTTTATTTCACGGGTTGTGCCCCCGTGTCGCCTTCTGTGTCCTTCTGTTCGCCTGTCGCCCCGGGCGTGGCGTTCTTTAAACCCAGAGGTCTCCTGTACGTCTTCGTTATACTTTCTATCCTCCCTCTTGGAGTTGTAAAAACTGTCGGAGGAGGGGTCGGGTGATTGTTCTTCCTCTTCTTCTTCCCATGTGTCTTCTGATCTTCCTACCACCGCGGATCTTATCCCATAGGGGCCTCTCTTTCTGGGTCCCTCGTCTTCGCTCACATCCACTACTCTTTTTCCTCTTTCCCCCTCTTTCCTCCTTTGTCCGGTCTCGGTTTCAGTTTTCTCGTTGTTTGCTCCTTCCATTCTTTCTAGTCGGTCCATCATAGTCCTCATGCCATCTTCCATTTTTTTCATCCAGTCCATTGCCGGACCTCCTGGTTGGTGATTTCCGTCTTCTGCCATTTGTCTTATCACGTGAACTGCTTTTTGTGAAGTTCCCCACAGACGGCGCCAACTGTTGACGGTGGATTTTGGTCTCAGGGTAATACAGGAATATTACCTCCGAGGGAATCCTCCTCCAACTGTGAATTTGTTTGGTTATGCGGGAAACCAAAAACAAACTTAGCGGAAAACAAGAAAATACGCCAACCAGACAAGGTGATTTAACGTGGTTCGGTGGATTTTGGGATCCGACCTACGTCCACGGGCAAGAACAGGGTGGTGCTTTTTTATTACTCAAATACACTCCTCGGTCTCTTCTTTTCTTTTACAAATCAGAGCTCTATGATTCTAATCTCTCACTCTTGTGATGATTTTCAGATGTCCCTTACACATGCTCTACCCTCCTATTTATAATAATACAGAAATCAGACTTTATAATAATACAGAAATCAGACTCCTATTTGTATAAGAAATCATATTTGGACTCAATCTTCTCTTCTTGTAGGGTTTCCTGATCCGGTGCTGCCTTCTTCTTCCGTATTCCTTTTTGGATTCTGACTCTTTCTCCTTGCGAGAGTAGGATATCTCTCTTATCTTATCCATAAGAACGGGGTGCTTTTGTTTTGAACACGGCCCGTTGTCTGGTCGGTCTTAATGAGGTCGGCCATGACAATCTTTTATGCTGAGAGCGTCCCTGCCGACCTCTATAGTGCTTGGTCATCTGAACCAAAGTGGTCGGTCTTCACATGAACTGGTCGGGTCGGCTACATGATCTCAACCTAGACAGAGAATTTACCCTTTTGTCCTTGTCGTGCTGTCTTAAATGTTGTAGCGCCTGAAAACACCATCAACAATAATTAAATTTATATTTTATATATTTTTATTGTAAATTTTATTTTTTGTGTAGTTAAAATTTTACTTCGGATGCTCAACGGGAAAATGAATATGAAATCTGAATTTCAAGATCAATAAACCCAAAAGAGTGTAATAACTAAATTCAAACCGGACTTGGAAAATATTCACCGTGTTTACATTGACGACAAAATGAGCTAATGATGTATTTAACTACACATGTATTTTATATAAATATATAAAAGAAAACAAAAGGAAAGGAAAAAGACAAAAAAAATGAAAAACAACAAAACAAAAAAGAAAAAAGTAAATCATCCACCAAATTCGGTGGATAATTTATGAAAATTATCAACAATAATGCAATTCATTATGGTAACTTATTGGAGGATGCTGAGCATCCTCTATAAATAGAGGTGCTCAGCACCTCATTTCTTCAGCTCATTCCATAATTCTCTCTCTGAGAATTTGTGGAGTTTCAACTCTTACTTGTTTTATTTTTCTATCTTTTTTGTAATTTCTTTTTTTATTATTAATAAAATTATGCATGTTTTTATTCAAATTATGAGTAGCTAATTGTATTCTACTGCGGTGAAAGGTGAAACTCTTAATATGATAATATTGATTAATCTTATTTATGTTATAATATATAAATTATAATATGAAAGCTAATATTTAATATTCTCTAATATTTTTGTGGGTGTCTTAATTCGCTATAGACAATCTCATCTTGGTTGGCACGACTAATACTTTACCCTATATTATATGAGAGGGTAATTTAAATCTGGACTAATTATTGACAAACTTTGTTACCGCATTTATGGATGGTTTTATATAATTTGGCATAATTGAGTACCTATCTGGATTTGTTATATATAAATGTTGTCACCACATATATGGTTGGTTTTATATATTTTGACATAATTAATTCTTGAAGTAAATTAACTTGGTAATAATGAAAATTTATATATTATAAAAAGTAAGATTTATCTAGATTTGAAATATCAAGAGTGGATCCTTTAACCACAATATTTTATCTTATTATTATAGTAAAATTTAAAATTATCCATCACTTCAAACAATTCAGCCTTTTTATTTTTTTGTTACTCGAATTGTTATTTTATTTTACTAAATCTATTTCTTGCGGATCGACCCCGGACTTAACGGATTATTTTATTACTTCGACACTCTTATACTTGGGAGTAAAGAACCACTTTGTGAGTGTGTCAAGTTTTTGAGGCCGTTGCCGAGGATTATAATTTAGTAGATAAAATAATAATTTAACATCCTTATATTTTTTTCTTTTTATTATTTTTTTTGTATTTTCTGCATCTCACTTTTTTATTCTTTACATTTGTGTAGATCCTAAATGTCCTTATTGATCCTAAATGAATTCTGAACTTAGACATCCCACATATAGACAAACCCTATATTTGATTCTTCAATATTACAGGAGACAGAAAACTCAATTAAAATGGAGCTCTCACTTTGCCAAAGAATTTCTTGAACCATCCTCATCTAGAGATTCTTCAACAATTTTTTTGTCAGAACCTAATTCGAGAAAGTGAGAAAGTTGAATGAGAGATTCAATTGAGATCTGAATTGACAAGAATCAAAGGACGATTTTAGGATTCAATCACTATATTTGTATTTTTTTTTCTTTTGTCATTTATTTTTTACTTTTTTTCACTTGTTTATTATTTTTTCTTCTTGTAATTATTGCATTTGTATATTTAAATTTTAGTATATAGTTTGAATTTAGATTGCATGAGACATTGGTTTCGATCATCTAGCGGTAGTGTAACTTCCCCCAATCCGAGAGATGTTACCGGCAGGGAATAGGCCAACTTATCCCCCTAAGCCTCTGACTCTCTGACAACTACTGATCTCATTTCATATATAAACTTTTATATGGGACCAAATGCCCAACTTATCAACATGACTGTATAACACTCTTCATATTAATACTCGACTTAATACACATTATAACTCTAACAATGAACAATTGCAATGCATTACAGTTATGTTATTATCACTCTATCATAATTATGATACATAACATTTCCCGACTCTCATTGAACTGAACTCTGACTCGTCCTGGTGGACCAAACCCTCTAGTGACTGTCATCAGTATCCATCCTCTCGAGCTCTGTTGGACAATTATGACCCATATCGTCACTATTTGTACAGATCATGGTGTTGTTGTACAAATTAACTATGTGACAAAGGAGATTGCTCTCTTATCATTTGTGATTAGACCACCATGATGTATAAATGATAGGAGGTCCCTATGATTTGTTCCTGGATTGAGATGATATGAGACAGTATCAATCCATGAAGGATAAATCATTAAATATCCCTAGTCAAAGTATTATCGAGATTGGACATCGATAAATGCGTAAAAGACTAGTATTACACTTGTGCGCGTTGTGAGGGCACAAACGGCATAATTATCATATATTTGGGAATATGATACTCATGCAAGTGTAATAGGAGGTTGTGTTTTACCGATGGTACGGGAAACAACTTTGCTCTGGATAGACCCACTCGGAATTCCATTGGTAGTATGACTATGTGTTTATGGAAGTCCGAAATCAGGGTAGGTGTATTTGGTCTTAACCTGAGACTTGCACCGCTAATACTTGCGACAATCAATATACTTTGTTTTGGTCTTCCAGGGCTTTAACAGGTTTTGTGTACACCTCTGCTGGGTATATTGAGAATCGTAGTGTGTTGGGTGTGATGTCAAGACGGAAGTATCACTCCAGTCATATGGAGATGATGATCGTGCAGGGATATAGAACTGGTTCTCTAAAGGGTTGCAACCATCGGGATAATATGACTTGATCATGATTATCCGATAATAAAGAGACTAGTTGCTAGTGATCCGATATATGCTTCGTACGGGGCAGACACTGTACCAGCCCCAGGCCTTGCATGTGATCATCTGATACTAGATCGAAATACGCAATACTACGTATACTATGCCTGATATAGATCGCTTATTCCTGTAAGCATGTTTCTGGAGAATCGGGTAGGCATGACGCTTTGCTAGAAGCCAACCTTGTCTTGTAAATCGGTATAAACGTAGTACTAGGTACTTACGTGTTTAGATAGTCCGACGACCCGATTTACTGCCAACATATCCGGGGATCTCATGGGTCCCTTCCCAAAGATTCACCGATGACGTATGACTCGCACTTTATTAATCTGGGATTAATTAATCATGAGAGAGAAAATTAATCTGGGATTAATTGCGGAGATATTTTATCTGGGATAAAATATTATTAAAGAGAGAAAATGATTAATTTGGAATTAATCGATAAAATAATATATTCGATATATTATACGAAATTGGATTTCGACGCGGAATTGAAATTAGATTTTAATTATGGCGAACGAGTTAATTTAGAATAAATTCATTAGCGACGTGAATAGTGATTTCGCTAGGCATAATCATTTAATTGCGTCGCAACGGAAAATTCGTTAATTTGGAATTAGCGAACCCGAGCCCGGGATTATTTGCGAGCGCATTCGCATTTCGAATTCGAGTGCGGCACGCAAGTCACATCTAGCGTCAAATCATTAGTCACATCAAACATCAACATCACTTGTCACTTTGAGTGATGTGATGTTTAGTCACTTTTGATGTGAATAGTGATAGATGTTGATGAAGGTGGTTGTGTGCATTAATTGCCAAATTTTGGCTCCAAATCTTGTTGACTTTTGGAAAGGCTTATACAACTTTTGGTCTTGATTTTTGGTATAAGGTTTTTGAAACCAAAAACACACACAACTCTCTATTCCTTCTCTCTTCTCACACGCCCAAGGGGCTGCCATTTTTCTCTTATGGTTTGCTCACTGCCGTGAGCTAGGAGGAAGCAAAGTGTGATGTTTTTGTGGCAAAAACATCAAGAGCTATCACTCAAAGAGACATGCGAAGGTGATAGGGAAACCCACCTGTGAGCTTGGAATCACCATGACAAAGCTTGGAGCTTGGATTCTTGAAGATGGCCGTATCATGGAGGACAGAAAACAGTGGACTGCCGTGAGCTGTTGGAGGGCAAAAAATTGATTTTTGTTGTCCACCGCATCGCTCAACCGCTCGATGTAAGTATTCCGTAACTTCATCGATTGTATTCACATGTGTTTTTATGCTTTATATTCGATCCTTGGGACCGTAGAACTCCAACAATGGTATCAGAGCGAGTAAAAGCATGAAATTTGATTTAGGGCTTAAAATTGGGTAAATTGTATTTGAGCATGATTTAATGAAATTGGATGATTTAGTATTCTTAAATGTTGTTGAATTAAAGATTGATTGGATCAATTTGATGAAATGTTGTTTAGAACAATTTTCCCCAATTTTTGATGGCTTGGCCGAATGTCAATAGCCCTAATGTCTTGGTGATTTTTTTGATTTTGATTCATTGGATGAGTTGGAATCAATTGGAAATGTTGATTTAATGTTTAATTGGATTCAATTGGATTGGATTTAAAATTGGACATAAAAATCCTCACATTGCCGAGACTTAAAGAGCATGATATGGGTTTGATTTTTGTTAAATTGTGTTGGACATGATTTAATGTTGATAAGCATGATTAATTAGGCTAATTTATGTTTTAGAAATGTTAATTGGGTAATTAATTATGTAATGCACTTTGTTTAATCAAATTGTGAAATTGGATTTTTGTAATTTAATTAAATGGGCTTAATTTTGGAAATTGGGCTTTTAAAGTTGTTATTGGGCTAATTGGGCTTGGTTGTACCAAGTTGGGTTTAGGCTAAATTTGTTGGATCCAATTGGGCCCAAAATCGCTTCCATAAAGCCCAAATGCGACTAATGGACCTTTAAAGTTTAATTGGGCCTAATGGGCCAAAATTGATTTCTAGGCTTATGGGGTTACTCCTTGATTGGGCTTTGGTTATTGGGTTTGACCCAAGTTAACCAAAAGTCCATGCCTTAAAGAAATTAATTAAAAGCCCATTGGACTTTAATTAAATAAACATTGGATGTTAATCGGGCTTTGAGACCCGTAACGATTAAATTTGGAATTTAAATCGTAAAAGTTTATTAATAAAGTGTAATATTTAATTTGGAATAAATAGCGAATTAGTATTAAATACAAATTGAATTGGATTTAATTTTGTAGTTTAATTTAATTCAAGAATTTGTACTTTGAGTACTTATTCGCAAAACGAGTTTGACTCGCGCAAAAATCAAATCATTGTTTGAACATTGGATGGTCATTAATTATCAGATTAATTAATTTGATTAGATTGATTGATAACATGCTTGTGTGAATACATGGTTGCGATGCATGAATAATGTATATCGGATGGATATTAGATGGGTGTGGTAATTTTAGAAATTATTGTAATAAATTTGGAATTTATTAATTAGACCTGCGTTGTCCAGCCTTATTACCTCCTTACTCTTTGTATTCTCTTCTCACCTATTCCCCTTAATGTAAATGAGGTTTCTTTAGAAGTGTAGTGTAACAGGTAGAAGCAAATACTTGTGCTAGCGGGAGAGAGGAAATGGAGAGATTTGATCTAGGATCAATGTGTTAAGTATCCATCCGCATATCATTATTATTTATTTATTTACTCGCCTTATTATGTGTTTAGAATGCATGTTTAAGGGTGTGTGATGATGAGACCTTAACAAAGATAATAAATTGGTTGCCAATTTGCACGCGAAAAACCCTCACAAAATATTAAGCGTTTTTCCTTCCATTGAGTGATTCTTACTCAAGATCTAAGACTGGCATTGGCTTGTTGGCCAAAGTCAAGGCCTTTGTCCGTCGAGGATGTGTTTGAATCATGAAGGCTTTGTTCCATGTCAGTGTCTTGTTCAAGTTGTGGTTTGTTGGCCAAAGTCAAGACCACTTCTTGTCCATCGACATTGATTACGAAGCTTTCCATGGTCAATGGGTCACGCTTAACTAGGATCACTAAGTTTGTTGTGCCAAAGCCAAGACTTAGTTGATTCAGAGGAAAAATGTTAGGTAATATATTGGATATATTGGCATATATAAGATATGTGTTTCGGACTTGGATGTCCCCTACTGGATCTAGGAATTGGATTGGATCCAATTGATCTTAGAGATCTACCTAGTTAATTATCATACAATTTGTTGGCCAAAGTCAAGATTGTGTGACATTTAACGGGATCAAAGCCAAGACTTAGTTGATTCAGAGGAAAAAGGTTAGGTAATATATTAGATATATTGGCATATATAAGATATATGTTTCGGACTTGGATGTTCCCTATTGGATCTAGGAATTGGATTGGATCCAATTGATCTTAGAGATCTACCTAGTTAATTATCATACAATTTGTTGGCCAAAGTCAAGATTGTGTGACATTTAACGGGATCATAGCCCACTAGGAAACACGTTTCCCGAGTACTCGACAGAGGGTTAGAGGCTTGCCGAAAAATAGTGGGAGGCAAGTATTAAATTTGCAATATTCGTTTAATAACTTGCCATACGCGCTCATTATAAATTATTCGTCAAATAAATTAAATGTTAGTTGGACTAATATTTAAATCGTTGTTTTATAAAAAAGTTGGACTGTATTCAAACAATTAAATTATAGTTGATTACATAGTTGGACTATAATAATCATTATAATAAATAGTACCTAAATCATTGATTAAATAGTTGGACTATTAGAATCAAGATAAAATTGAAAGATTGACATTTAAAACATAATCCTAGGGAAAATGTATTTAAATGGTTTAATTTTTCAAATTGGGAATAATTTTCAGGATGGTCCTGAAAACTAGTAAGTTACTTTATTTGATAAAATAACATATTAGGCCTAAGCCCGAAGTTAAGTAAATAGTAGAGCATGATCTTTGGAAGATTTATGTGATGATAACTTTAGTGCTTAATCCATTTAGCTTGTCGCAGTAGACTCCTTAATTTCTTAATCAGAACTAAGGATTAGATCCATAAAGTATGATACTGAAATTGAAGGATCTTCATAGATCTGTTTTAGATCTTAGAAGTACTAAATTACAATAATAACTCTTGGAGAGTTAATGACTATTCTCAATGAGACAAAGTCAAAGTTTGCAATTTTGGCAAGAAGCGCAAGACGCACCTTACTTCGATATTCTAGAAAGCCGAGGCTAGGCCAAAGGCTTCTGGAGTGTGGAAAAAGGCAAAGGCAAAATCATTATAATCTTCTAGGAAGATACAAGACATATCCCAAAATGTCTGCCTAAATTGTGGCAAACGGGATCGCGAAAGCGTGACTGTCGTTTGGATATGGTAGACATGAAGGAATTGAAGAACGGGCAAGGCTCCGACTTCAAATATGTTTGTCATATTATGTTCACTACTAGTATTAAAATTGGATTTTAAATACTTAGTGTGATACATAAATATACTGATGTTCAGAATCTGCTATGAGCAGTAATACTGACTTCAATCGAGATTAATCTGCGAATCGAAAACGGGACGAAAGTCGCTATTTTAACCGTAGATACCTAAGTTTAGGAACTACCATCGGGTATGTACTTAAATTAGGAAACTGTTATAATGTAACTAGTTTGACTAGATACATTATCTCTATATCAATGTTTAATCCGTTGCGAATTTACCTTTATATTCTAGAACACTAAAGTGTTTATTATATAAAGATGATATTGAGATAAACATATTAGATGTGAATAACAGAATTTATATTTTGAATATAAATAAATCTCAAACATATTACATGACAAACAAATAGTTCAAACTGATTTGATCAGAAGAAACTTTAAAGTGGCATTGTTGTCTGGGACACAATTAACAAGACTCGTATATCCACACTTTTGAAGAGTGGATATTAGGACAAATTTGATTCCATTCAAATAAAGTCTACGAATCTAGTTTATTGGGCAAAGCGCCTAAAACATTATTTACTTGGTAAAAGTGCAAGTGCCACCGATTGGTAGCCCTAGTTCATAGTGAAGCAAGTGGGCCCATGTCTAGCTAGGCTAGAGGTGGATATGAATATTTCGTGACCTTTTCGGATGTGGCATCGCGTTATGGTTATGTGTTTCTTTTGAAACACAAAATCGGAAACTTTACAGTTTTCGACACGAAATAGACAAACAGATCGGCTAAAGTATTAAACCATCAATGTTAGACCATGATGAAAATGCTTAAGCAGTAAGTTTCTAATATACTTGAATGAGTATAGTATTCTTTCAATGAGGACTCCTCCCGGAACACGTCATTTTGACGGTGTGTCCGAACTGAGTAACCGAATTTTGTTGGACATGATAAGGTTAATCATGAGTCGCTCTGAGCTACCATTTCCTTCAACGGATACGCATATACAGTGCAGAACTTATTTTGAATAAGGTTCCATAAAAATCTGTTTGACAGATTTCATATTAGATATGAACAGGAAAGAAACCGGGTTTCTCATTCCTGATTATTTGGGTATGCTAGGCATATGTTTGGATGATACCAAACTAAAACCCAAATTGGATTAGTACCAATTGTAGGTTATCCTAGGGATCCCAAAGTATAGTACTTATACAACTCACCAGAGAACAATTTAATTGTTGCTCACCATGCGGTTTTCCTAAGAGGAATACCTATATGCAGTGGTAAGTGGGAGGAAAGTAAAACTCGATGAAAATCAGAGTAATACTGTTCCAGGCACCGAGTCCTTAATGGAACACAGATAGTTCATCTAGGATGAAACTATACCAATAATCTTCGAATACACAAGTGTTGGGGTTGGTGCTCAGAGCGCCAATCCGGACCGTATTTATGTCTGATTCATGAATACGAACATCCCATTTTCCCATAATATTACTTATTTATGGTTGCACCTCTTGTTTTTATATACGTATTCGATCTGATTACGATTAGATTGAAACTAAATGTGGTTTAGTGATATGTATATATTAGACAAAGGCCCGATAATATATAATGCAGTACACAGTTACAAAGTTAGTTTGTAATTGACATTGGGAAGTGTCACTGTTAAATGTATATTATCAAACATAGTTCCTGGTCAAGATTTACTAACATGAGTCGGTTAGTCAAATCCTTTGAGACCAGTACATGTCGTATATCGAGACTTGGTCCGATGGTTTATCCCAATGAACCATGAGTCTGAGGAGACTCGTATAGACGTGTAGGTGTTTATAGTGGATAAACACTGAACGACTCACCGAAGATTCTTAATAGATGGTACACCAACGTCAATAAGAATCTTCTCGGGTTGAGTAGCACTTGTGATTCTTAGACTTGAGATGCCATTGTGGGCACATGAGACATCTTCTACACTTAGATGGCAGTCACGTCACCGATCTATTTAGATTAGACCTCCGCCTGTTCGTTGGGTGTAGATAGATCCTCAGGGTGTCCTATTTGTATCAAGATAGGATCCGTCAGTTCTGTGAATCAGAGCATATGTAGTCCATATGATTAGCAATCAGATAAAACCATGGGCCCGTGGTACAGATTGGAAGCCAGTTCTAAACATTCTTTTGGAGATTGCTAATAGAATAGTCGACTGGATAATCCTTATAGAGATTTGACGTTTACATCTATATCTCTGGGATTTATCCGGATACCTGTGACATAGGAATTATACATTTGCCATGACCTCGACCTGTATAATTCAACGAGTTTATCCGAGATCGTCATAATTTACGGGTGGATAAATTATGGACACGAAATTGGATTTCGTGACGGATATGCCTGAATCTAGAGAGTCTCAATAATGAAATATACTCGTAGAGCACTAGAGCAACATTTATAAATAATATTGATTATTTAAAAATTCGTTTAAAGGTTAAACGCAAAATACATGTTTAAGGACCCGATAGTCATTTCCTTAATTATTGTGTATTTACATTTAATACTTGATTAATTTAAATACACATTAATTAATAGTCAAATTGAGATATTTGATTAATATCATAAATGTATATATGTATTTAATATTTAATGTAAATATAATAGATATATTTAATATATTTGTAATTAATTAATTAATTAATTGTTAAATGATTAAATTAATTAAAATATAAATATCTTAAGTTTAGATATTTGATTAAATGGCTAAGTTGCCTTTGTTGACTTAAATAGAAATATCTTTAAAGTGTTTTAGATATTTTAACAAGTTGATTAAATGAAATTCAAATAAAATGAAATTAATATATCTTGTTACACTTTAGGCCAAATTCGGCCAAGGCTTGTTATTGAACAAGTATATATTGTTTCTTTTATTTTAGGGTTTCATAAGCTAATACACTTTATCAAAACTCCATTAAAACAAAACAAAGAAGGTAGAGAGAAAAGAAAAGAAAAATCAAAGAAAGCTTGGAATTTAGTAAGTATTTCTAACCTTCCATTAGAGAGTAATTTGTTCCTCTTGTTGTGGGCTTCACTTGGTGATGTTCTTGAGTTTTTCCATTCTTTATTCTTTTTACTTTTGATGGATAAAAGTTTGATGAAGGTGTAATGCATGTATGATGTTGGAAGTTTGTAACTAGTGTAGTTATAAGCATTCTTTTCATGGTTTTAGAACTTTGTTGCTAATCTAGAGTTGTTGACCCACTCTTAAATGACCTAGATTTGATCTATAGTTATTTCATTGTGTTGAGACTTGATTTGAATGGAAGAAACATGATTAAAGTAATTGATTTAACCAATTTGGTCTAATTTGTCCAATTTGAAGAAATTGAAAAATTAGGGTTTAAGACCACTTCCAAATTTGGGGCTTTTCATTTATATGGTGTATTTGGATTTTTATATGATGCATGTAAAATATTGGGTTGATTGGATTTTGCCTTGATGTCTTTTGAAGCATGGAAGTGCAAAATGCACAATTTGGACCCTAATGGAGGCTCACGGCCTTGGCTTGAATTTTGGGTTTTATGTTGCAAATGGTGTTTTGACATTGGGGACATGTTAAGTTCATCTTAGAAATGATTTAGAATCATCCAAAATTGATTTGAACAATTTCGGACTAAAATGAACAAAATGCCAAGTGTAAGGGTAATTCGGTAAATTCACATAAATTTGATTTATTGAATTTTATTTCATAATTTAATTATTGGGTAATTAAATAAATATGTTTATTTAATTAATCCGAGAAAAATTTTTGAAATCGGAAAATTTGATTTTCCACCGTTTCCGCTGCGTTACCGGATTTATCCCCTAAAACCCCTACAAAATGGTATCAGAGCGAGTCTGATTCTAGGCCCCTTTAAAATGATTAGCTTGTTTTATTCAATGTTTAATCATGTTTTCTTGACTTTATACATGCATGTTATAATCTAATTTGATTAGATTTAGGGTGTATGACACTTAATGGAATATCCCCGCTTAATAAGGTTTTAAAGTAACTAGTATTTGGAATACTTGTTTCTTGGTCCGTCTTGTCAATACGGTTTATAAATATTTTTCCGTGACTACATCCGAGACCGTGCCTCTGCTGTGAGGGTGTAGCCGATAGAGATTTATTTATGCCGGATGTATATTAGATACTAGATAAATTCAAGCGAAAGTGGAATCCTGAACGTGCCCTAGCTGTCAGGGTTACGCAAGTAACTTGAGTTTATCATTGATGAGTTTAACCTTGGTACGTCTCCTTGTGGGTCTGCCTTAGCAGCGACAACGAAAAAAACCACCAGGACCATAACCTCGGAGTCACTAGTGAGTGATTGACAATGAGTTGTCTACCTGTGAATATACGTAGGCGAGACCGTGCCTCTGCTGTGAGTCGAAATATATTCATGAGGTCCACTTCTCATTATGGAATTTGATTTAATAATTGAATTCTCGTTTTTCCGTTGGGGATTACGGTATTACGTAAAATAGTGGGAGGCACTGCAAAGTTTAAAATATTCCATAACTTTAGCAGTGTGTATTATTATGGAAATTGCCGCTTATTTGTTTCCTTATTCTATTGTTTATATAGAATTAAACTTTTATTTACTGCACACATATTTTGATATGTTATCTGACTTGACTCTTGGTTGCAGTTATTCTAGAATTAGGTTCTAGATACTATTAGACTAGGATATTATTAGATTGGTTTAAAACCATCGGGAACTTTTGTTCCGATTTTCTTCAAAATCAAGATGGTTAGTGACTTAGTTTCTAAGTTACGACAGATAATCTAGATAAATATCCCTTTTAGGATATAATACTTTAGAGAGAATAGTTTCTTATGCAGTAAGAATTGACTTGAATTAGTTCATGTCTCGAGATTCTTGACTGGCATTAAAAAAGCCCCATTAGGTATTTGTTTATCTAATAATGACGTTTCTCATCTTTAATGACCTTTAGAGGCAATGTGTCTGACACAATTTGCTAATCAATTATTTGCAATTGTTGTGAATAGTTGAATGCAAATAGTAAAGCTAAAGAAAGGAGATGCGTATAGTTGTGTATAGAAAATATTGATTTTCACAATACTACAACTATAGGTATTGGATACCAGATCTCCCGTCTAGTTATTTAAAATATTGATTTACGATTGTTTTGATATTTGATATCGGAACTCGCGACTATTGGATAGTCACTTGTTCTTTATAAACAATTGTTACATATTTTATAATAACTAGTAGTGTCATTGACGTAGAGATAAACATTAAGAAAAATTATTTGGTAAAAGTAAATAATTTAGAACGGTGCTTTATGAGTTTAATCACTTAAGCATTCGATGCTTATTCCGTATGGTAAAGGATGGTTTGATACTAGATCACACCATATATCCTTATCCATTTAATGAATATTGTATTCAGGAAGGTGATTAAGATCTCGTTTAACCAATGATTGTCATTGGACCACCAGATTTATTTAACTGATACATTGGATGTATGTAGTATAATAAATTGTAATTGCTTAAGATAGTTTTCTTTACTTTGTAACTTAGTTTATGAATTGTCATAACTTAGTTACGTGTTTCTGAAAGAACACATATTGAACGTCTTGATATGATCAAGAACTTTCAATTTGTTCTGATAAAACATAGATTGAAATTTTTTTGACTTGTTCATATATATTCAATCTAAAGTTTTTGGAGAACTCTATCCTCAAAATTCATTACAAGTCTTTGAACTGTTCAAAGATTTTTGATACGATCAAACATATGAATTTAAAGCAATTAGTTCTAAGGTTATTCAATGAATATGATTCTTACTCAATATTATTCTTCCACGATTCCATCTTGATGGAATTGAGTAGTGTGAGCAGTTGAATCTTATATGATTTGATTCGTTTGATATTGAAAATTACCGAATTAGTTTCAATACTCTTGGGGTTATGCTCCAGTAACACTAGTTCATCTTTTTAATTTAGGTTCCATTAATTTCTACAGTTACATACATGATATGTATATGTAGAAAATCCGAATCTTGAAAAGTTTGAGATTTGAATATTTCTTTTATATAATAGTTATATAATGGAAATTACTTACACCTTGGAGGTATAAGTAAAAGTTTATCATTTATTCTATTTTATAGAATATTGTATTCTATTTAATAAAATATCTTTCCTACAATCCTAAGTAATAAAATTGTTTTATTACTTGGTATGTAACATCAGATGTTAACTATTGTAGAAAGGATTTGACTTATTGAAGTCAATTGTGAGAATGATAAACTATAAATGGAACTACGTAATTAATAAGATGAAACAACCCTTATACATCTTCTATATAAGTTTAATAGGATATCAGAATCATTTACGAGTATTTGATACTTAATGATTCTGTTGTTTTCTTACCGAAGAAAAATATCCTATAACTTATAATGAAAGCGATATTTGATATTGATTCTGGAAGTTCACCATTGAACCATAGATCTAAGATTGTTCATAGTTTACTACTATCAAGTTTTGAACTTGATTACGCTTTCATTATCAATTAGTTCATGATATGTGCTAATTGTTTGCGCAGTGAAAGCAGTGTGAGCTTATTAAAGGTTTGACCTTTATAGTATGATAGTGAGAAAAGTTATACTCAGCAATCTATTGTAGATTCTGAGAAAACTTATCTCTAGTCACGCTAATTGAACAATTAGAGATATATTGGTTAATGTTGATATTAAACTGTACATTTTAACTAAAGAATATAAAATGGCGTTTTTTTGAATGACTTATTCAGATAAGAGATCAGTTGTGATTTCTTTGTTTGAAGAGTTCATTCTGGAACGGCCCTAGAGTTTGTGTTCTGTTGAGATCGCAGTTTAGTGTGCTAGCTTATAGAGCCTATTGTAGACTCGGATAAGTCTTCTAGAAATCCATGTTCTCTATTTTTGACATCAGTCAGATTGTCTGATCTTGTCAAAGTATAGAGGATACATATGTGATTGAAGGGTTAGTGGGAGCGTACAAATTACTTTCTAGTGTTATATATCCTAACAACATTATCATTATTATAGTAATAATGAGATGTTTGTCAGGTAAAAGATTTACCTAAGTCTTTTTTACTCCGTGAAAGCAGTGGGAGTAGTCTCTGTTATATTTGATATAAAGTTTTATATAAGATATAAAACTAAGAGACTTGTGAGATACTCCTATTATTCGTACATTAGATATGATCTAATAAAGGACATAACTAGGCTATCTGTATGACAGTTAGTATAACTGTTGGACAGTTATTGTGTGTCTTATATAAGGTATTCATCTTTCATAAAGGATGATTCCTTTTTCGAATGAGATATTGATTAGAATGTCTAATCAATCTTATGTATCATTTGATGATGACATAATAAATACATTATAATGTGCGATTGTAGATATCGATTTAATCGTAATTGTTACGAGTTATTTTGATATCCTATAGACCATAGGATGGATCTTGAAACACGTTCTTTGTGATCTTTGAGATATTAAGAACGAGTTTCTAATTCATGGAGAATACATTCTGCAACCAATAGGGTCATATTATTTTTTAGACTAATTATGACGTTAGACAGTCTACGTCATAAAGAGTCACAAAAGATGCAGTGGGAGTGTCACGAAAGATTCTACTATTTAGTGGAATTAGAAGCAACTTATGAAGTATTGACTTATTAAGTTGCATAGTGACCTTATAAATTAGAAGTTTTATATTGGTGTTGTGCTTGCGGTTGTCCGCATAGTATTTTAGATTTGATCCCTAAATACTTGGACAACTTAGTAGCTGTAGCATACTACTGATGTAGCATCAGAGTCATATTAATGTATAATTTAGATTCTACAAAATATGAATGATGCTGAACATGGGAAACGATGGAGTTTGTTTGACAAACTCAATATGTCATAGCGGACCTGTTTCTTGTTGCCTACCTCTTAAGTACCGGGTGAGCTTTTGAGGGCCATGTGCATACGATACACATTGAGATGTGTATATGATACCGTGGATTGGCACTAGAGCAAGTGGGAGAAATTGTTGGGGTTGGTGCTCAGAGCGCCAATCCGGACCGTATTTATGTCTGATTCATGAATACAAAAATCCCATTTTCCCATAATATTACTTATTTATGGTTGCACCTCTTGTTTTTATATACGTATTCGATCTGATTACGATTAGATTGAAACTAAATATGGTTTAGTGATATGTATATATTAGACAAAGGCCCGATAATATATAATGCAGTACACAGTTGCAAAGTTAGTTTGTAATTGACATTGGGAAGTGTCACTGTTAAATGTATATTATCAAATATAGTTCCTGGTCAAGATTTACTAACACATGTCGGTTAGTCAAATCCGTTGAGACCAGTACATGTCGTATATCGAGACTTGGTCCGATGGTTTATCCCAATGAACCATGAGTCTGGGGAGACTCGTATAGACGTGTAGGTGTTTATAGTGGATAAACACTGAACGACTCACCGAAGATTCTTAATAGATGGTACACCAACGTCAATAAGAATCTTCTCGGGTTGAGTAGCACTTGTGATTCTTAGACTTGAGATGCCATTGTGGGCACATGAGACATCTTCTACACTTAGATGGCAGTCACGTCACCGATCTATTTAGATCAGACCTCCGCCTGTTCGTTGGGTGTAGATAAATCCTCAGGGTGTCCTATGTGTATCAAGATAGGATCCGTCAGTTCTGTGTATCAGAGCATAGGTAGTCCATATGATTAGCAATCAGATAAAACCATGGGCCCGTGGAACAGTTTGGAAGCCAGTTCTAAACATTCTTTTGGAGATTGCTAATAGAATAGTCGACTGGATAATCCCTATAGAGATTTGACGTTTACATCTATATCTCTGGGATTTATCCGGATACCTGTGACGGAGGAATTATACATTTGCCATGACCTCGACCTGTATGATTCAACGAGTTTATCCGTGATCGTCATAATTTACGGGTGGATAAATTATGGACACGAAATTGGATTTCGTGACGGATATGCCTGAATCTAGAGAGTCTCAATAATGAAATATACTCGTAGAGCACTATAGCAACATTTATAAATAATATTGATTATTTATAAAGTCGTTTAAAAGTTAAACGCAAAATATATGTTTAAGGACCCGATAGTCATTTCCTTAATTATTGTGTATTTACATTTAATACTTGATTAATTTAAATACACATTAATTAATAGTCAAATTGAGATATTTGATTAATATCATAAATGTATATATGTATTTAATATTTAATGTAAATATAATAGATATATTTAATATATTTGTATTTAATTAATTAATTATTTAATTGTTAAATGATTAAATTAATTAAAATATAAATATCTTAAGTTTAGATATTTGATTAAATGGCTAAGTTGCCTTTGTTGACTTAAATAGAAATATCTTTAAAGTGTTTTAGATATTTTAACAAGTTGATTAAATGAAATTCAAATAAAATGAAATTAATATATCTTGTTACACTTTAGGCCAAATTCGGCCAAGGCTTGTTATTGAACAAGTATATATTGTTTCTTTTATTTTAGGGTTTCATAAGCTAATACACTTTATCAAAACTCCATTAAAACAAAACAAAGAAGGTAGAGAGAAAAAAAAAGAAAAATCAAAGAAAGTTTGGAATTTAGTAAGTATTTCTAACCTTCCATTAGAGAGTAATTTGTTCCTCTTGTTGTGGGCTTCACTTGGTGATGTTCTTGAGTTTTTCCATTCTTTATTCTTTGTACTTTTGATGGATAAAAGTTTGATGAAGGTGTAATGCATGTATGATGTTGGAAGTTTGTAACTAGTGTAGTTATAAGCATTCTTTTCATGGTTTTAGAACTTTGTTGCTAATCTAGAGTTGTTGACCCACTCTTAAATGACCTAGATTTGATCTATAGTTATTTCATTGTGTTGAGACTTGATTTGAATGGAAGAAACATGATTAAAGTAATTGATTTAACCAATTTGGTCTAATTTGTCCAATTTGAAGAAATTGAAAAATTAGGGTTTAAGACCACTTCCAAATTTGGGGCTTTTCATTTATATGGTGTATTTGGATGTGTCTATGATGCATGTAAAATATTGGGTTGATTGGATTTTTCCTTGATGTCTTTTGAAGCATGGAAGTGCAAAATGCACAATTTGGACCGTAATGGAGGCTCACGGCCTTGGCTTGAATTTTGGGTTTTATGTTGCAAATGGTGTTTTGACATTTGGGACATGTTAAGTTCATCTTAGAAATGATTTAGAATCATCCAAAATTGATTTGAACAATTTCGGACTAAAATGAACAAAATGCCAAATGTAAGGGTAATTCGGTAAATTCACATAAATTTGATTTATTGAATTTTATTTCATAATTTAATTATTGGGTAATTAAATAAATATGTTTATTTAATTAATCCGAGAAAAATTTTTAAAATCGGAAAATTTGATTTTCCACCGTTTCCGCTGCGTTACCGGATTTAGCCCCTAAAACCCCTACAACAAGAACCACTTTAGTCGGAGAGAATCAGAAAACAACCTGGGGTATGGGTTTCTGATCTTACCTCATAAAGATGTCAATCTTACTGAGGAATACGAACTGAATACGTATGAGGAAGTGATACAAGGTATCGACTCCCTATTATGGCAAAGTGCCATGAGTCCGAAATGGATTCCATGTATACCAACTATGTTTAGATACTAGTTGATGTACCGCAAGGCATTGTGCCTATTGGTACTATATAAGTCTTCAAGGAAGACATACATGGAATGCAACATACCAACGTACTAAGCTGGGCTTGTAGCGAAAAGGTATCGTTATCAACATAGTGTTGATTATAACGAAATCTTTTACCTGTTGCCATGGTAAATCCATTTGGATAATGCTTGCTGATGCTGCATGTTTCATTTATGAAATATGACAGCTTTACGGGAAAATCGCTTTCCTGAAAAGAAAACCTTTTGGAGGATGTTTACAACATCCTGTCGGTTTTGTCGTACCAAAACTAGCAAACAAGGTTTGCAGGTTATTCGATCCATGTTTGGATTGAAGCAAGCATTAAGTTCTTGGAATTACCGTTTTGATGTAATCATAATAGTTTATGATTTAATTCAAAACGAAATGATTCTTGTGTATATAAGGAGGTTAGTGGGAGCGCACTGACAATAAATGTCCTATAAAATAATGATAATACGTCATTTCTTGGAAATGATATTCCCATAATAACAATCGGTGAAAGCTTGGCTTTCATAGAAAATTCTCCGTGGAATTGTTGGGAGAAACAACCTTTATTCTAGGAATAAAGATCTACTGGGATAGATTTAAAGTTGTTAACACTCTCCGAGAACTCGTACATTGAAAAATGTACGCGACCTGGTGTCTCATACGCTTTGAGCATATGGATTCACAATCAGGCCAATCCAAGTGATAGTCACTGGATTGAAGTTAAGAACATCCATTAGTATCTTAGAGATCTAAGGATGCTGTCTAAAACTATGGAGAAGGAGAACTTGAAGTGACTGGGATCACTGCTGCAAGTTTCATAACCGATAAAAATGACTCTAAGTCGCAAACGGTACTATACAGTTTGAATAACGGAACAGTGAGCTGGAAATCTTCCAAGCAAGATACTGTTACCGAATAAACAACAAATGCGGGTTATTGCTGCAGCTGAGGCATCAATAGAAGCCATTTGGGTCGATAATAAATCTAATTAGATTAGATATAGTTCTGTTAGCAGTTGAGCTAGGCTACAACACAGGCTAAAGAATTAATGGTCTCATCAACGATCCAGATATATACTTCGATATTCATCTGATTCGTTCGGATCATACATCGTGGCGATGTGATGATCGAATAAATCACATCAGATGATAATCATACAAATCTGCTCACGCAAGCCTTTCCTCAGCAATTTGAGCCAACCGTACATAGTTCGGGTGTTAGACACTCGAGTGACTGGCTATAGGCCAAGTGGGAGATTGTTGGACAATTATGACCCATAGCGTCACTATTTGTACAGATCATGGTGTTGTTGTACAAATTAACTATGTGACAAAGGAGATTGCTCTCTTATCATTTGTGATTAGATCACCATGATGTATAAATGATAGGAGGTCCCTATGATTTGTTCCTGGATTGAGATGATATGAGACAGTATCAATCCACGAAGGATAAATCATTAAATATCCCTAGTCAGAGTATTATCGAGATTGGACATCGATAAATACGTAAAAGACTAGTATTACACTTGTGCGCGTTGTGAGGGCACAAACGACATAGTTCTCATATATTTGGGTATAGGATACTCATGCAAGTGTAATAGGAGGTTGTGTTTTATAGATGGTACTGGAAACAGCTTCGCTCTGGATAGACCCCCTCGGAATTCCATTGGTAGTATGACTATGTGTCTATGGAAATCTGAAATCAGGGTAGGTGTATTTGGTCTTAACCTGAGACTTGCACCGCTAATACTTGCGACAATCAATATACTTTGGTTTTGGTCGTCCAGGGCTTTAACAGGTTCTGTGTACGCCTCTGCTGGGTATATTGAGAATCGTAGTGTGTTGGGTGTGATGTCAAGACGGAAGTATCACTCCAGTCATATGGAGATGATGATCGCGCAGGAATACAGAACTGGTTCTCTAAAGGGTTGCAACCATCGAGATAATATGACTTGGTCATGATTATCCGATAATAAAGAGACTAGTTGCTAGTGATCCGATATATGCTTCGTACGGGGCAAACACTGTACCAGCCCCAGGCCTTGCATGTGATCATCCGATACTGGATCGAAATACACAATACTACGTATACTACGCCTGATATAGATCGCTTATTCCTGTAAGCATGTTTCTGGAGAATTGGGTAGGCATGGCACAAACAGAATAGTTCTCATATATTTGGGTATAGGATACTCATGCAAGTGTAATAGGAGGTTGTGTTTTATCGATGGTACGGGAAGCAGCTTCGCTCTGCATAGACCCCCTCGGAATTCCATTGGTAGTATGACTATGTGTCTATGGAAGTCTGAAATCAGGGTAGGTGTATTTGGTCTTAACCTGAGACTTGCACCGCTAATACTTGCGACAATCAATATACTTTGGTTTTGGTCGTCCAGGGCTTTAACAGGTTCTGTGTACGCCTCTGCTGGGTATATTGAGAATCATAGTGTGTTGGGCGTGATGTCAATACGGAAGTATCACTCCAGTCATATGGAGATGATGATCGCGCAGGGATACAGAACTGGTTCTCTAAAGGGTTGCAACCATCGGGATAATATGACTTGGTCATGATTATCCGATAATAAAGAGACTAGTTGTTAGTGATCCGATATATGCTTCGTACGGGGCAGACACTGTACCAGCCCCAGGCCTTGCATGTGATCATCCGATACTGGATCGAAATACGCAATACTACGTATACTACGCCTGATATAGATTGCTTATTCCTGTAAGCATGTTTCTGGAGAATTGGGTAGGCAAGACGCTTTGCTAGAAGCCAACCTTGTCTTGTAAATCGGTATAAACGTAGTACTAGGTACTTACGTGTTCGGATAGTCCGACGACCCGATTTACTGCCAACATATCAGGGGATCTCATGGGTCGCTTCCTGAAGATACACCGATGACGTATGACTCGCATTTTATTAATCTGGTATTAATTAATCATGAGAGTGAAAATTAATCTGGGATTAATTGCGGAGATATTTTATCTGGGATAAAATATTATTAAAGAGAGAAAACGATTAATTTAGAATTAATCGATAAAATAATATATTCGATATATTATAAGAAATTGGATTTCGACGCGGAATTGAAATTAGATTTTAATTCGGGCGAACGAGTTAATTTAGAATTAATTCGTTAGCGACGTGAATAGTGATTTCGCTATGCATAATCATTTAATTACATCGCAACGGAAAATTCGTTAATTTGGAATTAGCAAACCCGAGCCCGGGATTGTTTACGAGCGCATTCGCATTTCGAATTCGAGTGCGGCACGCAAGTCACATCTAGCGTCAATCATTAGTCACATCAAGCGTCAACATCACTTGTCACTTTGAGTGATGTGATGTTTAGTCACTTTTGATGTGAATAGTGATAGATGTTGATGGAGGTGGTTGTGTGCATTAATTGCCAAATTTTGGCTCCAAATCTTGTTGAATTTTGGAAAGGCATATACAACTTTTGGTCTTGATTTTTGGTATAAGGTTTTTGAAACCAAAAACACACACAACTCTCTATTCATTCTCTCTTCTCACACGCCTAAGGGGCTGCCATTTTTCTCTTCTGGTTTGCTCACTGCCGTGAGCTAGGAGGAAGCAAAGTGTGATGTTTTTGTGGCAAAAACATCAAGAGCTAGCACTCAAAGAGACATGCGAAGGTGATAGGGAAACCCACCTGTGAGCTTGGAATCACCATGACAAAGCTTGGAGCTTGGATTCTTGAAGATGGCCGTATCATGGAGGACAGAAAACAGTGGACTGCAGTGAGCTGTTGGAGGGCAGAAAATTGATTTTTGTTGTCCACCGTATCGCTCAACCGCTTGATGTGAGTATTCCGCAACTTCCTCGATTGTATTCACATGTGTTTTTATGCTTTATATTCGATCCTCGGGACCGTAGAACTCCAACAAGCTCGTCCTCCGAGAATACCTTCAAAACAAAGCAACTGGGAGTGGGGTAGTTAGATCGTTTGAACGATCCAAGTGAGTGGACAGTTTTAAAAGTAGGTACTAAAAATGCTTATGAAATTTCTTGATTCTAAAACCAAACTCGTCTCAAATCATCTTTACTGAAAAATCTTCCATTACTTGAAATAAATTTCTTTCTAGAAAACTTTTCTCTGTAAATTATCTCCAAAAAATCTATTTCTGAAAATCTATTTCTGAAAATCTAGTTCTGAAATCCTGTATCTGGAAGATCTGCTTTCTAAAAAACTATTTTTGAAATATATGTATCTGAAAATTGTGTCTGAAAAACCTGACGCATGGGGGCGTTACGTATCGCCGTCCCCCTATACGCCTAACTAGAGCCAGTAGTGCAAATCCATGACATTGGGGCATTATGTATCGTTGTCCCCCAAAGCATGCCATTACATGTCCCTGAAAATAGTGGTCTTGGGGCTTTATGTATCGCCGTCCCCCAAGCCACTGAACTAGAACTGGGGGTGCGAATCTATGCTACCCTCCAAGCTCTGAATCTAGGATCTAGAGGCATATGTCATCCCTAGTCCTGAACTCGAATCTGGGGGCGTTACGTATCACCGTCCCCCCAGTCCTCTACATGTGCACATGTTCTCTCCGTCAATTCCATATCTAAATCAAGTTACATACTGAGGTGGGGTTTTCTCCCATGCCTCGAAAACATAAAATTCAAGTTCTTAAATCATTCTTTCAAAAACTCATCATATAATAAAACTCATCTTTTATAAACATGCTTTTCTTTAAAATGACTGAGAGAAGATCTGGCTAATGCCCTAAGTGCTTAAAACGTAAGTCTGGTATCAAACATACAAGTAAAATCAACTTTGAAAAGAAATGTCCACTCACAGATTTGGAATCCTACTTGTATTTCTTTGCTTACTAATTGGAATTTATGGTTCCTGAAATGACTTTTAATTGATAACTTTGGTTAGAAAATGGACTGAGGAATATATACCGAAATTAGGCTAAATTTACTTATTCAAATAGTTGTTATCACTCCCAGGTGTATCATACTTATATCATGATGTAATATATGTATACGAGCTGATACGAGACCCTTAGGATAACCTCTAACATGCTAGGGTGAAACTGGAATGAACTAAAACTGATTTGGGGAAGTTCTTGATCACGCATCGCGACGCTGCCTATTTGGGCATCGCGACGTGCACGATTCCAGAAATGTACCTGGGAAAATTCCCAGTATGTTGCGCATTCTGCGTCGCGGCGCGAGGCCAATTTCAGAGCCTAACTTCAACTCAACATGCCTAGTTTGCACAACACTCATCCCATACTTCTATACTAACACTTTTGCACAAACAACTCCTTAAATTGCCACATTCATTTTTCATACTCCAAAATACCTTTACCTTAACATCTTTTACCTCATAATTTTTAACTTAAACTTATTACCTAAGATTTATTAATTCTTGTATCATCCTTCAATACAACCAATGTCTTAGTTTGCTATCTACCTTTACGCAATTACTAGCATGCCAATAAAACTACCATAACATTATTTTATCAAAATTCCATAACTTAAAATTTGGGTCAAGATTCTTTACCTAATCTTACTTGAGTCTCCTTCAATCTTCCAAGCTTTGTAAGTTGCTATCCCTATTCTAAGCTTGTTATGGAAAGCTTTGAGTTTGCTTCCTCTCATTTCCTTCTTTTTCCTCCTTCTTCTTCTTCTCCTCTTCCTTCTCACGTCTCTCTCTATTTTTCTCAAAATTTCAGGATAGGTGAATAGTCCTCCTTATTTATAGTAGGGGCTTGTTTGACCAATTTGCAATATCTTTAATTGAAGAAAAATCAGAATTCTTGAGAAAAATATGGAATTGTCTAGATAAGTTTGTAGTTACTATTCATTCTAATTTTTGAGTTATATTTTTGACATGTTCTGGTTTAAGTTCGGAAAAAAGTTCAATGCAGAAGTTGTAGGTCTCGATCTTAGATTTCTGACGATATAAAGTTCATAAAAATCGGAGTTCATTTGAGAAAGTTATGGCCCGAATGTCATGGGCTGTCCGAAGTGAAACTTTGTACAGTTTTGTATCGAAATTTCGAGAAATTTACCGATTGTCCCCAAAGTCATATCATGAATGTGTAAGTATTCAAAAATAATTGATATTATGTTACACTCGTCCCACAATGTAACAGTAATTAGGATTTTGGTCGTTACAGGTAGATTAAATAGAAAGTCTCAAACACCTTCACCGTTTTTTAAAATGGCAGATAACCAAAATGAAAACTCACATGACTGAGATGAAAATCTTGTTGATCGGGTAGAACATGAATCTCAATATGACGATTTTAATCATCCTAGGACACTTAGAGAATTCATGAATCACATTAGGATAGGATCGGTATCTTGCATTGATTTCCCCCCAAATGCATCACGTTTCAATTTTAAACTAGGTGTCATCCAACGTTTACCCATATTCCATGATCTAGAATCAGTAAATCCTTATCATCACTTAAGGGAATTCGAAGAAGTATGTAATACTTTCACAGACCAAAATTGCAGCATGAATATAATTCGACTCAAGTTTTGTCCATTTTCTTTAAAAGATAAAGCTAAAATTTGGTTGCAAAATCTTAGGTTAGGATCCATCAAATGAGATGATTTGCAAGAGTAATTTCTAAAAAAAATTCTTTCCCCATCACAAGAAAAACTCCTTTAAAAGGAGAATCACAACTTTCACACAAAAATCGGATGAAACATTTTACCAATATTGTGAGAGATTTAAATAAATTTTAAATATTTATACACATCACGGGTTTGAAATATGGAGGCTGATTTCCTACTTCTTCGAAAGTTTACACCCCAAAGTAGACAAGTTGTGGAAATGATATGTAATGGTGAGTTTAGGGACAAAAGTCTCGAAGATACACTAGAGTACCTAAATAGAATTCAGAAACTCCGGAAAGAAGAAAATAAAGTTTCAATATGTATCAGTTCTACGTGTCACAACGCGAGAGCTTGGGCGTCGAGACGGTTCAAAGTGCGAGAGCAACTGCGAGAGCTGAACGTTTCGGTATTACAACATGAAAGGGTTTGTGTCGCGATACTCCTAGGTCTGATGCTCGGTGTCGCGATGATGGGAGGTCGGAGTTGCGATGCTTCCCTAGGCAGTGAGTATTTTTCAACTTCAAACCAATACTAAACACTTCCAATTTTCTTCTAATATTTCAAATACACCTAAAATCCAATTTTAGAATCATAACCATCATCAACACATGTTATACAACTAGCATACATGTATTCCAAATACTTATATGCATTTGTTTGAATAATAACATCAACCAATTTAGAATCCCACTATAAAATGTCTCATGAACAATTCTAGTTCTCTCAAAGCTAGTCAAGTGATTCTAGAATGGTAGACATAGATCTAAGATTTAATCTAGAGTTCCAATCTCTTATTAATTGTTCCATGTCCAACATGAACATCTTTGGCCTAATTAACAAACATATTGTGTTTATACATCCAAAACATCCTAACACAAATCATTAGCATTGTTTTAAATTTAAGCTATGTAATCATGCATCCAATACATAATTCATCACTATATGTCTCACTAATGAAAACACACTAATGAAGAACATAACTTAGGAGAAGATCAAACATTACCTAGTAAGCTTGATACAAATATACAATATTCTTATCCTTGTTGAAATGGTTGGAGAACTTCCAAGGTTTGCAAGCTTGACTCCACGATCCAATCTTGATTCCAATGCTAGCAAGCTTCACTACAAGATCCAGTCTTGATTTCTACTAGATCAAATGTTGTAGAGATCTCACAAAGCTTCTCTAAACACTTCTCTAACTTAGGCTAATTTCTCCAAGAATTGCTTGTATTTAGCTTTCTCAAGCTTAATTAAAATTTTCCTGAAGCTTGCTATTTATAGTAAAACTTAGGCAATTTTTAATTATTAAAAATTCTAATAAACTTTTATGTGGGCTTAATCTAAGTTGTCCAAATATATATAATTAGGTGTGACTAATCACATTTGTCTACCATTTTGATTTAATCCAATTAAATCAAGCCAAAAAAAACCTATAATTACATATTTTCATTTACCAAAATATCCTCAAATGGTAGAGATATTTATGAATTTACAATGAAGCCATTGTGTAATTATTAAATTAATCCAATTAGGTCAAAGTAAATAAGCACTGTTATCAAATAATACTTGATTATCTTAGTTGATAATTATAATATCGAATATTATCTTTTATAAAAAATAATCGGCTACCCAAGTGCTCAACGATGACACGTCATATTGGGACTCTCTAAGTTCAGACACGTTCGTCATATAAGCCTAGCTAATATGTACGCAATTCGGCCACCTCCGAATTCGCAAAGAACACGAACGACTTTTCTGAACTATACAAATCGAGGTCATCATATATGTTAATCAATTCCTCCATCGTAGGCTATCCGAGTTTTTCTTAGGAACATAGAATATACCGTCAAGTTTCTGAGGTTCACATCTCATGTCGATATGTCCACGATTCTTTACAATTGATGTGATCCACCTTAGGTGATCAGCTTTGGCAAAAGTCTTCAAGAATCGTGACTTACTCACATGGATACCCAAACCTCTTATGATACACATACGGGCCGACCAGATCCTATCTTAATTCGCACTTGATTAACGAGTGCATCGGTCCACAGCCAACGGAAATCTAAGGGCCAGACCATGAAAGGTTTCTGACAGACATGGCATCAAAATGTGGAGGATCTCACACAAAATAAACGCTATCCTATAGTCAAAGGATCAAATATGCTACTCGACTCGAGGAGATTCCTATTGACGGTGGTGTGCTTTCACCTGTGAGTCATTCAATATTTATTACAATCAATACCCACACATCTATATGAGCTTCCAAAGCTCATGGTACATCGGGTAAAACTATTGGAATTTCAATTCAAATATACGACATGTGCTAGTCTTCTAGGTTATATGAATTCGACCGTATTCCAAAACCAACGACTAGGAATATTTACTTTAAGAATAATTTACAATAGTAATACTTATCCCAATATCCGACCATCTAGTGTCCAATATTACTACAAGACCATTCTAAGGTCGATGTCATTCTTAGCATATTTATACATCAATCTAATATGCATAATGACAATACCAATAATAAGGTATGAAATGAAATTGTAGTTATTTTATTAATAAATAATAAAATATAAAATACATTATTCGGATTGGCGCTCCAAGCACCAACTCCAACACAAATATCTTTCATAATGCATGTGTTATCATTTAATCGATTAAACGATCCGAATTAACTCACTTAATACGGTGAAGTATTATGAATAATCTGTATTATTCATATCGTGTTGCCCAAGTTCTCAACGAGTACACTTCATATTGTGGGACTATCTAAGTTTAGGCTTATCCGTCACGAAATCCAATTTCGTGTCCATAATTCACCCACTCATGAATTATGACAACCACGGATAATCTCACTAAATTATGCAAGCCGAGGTCATTGCATACGTATAATCCCTCCGTCACAGGCTATCCATATTATACCTAGGATATAGATGAAAATGTCAAATCTGTTTGGTATAACACAGTCGACTTTCAATTTACGATCTCTAAATAATAATCAGAACTGATTTCCGAAGTTATACCACAGCTATGGATTTACTAGATCGTAAACACGTGAGGATACATATGCCCTGTACACAGGACTGACGGATCCTATCTTGATACGCACTGGATATCATGAGCATCAGTTCACACCCAACGAACATGCGGAGGTATGATCATGAATAGATCGGTGACATGACTGTCATCAAAGTGGGGAGGATAACTCATATATCTCATTGTGGTATCTCAAGTCGAAGGACCACTATGCTCGCTCAACTCGTGAAGATTCCTATTGACGTTGGTGAACCATCCATTAGGAAATCTTCAGTGATTCGTTCAGTGTCTTATCAAATAAACACCTACATATCTATACGAGTCTCCCGATACTCATGGTTCACTCGGATAAACCATCGGACCAAGTCACGATATATGACATGTACTGGTCTCAGCGGATTTTTACTAACCGACCCGTGTTAGTAAATCTCGACCAAGAACTTTATTTAAGGATATACCTCTTATAGTGTACTTCCCAATGTCAATTACAAACTACGTTGTAACTGCACACTATATTGTAAATCATAGGGTCTTTGTCTAATATACACGTATCACTAAACCAGATTTAGTTTCGATCTAATCGTAATCAGATCGAATAAGTGTATAGAAGACAAGAGTGCTACCATTAAATTAGTAATATTATGGAAAATAGAATTGCTCGTATTTATGAATCGGACATAAATACGATCTGGATTGGAACTCCGAGCACCAACCCTAACAAATAAATCATTGACTCTTGAGACACATCCTAGTGGACATGTTCATAGAGTGATTCGAAATTTGCATACATATTTTCAAAAAGAAAGACAACACTACAGTCTCGGAAATCTAACTTTAAAAGACTTTGTTTGCCAATTTGTAAGAAAATTGGATGTGAAACATATCACCAACCCATAGAAGATGTTCAAACCGTTACGGGACGTAAAACCAGAAGAAGATGTGAGCCACAATCACAACAACCAGTTCATATTGTTTCAATTTATTATTTTGATTTCTTTTACTCTAAATTATTATTTCAATTTAATTTAATATACTGTTTTGATTTTCTTTACTTTTATTTTATCGACAGTATCTAATCTTTTTGACTTTCACTATCTATTCATATGGCCGTTATCATTTTGTAGATACTAGTGCCTTTATTACTCAACCTTTTTCAGGATTTATAAATGCAACTCGTCATTTCTCTCTTCGACACATCCAAATAAGAGAGAGAGAAAAAATGGAGAAAACTTCAAGACGACGAGTCATTAATATTTGTATATTTTGTAGATCTAGCTCTAGAAATAAATCAGAATTTATTGAGGCCGCAAAAGAATTGGGTAAAGTTATGGCGGAAAGAAACATGCACTTAGTATATGGTGGTGGCAATCTTGGATTGATGGGTTGTGTTTCAATGGCCGTGCAAGAAGGAGACAATCAAATTTTAGGAATTATTCCAAAAATATTTGGAGATGGAAATCTCATCAGAAAATCAAGTGGGGAAGAACACATTGTCTCAATTATATCTCAAAGACTTACTGAAATGATTAATCATCCTGACGATTTGATTGCTTTACTAGGTGGGCTGGGCACGTTGGAAGAAATATTTACAGTTACATCATGAGCAAATTTGAACATTCATTGAAAACCCATTGGACTATTTAATGTAGATCATATTTTTGATTTTCTTTTAGTATTTCTTGAGGATGCTAAAAGACTCGGGTTCATTTCGAAATCGGTAAAAGATATTGTTCTTACTGCAGGAAAAGCGGATGAATTAATCAACCAACTGTTAGCCTATGAACCAAGAATCAACTCAATTCTTTCCAAGTTAGACTGGTTAGATAACGATGTGAAACTAGTTACACTTTAACAGTTTCCTAATTCAAGTACATACCCAAAAGGTAGTTCCTAAACTTAGGTTTCTACGGTCAAAACAGTGACTCTTATCAGCAGATTCTGCACACCAGTACATATTTATATACCACACTCAGTATCTAAAATCCAATTTTAATACTAGTAGCGAACATGTTTATGACAAACATATTTGAAGTCGGAGCCTTGCACCGTCTTCAATTCCTTCATGTCTGCCTTACGGCAGTCACGCTTCCAGTGACCCCGTTTGCCACAGTTTAGGCAGGCATCTTGGGATATGTCCTATGTCTTCCCAGAAGATTATAATGATTTTGCCTTTGCCCCTTTTCCACACCCCAGAAGCCTTTGGCCAAGCCTTGGCCTTCCAGAATATCGAAGTAAGATGCGTCTTGCGCTTCTTGCCTATTGCAAACTCTGGCTTTGTCTCATTGAGTATAGCCATTAACTCTCCAAGAGTTTTCTATTGCAATATGTACTTCTAAGAGCTAAGGATAGATCTATGAAGATCCTTCAATTTCAATATCATACTATAAGGATCTAATCCTTAGTTCTGACTAAGAAATTAAGGAGTCTTTGCGTCAAGCATAACAGATTAAGCACTAAAGTTATCATCACATGAATATTCCAAATATCATGTTCTACTATTTGTTCAACTCCAGGCTTAGGCTCGAGACGTCACTATATCAAATAAAGTAACTTCTCGGTATCCAGGACTATCCTAAGATTTCATTCCCAATTTGAAAATTAAAGCCATTTAAATACATTTTCACCCAGGATTATGTTTTAAATGCTAATCTTTCAATTATCTTGATTCTAATAGTCCAACTATCGAATCAACGATTTTAGGTACTATTGATTATAATGATTACTATACTAACTATATAATCAACTATAATTTAATAGGTTAAATTCAATTATATTGATTACTATAATCCAATTATAAAATCAACTATTAATTGAAGTAGTTTGAATACAGTCCAACTGTTTCATTAAAACAACGATTAAATATTAGTCCAACTAATATATTAATTTATATTTGACGAAAAATTGAAATGAGCGTGTATGGCAAGTAACTAAACGAATATTGTAAATTTAATACTTGCCTCCCACTATTTTTCGGCGAGCCTCTAACCCTCTGTGGAGTACTCGGGAAACCTTGTTTCCTAGTGGGCTAGGATCCCGTTAAATAACACACAATCTTGACTTTGGCCAACAAATTGTATGATAATTAACTAGGTAGATCTCTAAGATCAATTGGATCCCATCCAATTCCTAGATCCAGTAGGTGGACATCCAAGTCCGAAATATATATCTTATATATGCCAATATATCCAATATATTCCCTAACCTTTTTCCTCTGAATTAACTAAGCCTTGGCTTTGGCACAACAAACTTAATGATCACAGTTAAGCGGAACCTATTGACCATAGAAAGCTTCGTAATCGATGTCGATGGACAAGAAGTGATTTTGACTTTGGCCAACAAATCACAACTTGGACAAGACACCGATATGGAACAAAGCTTTCGTGATTCAAACACATCCGCGACGGAAAAAGGTCTTGACTTTGGCCAACAAACCAGTGTCAATCTTGGATCTTGAGTAAGAATCACTCAATAGAAGGAAAAACGTTTAATATGTGTTGAGGGTTTTTCCCGTAATTGGCAACCAATTAATTATCTTTGTTAAGGTCTCATCATCATACACCCTTAAGCATGCATTCTAAAAGCATAATAAGGTGCATAAATAAAATAATAATGATATGCGTATGGATATTTAAACACATTGTTCCTAGAACAAATCTCTCACTTTCCTCTCTCCCGCTAGCACAAGTATTACTTCTACCCAATTACATAACACTTCTAAAGAAACCTCATTTACATTGAGGGGAATAGGTGAGAAGAGAAATACACAGAGTCAAGAGGTAATAGGTTGGACACGCAGGTCCAATTAATAAATTCTAAATTTATTACAATAATTTCCAAAATTGCCCTCACCCATCTAATATCCATCCGATATACATTATTCATACATCGCATCCATGTATTCACACAAAGCATGTTATCAATCAATCTAATCCAATTAATTAATCTAAAAATTAATGACCATCCAATGTTCAAACAACGATTTGATTTTGCGCGAGTCCAACTCGTTTTGCGAATAAGTACTCAAAGTACGAATTCTCGAATTATATTAAACTACAACATTAAATCCAATTTAATTTGTATTTAATACTAATACTTTATTTAATTCCAAATTAAACAATTACACTTTTTAATGTGCCTTTACGACTTAGATTCTAAATCTAATCGTTACGGGTCTCAAAGCCCGATTAACATCCAATGTTAATTTAATTAAAGTCCAATGGGCTTTTAATTAATTTCTTAAGGCATGGACTTTTGGTCAATATGGGTCAAACCCAAATACCAAAGCCCATTTAAGGAATCACCCTTATTTTCCAAGAAACCAATTTAGGCTCATTAGGCCCAATTATTATTAAAAGGTCCATTAAGTCATATTTGGACTTTATGGATATGGTTTTGGGCCCAATTGGATCCAACCAATTAGCCTAAACCAAACTTGGCCCAACCAAGCCCATTAAGCCCAATTACAACTTTACAAGCCCAATTCCAAATTTGGCCCAATTAATTAAATTACCAAAATTCCAAATTTCATAATTTAATTAACCTAAAGTGTATGCCATAATTAATTAACCAAATTAACATTTCCAAAATACCAATTTACTCAATTAATTATGCTCATTATCATCAAAACATGTCCAACACATTTGAATCAAAAAATCACATCATTTTACATGCTTCAATGTCACGACATTTAGGGTTTTATGTCCAATTCCAAATTTAATCCAATTAAATCTCAAATTAATATTTCCCAAATGATTTCAACTCATCCAATGATCAAAATCAAAAAATACCATGACCTTAGGGCAACACCAAGTTTCGGCCAAGCCAACTTATTGGGGAAAAATTGATCCAATCCAATTTTCACAAAATTGATCACAAATAACTCCAAGTCATTCATATACAAGCATGCTCAAACAAGTAATTTCACTCAAACATGCTCAAATCCAATTTACCCAAATTTTACCCTAATCAAATTTCATGCTCAAAATGGCTCAAGATACCATTGTTGGGTTTCTAGGTTAGTCCCAATTATCATTCAAGCAAGAAACACATGTGTGAATACTCAAAGAGGTATGGCAGAATCATACTTACATTGATCGGTTATGCGATGCGAGGAATGACAAAAACTTTTCTCCCTTCATTGAGCTCTCGGCAATGGACTGTTTTTGTCCTCCTCCATTTTCGGTCATTGTAGGCACTGCATTTTTGCATATAAGTCCCTATGATGAGTCTCATTTGGAGGCACTACCTTTTAAGTCACGGAAGTCACGAGAAACGGACGTCGGAAGGGGAAATTCAGAATAAGTACGTCATCGGATTCATTTCACAAGTTCACTGTTTTCGTTCGTGCTGCGTTCGTTACTTCGTTCGAACGTAAAACAGATTGCGGGCGTTCGTGCCGTGTTCGAGGAGGCGTTCGAACGGTGTCGGTAATTCTGGTTTTGCTGCTAGCCTCACACCCAAGCCCAATTAACCCACCAAAGCCCATAAAACACATCCCAATTAATAAAACACATTTAAAACACATGGGAAATTAAATTAAATCTTAATTAAATTAAACATTGAATTAAATAAAAATATTTAAACCGTTTACCAATTAAATAAAACATAAAATATAATCATACCTAATTAAGACAAATCAAATATATTAACTTCCTAACTAACAAAATCACATACTAAATCAAAAAGATGTCATGCCTAATTAAAATCAATCATAACCAATTAAAAATATTGTATTCCTAATCTAAACCAAATTTGTCCCCCATCAAATCCATTGCTTTCCTTGTCCAACACCAAATCAAATCCTCCATTTAATGCCAAATCCCTTCCCTATGAGACAAGGTGAAGCCCTAGCCATTCTCTATATAAACAACACCTCTCCAAGGCATTCCCCTACCAGAGGGCACGCCCATTACAAGAAAAGAAGAAAATAATTTCCAACCCTTTTCCCCTAGCTCATTCACACAAGAAACACCCAAGCTCATACACACAACTCACACGAAAATCACAACACCCACAAGAAACACCCAAAGCTTATTGACACAACTCTCCCTTACTCTCAATAATCAAAGATCACAAACCAAAGAACCCTCATTGCCTTGACCAAAACACATCCCGAACAGCCCATTTACCTCATCAAAACAGCCCCTGAACCACACCATAACACCACCGAAAATCACACCCAAAACAGTAGCCAAAACATCCCAAGAACAGTAACTAAAATACAGCAGCAGAACAGTAGCAAAACGGCAGAGAATCAGAGTCAAAAGCAGCAGCAAAAGACGGAGAACGACGACTCCAAACGGTGAGACAACGAACGAGAGCAGTGAACCAGTGAACCGGAAGAGTTGCGGAGCATCCACCCTTCCGACGATCGTGTGCCGTACATCCGAGAGGTGATTTAAAAGGTTAGACCTGAGGGTACTTTTCACACTCATCTTTATTTGATTTTTGTTATTTATCTTGATCGTATTTTAATTTTTTGTTGAATCTTGTTTGTGTATGATGTGTGTTGTGGGTATTGGATGAATGGAAAAGTGTCGTCTCTTGTGGTATATAGGATGGAAACCCGGACATAAATTTCATAGCCGATTCCGAATTGATGGTAGTATGATCTGTACTCGGGATACAACTCCATGTACCACTTGAGTAAATGGCACACCCTTTTGTTTTATGTTGCTTCGGTTTATTTATTTTTCGTTATTTGAATTCTGCATGTTACTTTTGTATTTGTGATACAACCGAGCGCATGGGCTTAGTAAGTCGGATTAAAGGTCCCCTATTTGGAGGGGTTAAAATCCTTTACCACGATGCTTTACCGCGCCGGTTGATGTGTGTTCGGTTGAATGCAAGATATGTTCAATCGGATCTACTAAGTTTGATATGATTGTCTTTATTTTTATATGCATTGAGATAAGTGCATGGGCTTAGTAAGTGTGATGAAAGGTCCTCTAATTGAAGAGGTTAAAATCCTTTGCCACGATGCTTCGCCGCGCCTCGTATTTCGCTATTTTCTTTTTTATGTATGTATTGCATCACATTTTGTGCATCAGGTCAGTTCCCGTTCGAACACGTTATCAAACGCTATACGAACGCGACCCTTCTGTTTTCAGTTCGAACGCGTTTTACAAACGCTACTCGAACGCGCATGCATTTTATTTCATCAGGTCTGGATCCGTTCGAACGCGTTATCGAACGCTATACGAACGCGAACCTTATATTTCCCATTCGACCGGTTTTACAAATGCTACGCGAACGCACACGCACTTTCTTAGTCTTAGCATGCATCAGGTCTGGTTCCGTTCGAACGCGTTCTCGAACGCTACGCGAACGCATACGCACTTTCTTAGTCTTATCATGCATCAGGTCTGGTTCCGTTCTAATGCGTTCTCAAATGCTATACGAACGCGAACCTTCTTTTTACCGTTCGAACGCGTTAACGAATGTTACACGAATGCGCACACACTGAACTGAGTCTGTCTCATCATATTCATGCATAATTGCCTCTTGGTTGATCTTTCTTGTATTATGTAGCCAATCATATTATTTGTATTCCTGCCTTTATCCATTCTATGTGTTCTTGGGATGATATTCAAGCATGATTAGGCTGTTAGCATGTTATTTGGTTAATATGTTCATGAGATAGTATTCAAGCATGATTAAGTTGTTCTTAGTTTTCCATATCATATGATTGAGAAATGTTCATGAGATTGCCATGAGATGTTGCATGTTGTGATGAACTTGTTGATGTATGCATGTGAATTTAGAAGCATGATACTCTTGGAAATAAGTGTTACTTAAACTTGATTAAATTATTACATAAATCCTTTCATTACAAGTGACATAAGTAAGGGACCATTCCGAACCCAACGGTTTGAGGTCTTCCCTTGCGAGGGGTGAGTGCGGCCTTAAATCTTATTTTCCTGGTTCACACCGGGTGGCGACTCTATCATTCTCCGGTTTAGTCCCCCGTGGCTACTCCGTACTCCCGATCGGGCCGCGAGCCCGGGACAGCATGCGTTGTCAAGTTCTGTGTCCTACAGTCTGGCGACTCCACTGGGGATAAAGAATTGGCCCCGAAATCATGTCTTGTGATGTTTATGATTTTTGCTTTAGTTAACTGTGTCTATAGTGGGTTGAAATGGGTTTAATCAAAGGCACTTTTAGAGCTAGGTAAATGGTTTGGTGTCTTCATTCATTCACTACATTTCTATAAGGAAAAGCTGTGAAGGCACCTAGATAATCATGTACTAGTAGCCTACCGTGATGGATTAATTTGGAGGACTCGTTGTTTATTCCTGTCACCAAGGGATAAGAGCCTAAGGGGCTAGGGTATTTAAGAGAGCCTGGCTCCACCCTCCATCTGGGGAATCTACAATAGGAAATCCATTTGACAGTCAGTCACACACCCTAACTCGTTGGCACGTACCCTTAGGTATAAAAAGGTGCGCTCACTTGGTTGCTCGGAACCTTGAGTGGGGAGACCTAGTTGTGGGCAACCCTTCGTCGACGAGAGCCTTTTTCTATACCCCTATAAACCCACATGTGAACCTTAGTTGTAGGACTAATAGAAATTATCTCTTTATGTTTATGTTTTGGACCATTGTCATTTGGATTCAGTTGGACTTGTTGTCATTAGGTATGGGCTTGTTGGGCCATTTAAACTGGGATGAGTCTGTGCTTTACGGCAATCGGGCCAAAAGTTTCTTAAATGATGATGGGCTAACTAGTGTAAAATTCTTATGAGCTTATATATTACATGCATCGCACGCATCTCATGCATCTCATGTATACATGCATCATGTTAACCCATGTGTCTTAAAAGCCATCATAGATATCCGTTGGGTTAGGAAAAAGAAGACTTGTCAAAGAAGAGTTTAGCAAACATGGATATTGGGGAAAATGAATCCAAGAAATAGAAAATTTTACGGCAAGGATAGAAAGACCATGGTGGGCCCAAAAAGTTTTTTTTTGTTTTTAAGTCCTTAATAGTTAGGCATAAGTCCGATGATGAAATTGATTGCTTTAGGGTGAAACCTTAGAAACGATAAACCATTGACGTGCTTTTATCTGATACTTTGAGTGATTGATTTATGTTAGACTTGTAAGCACTTGATTATGGTTCTTAGTGGTGAAAACCTGAGTAGTTGGCAAGGTGACTAGTTGAAGAAATTGTAGGTCGGTGAATGACCATTTGCTTAGATGTCTATCTTGATTTGCTTATGTTATGATGTGTGGTATGGTTGAAAATAAAAGAAAAGTCTCTAAAGAAAAGAATTGAGCCACCTATAACCAATAAGCGTGAAGCTACCCATGGGCGAGTATTAGGACCACCATGAGGAGAAATGCTACCTTAAAGGGTAGGTGTGTTGAAAAAAAGAGAAAGAAAAAAAAAGAGAAAAAAGAAAAGAAAAGAAAAAAGAAGTTCAAAATGAAAAGAAAAAGAAAGAGACAAAAGAGAAAGAAAACCATACCACATTGAGCACAGAAAAGCAACTGCAGGCATAATTGAGACATCTAGGTTCGTTTGAGCCATCGATCCCAATTTTTAGATGAAATCATTGAGTTGGCTTACCTGGGGATGAATCTGCAAAGGAACCTTTGCACACACACACACTTTGAGTCTGGCTTAGATCATTTATTCAAAGACTTGGATTTGAGTTGCAGTGAATGTTTTGAAGGTTCTCTGGTTTCAATATTGGGCATTCTTTGAGGACAATAATATGTGTAACTATTGGGACTATTTCGTAGTATGTGATATAGTATGATGATATGGAAGGCCCCACCATGTGGTTCATCTTGACCAAATCCAAACAGCGGAAAGCGGAAAGCTAAATCAAGACTGGGGGTGACCAGTCTACCATCCCGCGAATAAGGGATATAACAAGAACTTGAGCCATGAGACCAAAGGAAACTGAGCAATCACCAGAAGAGAATTGAAAGGAAGAAACTGTAAGCAGACCCATGGGGTAACCGAAGACATCTGTAGGCAATGGGCGCCGAAGAGCACAAAGAAGACCTAACCCATCGGAATAGGAAACACATTCATGCATACACGTCATATACATGCAATATTTGTCTTGTTTTTATTCACAGGTTTCAAAAAGGAAAAAGAGAAAGCGGCAAAAGGCCAGCCAATCAGAAACAGCAACAGTACAATGTCATCAGTTTCAGAAATGAATCAATTTCAGTCTGGGGGCGATGCCCATATCAGTATCAGTTTTGGGGCGAGGTCCACATCAGTATCAGTCTAGGGGCGAGGCCTCAGTCTGGGGGCGAGGCCCACATCAGTGTCAGTATGTGGGCGAGACCCATATCAGTATCATTTTTGGGGCGAGGCCCACATCCGTATCAGTTTGGGGGCGAGGCCCACATCAGTGTCAGTATAGGGGCGAGGCCCACATCAGTGTCAGTATAGTGGTGAGGCCCACATCAGTTTCAGTTTGGGGTCGAGGCCCATATCAGTATTTGTTTAGGGATGAGTCCCGGGGTTGAGGCCCACATCAGTGTCAGAATAGGAGCGAGGCCCCCATCAGTTTCAGTTTGGGGTCGAGGCCCATATCAGTATTCGTTTCCCGGGGTTGAGGCCCACATCAGTGTCAGTATAGGGGCGAGGCCCATATCAGTTTCAGTTTGGGGTCGAGGCCCATATCAGTATTCGTTTGGGGATGAGTCTCGGGGTTGAGGCCTACATCAGTATCAGTTTTGGGGCAAGGCCCACATCAGTTTGGGGCGAGGCCCACGTCAGTATCAGTTTTGGGGCAAGGCCCACATCAGTTTCAGTCTGGGGGTGAGGCCCACATCAGTATCAGTTTTGGGGCGAGGCCCACATCAGTATCAACTCAGGGTCGAGGCCCACATTATCAGCAGCATCGGGAATGAATCCCAGGGTCGAGGCCCACATTGTCAGCATCATCGGAATGAATCCCATGGTCGAGGCCCATATTGTCAGAATTTGGAATGAATCCCAGGGCCGAGGCCTACGTCGTCAGAATTGGAATGAATCCAGAGAATGAGTCCCAGGGCCGAGGCCCACGTCGTCAGAATTTGGAATGAATCCAGGGAATGAATCCCAAGGCCGAGGCCCACGTCGTCAGAATTTGGAATGAATTCAAGGAATGAATCTCAGGGCCGAGGCCCACATCAGCATCACTCTAGGGGTGAGGCCCACATTAGTTCAGTATCAATCTTGCCGGGTATGGCACTCTGGGGGCGAGGCCCACATCATTATCAGAATCAGTCTTGTCGGGTATGGCACTCTGGGGGCAAAGCCCACACCTTTATCAGAATCAGTCTTGCCAGGAATGGCACTCCGAGAATGGAGCAAGGTCTAGGAATGAACAAGCCGAGAAGGGCACTCCGAGAATGGAGCACTGTTCGGGAATGGCACTCCGAGAATGGAGCAGAGTTCGAGAATGAACAAGCCGGGAATGGCACTCCGAGAATGGAGCACAGTTCGGGAATGAACTAGCCGGAATGGCACTCCGAGAATAGAGCAGAGTTCGAGAATGAACAAGCCGAGAATGGCACTCCGAGAATGGAGCAGAGTTCGAGAATGAAAAAACCGAGAATGGCACTATGAGAATGGAAGATCAGCATCAGCATCAGTTCTGCCGGGTATGGCACTCTAGGGGCAAGGCCCACATCATTATCAGTATCAGTCTTATTGGGTATGACACTCTGGGGGCGAGGCCCACATCAGACATCAGATCAGTTTTGCCAGGTACGACACTCCGGGTATGGAGATATTTCGGCGACACCTTGGGTATGAGGTTTAGCTTACCAGATACGGCACTCCGGGTATGGAGACATCAGATCAGTTTGCCAGGTACGGCCTTCCGGGTATGGAGACATCAGATTAGTTTGCCAGGTACGGCACTCCGGGTATGGAGATATCAGATCAGCCAGGAACGGCACTCCGGGTATGGAGAGACATTAGATCAGTTTGCCAGGTACGGCACTCCGGGTATGGAGATATCAGATCAGCCAGGTACGGCATCCAGACAACTGCGACACCCTAGGTACGGGATTAGCATTCAGACAATTGCGACACTCTAGGTACGGAGACGCAACTGCGACACCCTAGGTACGAGGTTAGCATTCAGAAAACTGCGACACCCTAAGTACGGGGTTAGCACGCCAAGTACGGCATTCAGACCATAGTGACACCCTATGTACGGGGTTAGCACGCCAGGTACGACATGTTGACTATTGTGGACTACTACGACACCCTAGGTACGGGGTTAGCACGCCAGGTACGGCATCCAAACAAGTACGACATCCAGACAACTGCAACACCCTAGGTACGGGGTTAGCATTTAGACAATTGCGGCACTCTAGGTACGGAGACGCAACTGCGACACCCTAGGTACGGGGTTAGAATTCAGAAAACTGCGACACCCTAGGTACGGGGTTAGCACGCCAGGTACGACATTCAGACCACAGCGACACCCTAGGTACGGGGTTAGCACGCCAGGTACGACATGTGGACTATTGTGGACTACTGCGACACCCTAGGTACGGGGTTAGCACGCCAGGTACGGCATCTAGACAACTGCGACACCCTAGGTATGGGGTTAGCATTCAGACAACAACAACATCAACTCTGTGACACTCTAGGTATGGAGACGCAACCACGACACCCTAGGTACGGGGTTTAGCACGCCAGGAATGGCACATCATCAAATCAGTCTGAGAACAAAGCCCACAGGTGGTTCGGGAACAAAGCCCACAGGTAGAGGCACCTCGCCATCACCTTCAGCTCGGGAACAAAGCCCAGTGAACAAAGCCCACAGATGGTTCGGGAACAAAGCCCAGAGGTCGAGGCACCTCGCCATCACATTCAACACAACGGGAACAAAGCCCACTCTCTACACAGTTCGGGAACAAAGCCCATAGATGATTCGGGAACAAAGCCCAGGGGTCGAAGCGCCTCGCCATCATATTAGTTCAGTTCGGTAGTGATTCCTAGAGATCGAAGCATCTTGCAGGGATGAACCTCGAGGTCGCGGCACCTCACCACATCATCAAATTCAGTTCAGAGCAACAGGCAAACCAGGTGACAGCTGGCGAGCCAGGTAAGTAAAAATGCATTGCACGTACTTTGATAGGATTGTCATTGTTACACAGTGCACAAGTCCCATCAAAGTGGGGGCGACTGTAAGCACTGTATTTTTGCATATAAGCCCGATGATGAGTCTCGTATGGAGACACTACCTCTTTAGTTGTGAAAGCCGCGGGAAACGGACGTTGGAACGGTAAATTTGGAAATTAGCACTCAGATTTAACTCGCTTGTTTCACTTCGGGTTCGCTTGTTGGACCTTTGTTTTTAAACACACCAAGCCCATTTCGCCCAATCCCAATCCAAATAATTAAAATATTTAAAACACATGTCACAAATTAAATCAAATCAAATTAAATCCAATTAAATTAAACAAATCACATTCCTAATTTAAATAAATCACATGCCTAAATTAAACAAATCAAATCAAATCACCCTTCCTAAATTAAATAAATCACATTCAAAATTAAATTAAATCAAATCAAATCAAATCAAATCATATTCCTAATTAAAAGAGATCAAATCTAATCAAACCAAATCACATCCCTAATTAAAGAGAATTTTCCTTAAGACACACTAATTAAAAGATACTCCCATAATGCCCAAATCCTTCTCCTTCTCAAACAAGGAAAGCCCCCATCTCTTTGCCTATAAAAAGAACCCTTAACCCCACCTTTCGACCCTGGCTCATTCTCACGAAAACAAAAACAAAATAAAACACTTATCTCTTCCTTAATCCCTCTCTCTCTCGGCCATTGAATAAACAAAAACAAAAATACACAAGAAACCCTAAACTACACGTCCACAAATCTCTCTCTCTCACGTGAAACACAATACACTAAACCTTTCGGCAGCAGCCCATACACCAAGCAGCCAAAGAGCCACGTGAACCATTGAAGCCAACTCATTCACGGCAGTAATAATTCACCAAACAAACCGACCCCACTTAGCCTTGCCTTGCCCTCCTTCACGCATAAAATATGACCCCCTGACCGTAGCAACCACACGCACTCAGCCCCAAAAGCCGCACGTCTCTGATCCATTAATCTGCCTTCATTCACGCCACAAACCACAACACAATCTGCCTCTCCACTAAGCCTTCAAAGCTCCCTCATGCACACGCACAAACTGCCACCAATACAGCCTTCATTCACACGTTAATAATAGCCCCCTAACCAGCCTAAAATCAGCCCCACAACAGCCCATAATTCTGCCTCAAAATAACCATTTCACAACCACTGAAACAACCCCACAAACTGCCCCAAATTAACCCAAAACTGCACCTAAAAACTGCCCAACACAGTCCCCAAATTAACCCAAAACAGTGACCAGAAAATACAACAAAAACAGCAGCGAAATGGAGTGACAGCGAGGAAAAACGTTGGATTAGTGAACCAGAAAAGTTGCGGATCATCAACCCCTCCGAAGGCCGTGTAACGCGCTTTTGAGAGACGAAAAAAGAGGTTAGACCTGAGGGCACCTTTTTATATATTACTTTTAGTTTATTTTTTTATTTTAATATATTATCGCATGAGAGTCGTTTGTTGAGGCATGATGTGAATGTCGGATGAGCGGAATGTGTGTTCCCTTTTGTGGTATATCGGATGGAAACCCGGACGTAAATTCCGTAGCCGAATCTGAATGGACGGTAGTGCGGTTTGTACTCGGGATACAATGCCATGTACCACTTGAGAGACACATATTTTGTTTCATCCAAACTTGTGTTCAAGCATGATGTAGTTCGTAGATTATTTGTTATTTATTTATGCATAATTTAGTTCTTTAATTTCGCATTAGTGATTTAGTTTGTGTTTATGTTAAAGTAGTTATTTATTTGTTCTTTGCAATGGGTGGTTCAAACATGCTCGTTGTGTAATGTTATATGCGTGCCGTTATAATGACTTATTTTTAAAGTATGCGAACTTAGTCATATGACTTATTTTGATGAATATGAACTAAATCTAAGTCACCTATGGCATATATGTTGATTAGATTCGGTTAGTTTATTGCACAAATCACATAATTACAAGTGGCATAAGTCAAGGACCATTCCGAACCCAACGGTTTGAGGTCTTCCCTTGCGAGGGGTGAGTGCGGCCTTAAATCTTTGTCCCGGTTCACACCGGGTGGCGACTCCATGTTATTTCTCGGTTTAGTTCCCCCGCGGACTATTCCGTACTCCCAACTAGGCCGCGAGCCTAGAACAGCGTCGTCAAGTTCTGTGTCCTACAGTCTGGCGACTCCACTGGGGATAGAGAATTGGCCCCGAATATTGTCTTGTAATGTTTGGATTTATGTTTTAATTGACCGTGTCTATAGTGGATAAAATGGGGGTTTAATCAAAGGCATTTTAAGGCTAAGTAATGGTTTGGTGTCTTCCTTCATTCACTACCTTTCTAGAAGGAAAAGATGTGAAGGCACCTATATGGCCATCTACTCGTAGCCTATTGTGATGGACTAATTTGGAGGACTCGTTGTTTATTCCTGACACCAAGCGATAAGAGCCTAAGAGGCTTGGGTATTTAAGTGAGCCTCGCTCCACATTCCCTCTGGGGAATCTACAACGGGAAATCCATTTGACAGTCTGTCACACACCATAGCTCATTGGCACGTACCTTAGTGTATAAAAAAGGGTGCGCTCACTTGGTTGCTCGAACCCTTGATTGGGGAGACCTAGTTGTGGGTCATCCTTCGCCGATGAGAGCCTTTGTCTATACTCTTGTGAACCCACCCATAGACCGGGGTTGTATGGTTAAAGTAACAATTATTTCCTTGAGTATGTGCTTGTGGACCATCCTCATTTGGATGCAGTTGGACCATTGTCAGAAATGCGGACTTGCTGGGCCATTTAAACTGGGGCAAGTTCGTACCTTATGACCATTGGGCCAAAGCTTCTGAAATGTTGATGGGCCATTCTGTAGAAATTATTACTCTATGTTTGCATTATCTTTCTTTTATGCTTGTGCTTGGGAACATCATCGTTTGGATCCATTTGGACCATTTGTCATGAGATGTGAACTCGTTGGGCCATTTAAACTGGGACGAGTTCATTCCTATGACAGTTAGCCCAAAACTTCTAAAATGATAATGGGCCGACTTGTTTGAAAATTTTAGTTGATTTAGTATGTTATATATGTTACATGCATCTCATGCACCCCATGCATACATACATCATGTTAACCCTTGTGTTCTGAAAGCCATCATAGATTTCCGTTGGGTTAGAAAAAAGGGAAGACTCACCAAAATACTGAGAACAGACATGAGTGAATCAGATATTGAGGTATCCCGGATAGATCAGTTGGAAAATGGTTTCGCCAAGATTACTGAACAGTTGCAAGCCTTGACTACTGCCATGACAAATATGGATGTGCCCCGTGCTGGGGGAAATTATGAGAATGTGAGGCGTGATGAGCCTTCGAATGGGTTGGGGGATGATGTCCCCACTTTTGATGATGACATGGCAGAATATGCAACAGGCAGAGTGATTGGGTCTCAGGCAGAATTTCAGAAGCTTCGGGATCAGGTTGAAACAGTTACCCACAAAATGAGGGGTAAGAACGAGGATTTGCTAGATTATGAGGCAATGACCTTCGGAGAACAGCTGCTAGCTCAGTTTAAAATGCCCGACATGGCCAAGTTTAATGGGAACGGAGACTCGAGGGTCCATCTGCAGCAATATGTCTCAGTCATGAGTTCAATGGGCCTATCACAGCGCCAAGTCCAAAAGATGTTTGGGATGTCACTCGAGGGGGCACATGTGGTTTGGTATCATAGCCTTAAGAAGAAGGTTAAGGAAGATTGGAAGGAACTAGCTGATGCTTTTCTGAAGCAGTATGTTACAGACTTAGAAATTGACTTGTCACTCCGTGATTTGGAGAACACTAAGCAGAAGCCGGAAGAAAGCTTCAAGGAGTATGTAGACCGCTGGAGAAGCCAGCTTCTGAAAATGCAGACTCGGCCCTCTGAGAAGGACCAGATTAAAGTGATCATCAAGGGCACTAAGCCCTCGATCTACAGCAAGTTGAGGAGGATGACCTCCATGATTGCTGATTTCCGACAGTTGAGGGAAACTGTCATGGACATTGAAGAAGAGGAGGCGGAAAACCGGAAGTTTTATGGCCAGAATAGAAGGAATTTTGGGGGACATCCTGAAGCCAAGTCTTCCAGTGCTGAGGTCACTGCCATCAGGAACAGACGTTTCTCCAACTTGGGTAGACCTCTATCAAAGGTGTTTGAGAAATTGAAGATGCAAGGACTCATGAAACCCTTGGAACCTAAACCACTCCCCAGCCTTGTGCCGCACTACCTTGACTTGAACTTATTCTGTTATTTTCACCAGCAAAAGGGTCACGAAACTGACAACTGCCCCCGCCTTAGGCATGAGATCCAAGACCTGATTGACACCCACAAAATACCTGACCCAGAAAGAGAGCAACCCAGCACACACAGGAATCCTCTACCAAATTACCACTCCGTCCCACCACCATGATCAACTTGGCTTGCCTGAAACCTTTGTCCTCCAAACCCTCAACCACCAAGCTTCTCACATGGGGATAAGGGATAATAACAACGAAGAACCAGAGGCTGAGGAAGAAGGCACTGCTGTTTCTCCAAGTTTATCTTGCATTTTTAATAAAGACATTGATTTTGTTTGCTTGTTCGGACCTTTTCTCAACAATAATAAAGAAGTTCACTTCGCTTTCTTGCCTGAATCTCAACTTCTCAACTTGCAACATGAGTGCATGTGACAAAAGCATTCAATCTTGGTACTATAATACTCAGAACGTAGGGAATCCTCAGAAGAAGCAAGCAGAAAAGATGAGTTGGCCATTCAGAAATTGGGAAATGAAGACAGTGAGACTGTTAGACTTGGAAAGGGAATGAGTTCACAAAACCAATTAGTGTAGACAGATTGAAGCAGTACTTTGCCTAAGGAAGAGAAGACCGGGCTGTCACTAAGGGAATTGACCGAAGACCTAACCCAACGGGATAGGAAACCCATGCATACATGCATACACGTAACAAATTTTGCATCATTTTTTGTGTTTGTTTTGTTTTATATTAACAGGTTTCGAAGAAAGAATAGAGAAAAGCAGCAAAGGCAAGCTAGTCAGAAACAGCAACAGTACAGTTTCAGGAACGAATCAAGGGAATGAATCTCTCAGAATTTGGAATGAATCCGGGGAATGAATCTCTCAGATTTTGGAACAAATCCAGGGAATGAATCTCTCAGAATTTGGAACGAATCCAGATAATGAATCTCTCAAGAATTTGGAACGAATCTAGGGAATGAATAGCTCAGAATTTGGAATGAATCGAGGGAATGAATCTCTCAGAATTTGGAATGGATCCAGGGAATGAATCTCTCAGATTTTGGAATGAATCCGGGGAATGAATCTCTCAGATTTTGGAACGAATCCAAGGAATGAATCTCTCAGAATTTTGGAATGAATCCAGGAATGAATACCGAGGGTCGAGGCCCACATCAGTATCAGTTTGGGATGAATCCCGAGGGTCGAGGCCCACATCAGTATCAGTCTGGGGGCGAGGCCATATCAGTAGCAGTTAGGGCCGAGGCCCACTTCAGCATCAGTTTTGGGGATGAGTCCCAGGGTCGAGGCCCACATCACTATCAGTTTTGGGGATGAGTCCCAGGGTCGAGGCCCACATCACTATCAGTTTTGGGGATGAGTCCTAGGGTTGAGGCCCATTGCATCACAAGCCGAGAATGGCACTCCAAGAATGGAAACACGGTTCGGGAATGGACCACCTCACGGTAACGGTTCGGGAATGGACCACATCACAGCGGTTCGAGAATGAACCAGGGGTCGCAGCACCTCACCACCCAAATCAACTCAACACGTGGAAAGTCAAGTGGCAGTTGGCGCACCAGGTAAGTGAAAATGCATTGCATAACTTTGATAGGATTGTCACTGTTGCACATTACACAAGTCCCATCAAAGTGGGGCGACTGTAGGCACTGCATTTTTGCATATAAGTCCCTATGATGAGTCTCATTTGGAGGCACTACCTTTTAAGTCACGGAAGTCACGAGAAACGGAGAAGGGGAAATTCAGAATAAGTACGTTATCGGATTCATTTCACAAGTTCACTATTTTCGTTCGTGTTGTGTTCGTTACTTCGTTCGAACGTAAAACAGATTGAGGCCGTTCGTGCCGCGTTCGAGGAGGTGTTCGAACGGTGTCGGTAATTCTGGTTTTGCTGCTAGCCTCACACCCAAGCCCAATTAACCCACCAAAGCCCATAAAACACATCCCAATTAATAAAACACATTTAAAACACATGAGAAATTAAATTAAATCTTAATTAAATTAAACATTGAATTAAATAAAATATTTAAACCATTTACCAATTAAATAAAACATAAAATATAATCATACCTAATTAAGACAAATCAAATATATTAACTTCCTAACTAACAAAATCACATACTTTTTATGTATGTATTGCATCACATTTTGTGCATCAGGTCAGTTCCCGTTCGAACGCGTTATCAAACGCTATACGAACGCGACCCTTCTATTTTCCGTTCGAACGCATTTTACAAACGCTACTCGAACGCGCATGCATTTTGTTTCATCAGGCCTGGATCCGTTTGAACGCGTTATCGAACCCTATACGAACACGAATCTTCTGTTTCCCGTTCGAACGCGTTTTACAAACGCTACGCGAACGCACACGCACTTTCTTAGTCTTAGCATGCATCAGGTCTGGTTCCGTTCGAACGCGTTCTTGAACGCTACGCGAACGCATACACACTTTCTTAGTCTTATCTTGCATCAGGTCTGGTTCCATTCGAACACGTTCTCAAACGCTATACGAACGCGAACCTTCTGTTTACCGTTCGAACGCGTTTACGAATGTTACACGAACGCACACACACTGAACTGAGTCTGTCTCATCATATTCATGCATAATTGCCTCTTGGTTGATCTTTCTTGTATTATGTAGCCAATCATATTATTTGTATTCCTGCCTTTATCCATTCTATGTGTTCTTGGGACGATATTCAAGCATGATTAGGCTGTTAGCATGTTATTTGGTTAATATGTTCATGAGATAGTATTCAAGCATGATTAGGTTGTTCTTAGTTTTCCATATCATATGATTGAGAAATGTTCATGAGATTGCCATGAGATGTTGCATGTTGTGATGAACTTGTTGATGTATGCATGTGAATTTAGAAGCATGATACTCTTGGAAATAAGTGTTACTTAAACTTGATTAAATTATTACATAAATCCTTTCATTACAAGTGACATAAGTAAGGGACAATTCCGAACCCAACGGTTTGAGGTCTTCCCTTGCGAGGGGTGAGTGCGGCCTTAAATCTCATTTTCCTGGTTCACACCGGGTGGCGACTCCATCATTCTCCTGTTTAGTCCCCCGTGGCTACTCCGTACTCCCGACCGGCCGCGAGCCCGGGACAGCATGCGTCGCCCCAGATCCTGTGTACCACAGTCATGCCCTCCATTGATGCTCCAAGCTCCAAGCTTTGCAAATGGTGATTCCATGCCCATGGGTGGGTTTCCCTATCACCTTAGATGACTCTTCATGTGCTAGCATTGGATAGATTTTCCACAAATCTTCCATTCACTTCATCTTGTTCTCGGGAAAAGGAGAACCAAAAGAAAGAAATTGGCCCTTGGCCGTGAGGTGAGAAGAGAAGAAAGAGAATTTTTATTAGTTGGTTTGTATTTCCAAAAACAAATAAATATATACCAAATTCAAAATTTGGTAAATGGCATTTAAGCCATCCAACCACTACCATCAATCACAAGTGACAAGTTGTCACATCACTCAAAGTGACTAGACATCACATCAATCAAAATAACTAATGATTTGATTCTTGATGTGACTTGTGGGCCGCACTTGAATTCGAAATGCGAATGGGCCCGCAAAAACTCTCGGGCTCGGGTTCGCTAATTCCGAATTAACGAATTTTCCGTTACGACGTAATTAAATCAAATTCAATTAAATAAATTTGCCTAGCAAAATTACTATTCACGTCGCTAACGAATTAATTCTAAATTAACTCGTTCGCCTGAATTAAAATCTAATTTTAATTCCGCTGTAGGCACTGCATTTTTACATATAAGTCCCGATGATGAGTCTCGTATGGAGACACTACCTCTTTGATTGTGAAAGCCGCGAGAAACGGACGTCGGAAGGGCAAAGTTGGAAATTGGTATTTTGGTCGGATTTAACTCGCTTGTTTCGCTTCGGGTTCGCTTGTTGGACCTCTATTTTAAAACACACCAAACCCATTAAATCACATCTCACAAATTAAATAATTAAAACATTTAAAATACATGTCACAAATTAAATTGAATAAAAAAATAATTAAAATTAAATTAAATAACTAAATTGAAATTAAACTAAATCAAATTAAAATCCATTTAAACTATATCAAATTAATTCCAATTTAAATTAAATTAAAACAAATTAAATTTAAATTAAATTAAATTAAAACTAATACCAAAATTAAATAAATTCCCCAATTAACTTGATTTCTTTCATTATTCAAAAAAGTCATGCATAACCCTAATTCCCCTAACCTCTCACTATAAAAATAAAACAAAATAAACCCTAGCTCCACTGACGGCCACTCCCTCTCTCACGCCCCTTACACCACACGGCACAAACAATAAACAAAAAAAAAACCCTAAACATATTTCCACATATAACTTATCTCTCTCTCTCTGAAACACGGGGGGCAAGCATCATCTCAATCTTCACAACTCGCCCCTCACCCTCCTAGCAGCTCTCTCTTTCCTCCCTTGCTTTTGTGAAAAGCCAGTAAAACCCTAAACGAAGCACCACAGCTCTCTCTGATCACAAACAAATAACAACAAACCCTAGCCATTCAACACAGCCCTCATGTCCCTTACAAAACAATAAACCATCATGCAGAGTACCTGATCGCACAGCCCTTCATCTCTAAGCTCTCTCTCCTCTTGCTTCTTAAACATTTCTCTCTCAGACTCACGCAGAACCCTCCAACGTGACCAGCTCCCCCATCTCTTCACGCCCTTCAACAATCAGCCCTCCATACCACAAACCGACACACAAGACCAAGACTCGACAGAACACAAGAATAATCATACACAAAGCCATAGACAGCCACAACAAAAACACAACAAAATAATAAACCCCTCACAAAATAATAAACCCTCCCTCGAAACAAAACAAACCCTGCAGCCCCACGAGCCAGACACGTAGACCAGCCCACTCACACACACACACCACAAATCAGCCTCACACCACAAATCAGCCTCACGCCACATGCCCCATTTTAAGCCCTAAATCCTTGGCATTGTCGTCCAGACACACACAACAAACCCTCATATTGGCGCATCTTCCAAGCCCTCATCAACCCTTTGCATTATCGTGAAGCAGCCCCCACATTCATGCCTCTCACTGCCCAGTTTAGCCGCCCCTTAGACTCCCCAAAACTGCTGCACAAGACCCCCCACTGCACACCCAAAACAGTCACTGCATTGCCCTCCAAATCACGCCTGAAACAGCCTATTGTCCAGCCCTAAACCTGCCTCATACAGCCCCATTTACTGTCCAGGATTGCAGCAAATCTAACCCTGAAAACAGTCCAGAAAACACCCTAAATCAACCCCAAAACCGTGATAAAAATTGCTCTTAAACCCCTTAAAACCGCAAGCCAATTAGCCCTCCAAATCACCCAAAACAGTCCCCAAAATAACCAAAACAGTGACCTGAAACGTAGCAACAAAACAGCAGTGAAACGGAGTAAAGACAGCAGCCCGAACAGCAAAACAGCGAGGAAAGACGTTGAGTTAGTGAACCAAAAGAGTTGCGGATCATTCACCCTTCCAATAGACGTGTAACGCCCTTTCTTGAGACGACCAAAGAGGTTAGACCTGAGGGCACCTTTTTATTTATTATCTTTCGTTTATTTTAAAAATATTATTGCATGAGAGTCGTTTGAGGCATGATGTGATTGTTGGATGAGCGAGATATATGTTCCCTTTTGTGGTATATCGGATGGAAACCCGGACATAAATTTCATAGCCGATTCTGAATGGACGGTAGTATGATCTGCACTCGGGATACAATGCCACGTACCACTTAAGATACATATGTCTCGTCTCATCCAAATTTGTATTTGTGCATGTTGTAGTTCGTAGTTGTTTGTTTATTTTAAGCATGATTTAATTTAGTTTGTTATTTATTTGTTAAAGCATATTTAGGTTGTTCCTTATGCATGATATTAGTTTATGATGTGTTTGGATAATGATTTATACATGTTGATTTAATGATTCAATATGCTCGTTATGTTACATTGCGTGGAGTTATTTGGATGAAAGCATGTTAGATCTAAGTACCCTTGAGCATGATTATTGAGTAGACTTGGTTAGTTCATTGCACAAATTATATCATCACAAGTGACAGAAGTAAGGGACCATTCCGAACCCAACGGTTTTAGGTCTTCCCTTGCGAGGGGTGAGAGCGGCCTTGAATCTTTGTCCTTGTTCACACCGGGTGGCGACTCAATGTTATTTCGTACTTCCCAACTAGGCCGCGAGCCTGGAACAGCGTCGTCAAGTTCTGTGTCCTACATCCGCGTTGAAATCCAATTTCGTAAAATATATCGAATATATTATTTTATCGATTAATTCCAAATTAATCGTTCTCTCTCTTTTAAATAATATTTTATCCCAATAAAATATCTCCGTAATTAATCCCAGATTAATTTTCTCTCTCTTTTAATTAATCCAGATTAATAAAGTGTGAGTCATACGTCATCGGTGAATCTTCGGGAAGCGTCCCATGAGATCCCCAGATATGTTGGCAGTAAATCCGGTCGTCGGACTATCCGAACACGTACGTATCTAGTACTATGTTTTTACCGATTTACAAGACATGGTTGACTTCTAGCAAAGCACCGTGCCTACCTAATTCTCCAGAAATATTCTTATAGGAATATGTGATCTATATCAGACGTAGTATACGTAGTATTATGTTTTACGATCCAATATCGGATGTCACGTGCAAGGCCTGGGGCTGGAATTGTGTATGTCCCGTACGAAGCACATATCGGATCTCTGGTAACTAGTCTCAATAATCGGATAATCATGACCTAGTCATATTATCCCGATAGCTGCAGCATATAAGAGCACCATTTCCGTATCCTACGTGATCATCATCTCCACTATGACTGGAGTGATACTTCCATCTTGACATCACACCCAATACACTACGATTCTCAATATACCCAGAAGAGGCGTACACAGAACCTAGCCCTGGACGACCAAAACCAAAGTATATTGATTGGCGCAAGTATTAGCGGTGCAAGTCTCAGGTTAAGACCAAATACACCTACCCTGATTCGGACTTCCATAGACACATAGTCATACTACCAATGGAATTCCGAGGGGTCTATCCAGAGCGAAGCTGTTCCCGTACCATCGGTAAACACAACCTCCTATTACACTTGCATGAGTATCTAATACCCAAATATATGAGAACTATACCGTTATACTCCCACAACGCGCACAAGTGTAATACTAGTCTTTTACGCATTATCGATGTCCAATCTCGATAATACTCTGACTAGGGATATTTAATGATTAAACCTTCGTGGATTGATAATGTCTCATATCATCTCAATCCGGAACTAATCATATGGACCTTTTATCATTTATACATCTAGGTAATCCAATTACAAATGATAAAAGGGGAATTTCCTTTGTCACATAGTTAATTTGTACAACAACACCATGATCTGTACAAATAGTGATGCTATGGGTCATAATTGTCCAACACCTGGAACAGTATTACTCCGATTTTTCATCGAGTTTTACTTTCCTCCCACTTACCACTGCATATAGGAATTCCTCTTAGGAAAATCGCATGGAGAGCAACAATTACATTGTTCTCTTATGAGTTGTATAAGTACTATACTTTGGTTTCCCTAGGATAACCTACAAATATGTACTTATCCGATTTGGGTTCTAGTTTGGTATCATCCAAACGTATGCCCAGCATTCCCAAATTTTCAGGAATGAGAAACCCAGTTTCTTTCCTGTTCATATCTAATATGAAGTCTGTCTAACAGATTTTCATGGAACCTTATTCAAAATAAGTATTGCACTGTTTAATGCGTATCCCTAGAAGGAAATTGGTAGCTCAAAGTGACTCATATGTTTAAGTATTTTACACTATGGTCCAACCGTATTGTTTTTTTATACTTAGCCGGTCTACTTTTCTTACTTCGTGTCGAAACACTTTGAATTACTCAAAAGTTTCTGACTTGTGTTTCATAAGATACACATAACCGTAACGTGATGCCATATCCGTAAAGGTTACGAAGTATTCATATCCACCTCTAGCCTAGCTAGACATGGGCCCACTTACGTCACTATGAACGAGGACAAACAGATCGGTGGCACTTTCACTTTTACCAAGTAAAAGGTGTTTTAGGCATTTTGCCTAATTAAACTAGATTTGTAGACATAATTTGAATTAGAATCAAATCCGTCTTAGTATCCACTCTTCGAAAGTGTGGATATACGAGTCTTGTTAATGCGTCCCAGACGACAATGCCACAAATAAGTCTCATCTGATTAATTCAGTTTGAGCTACTTGTTTGTCATGTTATATGTATGAGATTAATTTATATTCTAAATATAAATATTGTTATTCACATCTAATGTGTTTATCTCAATATCATCTTTATAAACAAAACACTTAGTGTTCTAGAATATAAAGGTATACCTGCAACGGGTTATACTAGATATAGAGATAATGTTTCTAGTCAAACTAGGTACATTATAACAGTTTCCTAATTTAAGTACCTGCCCCAAGGGCAGTTCCAAAACTTAGGTTCATACGGCTAAAACAGCGACTCTCGTCCTGTTTCTGACTTGTAGGTCGATCTCATATGAAGTCAGTCTCCTGCTTATCAGCAGATCCCTCACATCAGTACGTATATTCATGTACCACATCTAGTATCAAAATCCAATTTTAAAACCAGTAGTGAACATGTTTATAACAAATATTCTTGAAGCCGGAACCTTGTCCCGCCTTCACTTCCTTCACGTCTGCCTTGTCCATACGGCAGTCACACTTCTAGTGACCCCGTTTGCCACTGTTTAGACAGACAACTTGGGATATGTCCTTTTAAGAAGCTTTGGATGTGCATAACAGAATGAACATTAAAGTTATCATCACAATGAGTCTTCCTAAGCTCATGCTCTACTATTCGCTCAACTCCGCGCTCATGCTCGAGAGGTTCTACTCCCAATCTGAAAATTAAAGCCGTTTAAGTACATTTTCACCCAGGATTATGTTTTAAACGCTAATCTTTCAGTCATCTTGATTGCTATAGTCCAACTATCAAATCAACGATTTTGGGTACAATTAAATGCAATGATTACTATAGTCTAACTATATAATCAACTACAATTGTTCGGTTACATTCAGATGTATTGATTACTATAATCCAATTATATAACCAACCACAAATGAAGTAGTTTGAATACAGTCTAACTGTTTGATTAAAACAACAATTAAATATTAGTCCAACTAATATATTTAAAATTAATGACGAAAAATAAAATGAGCGCGTATTGGCAAGTATCTAAACGAAATTGCAAATTCAATTCTTGCCTCCCACTATTTTTCGGCGAGCCTCTAACCCTCTGTGGAGTACTCGGGAAACCTAATTTCCTAGTGGGCTAGGATCCCGTTAAATAACACACAACCTTGACTTTGGCCAACAAGTTGTATGAAACTTAACTAGGTAGATCTCTAAGATCAATTGGATCTCATCCAATTCCTAGATCCAGTAGGTGGACCTCTAAGTCCGAAACATATATATAATATATACGCCAATATATCCAATATATTTTCCTAACATTTTCCTCTGAATCAACTAAGCCTTGGCTTTGGCACAACAAGCTTAATAATTCCAGTTAAGCGGGACCCATTGACTTTGGAAAGCTTCGTAATCGATGTCGATGGACAAGAAGTGATCTTGACTTTGGCCAACAAATCACAACTTGGACAAGACATACGATATGGAACAAAGCCTTCATGATTCAAACACATCCGCGATGGACAAAGGTCTTGACTTTGGCCAACAAACCTGTGTCAATCTTGGATCTTGAGAATGAATCACTCAATGGAAGGAAAACGCTTAATATTTGTTGAGGGTTTTTCGCGTAATTTGGCAACAAATTTATTATCTTTGATTAGGTCTCATCATACACCCTTAATCATGCATTCTAAAAGCATAATAAGGCGCGAAATAAATTAATAATGAAATGCGGATGGATATATAATACAATTTGTTCCTAGAACAAATCTCTCCATTTCCTCTCTCTCGCTAACACTATTCTTACTTCTACCCAATTACATAATACTTCTAAAGAAACCTCATTTACATTGAGGGGAATAGGTGAGAAGAGAAATACAATGAGAAAAGATGTAATAGGCTGGACAAGCAGGTCCAATTTAATAGATTCTAAATTTATTACAACAATTTCCAAAATTGCCCTCACCCTTCTAATATCCATCCGATATACATTATTCATACATACATCCAAGTATTCACACAAAGCATGTTATTCAATCAATCTAATCCAATTAATTAATCTTTGATTAATGATCATCCAATGTTCATACAACGATTTGATTTGCGCGAGTCAAACTCGTTTAAAAATAAATACTCAAAGTAAGTATTCTTGAATTATATCGAACTACAATTTTAAATCCAATTTAAATTGTATCCAATACTAATTCATATTTAATTCCAAATTAAATAATCACACTTATTTATGTGCCTTAAAGACTTGGATTCCAAATCCAATCTTAATGGGTCTCAAAGGCCCAATTAGTATCCAATACTATTTAATTAAAGTCCAATGGACTTTTAATTAATTCTTTAGGCTTGGCCTTTTGGCTAAAATGGATCTAACCCATAATGCCTAAGCCCAATAGGAATCACCATATGTCATAGAATCAATTTTGGCCCATTAGGCCCAATTAAATTATTAAAGGCCCAATAGTTATATTTTGGACTTTATGGAAATGGTTTAGGCCCAAATATAATCCAAGACTAAATTTTGGCCCAACCAAACCCAATAGCCCAAATACAACAAATTAAATTAATACATTATTCCAAATTATATATTAATTCAATTAAAGTGCAATTAACACAATTAATTAATTAATCTAGTATTTCCAAAACACTAATTAATCTAATTAATCATGCTTAACTTTTAATTTATGTCCAACACAAATTAAAGCACAATCAATCTACCAACATGCTTCATACTCACGACAATACATGAAATTAACATCCAATTTTGATTTCAATCTAATTAAATCAACAATTAATATTCAATTTCATGTGAATCAACATATCCAATAGTCTAATTCAAAATTTAACCATGAGCTTCCTAGGGTAATTTTCAGCCAAGCATAGATTTTGGGGATTTTTGATCTAATCAATTTATCACAAAATCAATGATGTACAAATCCAATTAAACATCATACAAGCTCAACCAAACCATCAATTTAAGAAAATACATACTCCAAGCATAAAATCTCAAATTAAAGTTTACAAACCCTAGAATCCAAATCATGCTTAGATCTCGCTCTGATACCATTGTAAGTGTCCTAGACATGCCACGGGATCTCTAAGCGTGATTCGTGTGTGAATAAATCAAGAAGTTTGCGGAATAAACTTATATTGATCGGCTTTGACTTTCAAATCTTTTCATGGATGTTGAAGCTTCCAAGCCCTCCTTGTGGTTCCAAACTCATGGGTGAAGTAACCCTATCACCATCTTTTTGACTCCCTTATGTGCTAACAAGAACAAATGGAACAAATTTTATCTCCCTAGGAGAAACAAATTTGCTCGAGAGAGAGAAGCAATCGGCAGTCTTCAAAAGACAAACTAATTGCTTTCGGCCTAAATCACCAAAGGCCTTTCGGCCAAGCTTCCAAAGCAAAAGGCCATTTCGGCCAAGGGCAATAAAAGAAGTCAACGGCCTTAGCGCAGGTCTGTCGGCCAATGTGATTTCAGAGGGCCATTAAAATTCCTTTTTCATTTTGTGAAAGATTCGGCCAAATGCCTTTATCAAGAAGAAGCATTTTAATGGCCACACGCCCAGCGCCAAAAATTGGAAAAACAAAAGTCAGAGAGCATTATTGAATGAATGCAAAAAGTAATTGATTCTCTCGGCTATATATAAAAGCCAAAAAGAAAAGTAATTAATATAGTAGCCAAGAGCAACAATTTAAGGCCATTCGGCCTTCATCAAATGAAAGCCAATTCGGCAATCGCCCAAGGAGAGAGAAATAGATTAATTTCCAAAATTAAATGTGTTGAGTGTTTTTCAAGTTTCCACCAAAACCCATCACTCATGTCAATCACCAAAAATGACTAATGATGTAAGTGAAGTGGGCCCCACTTTAAATTCAAAATTTAAGTGGGCTTGCTCAACACACTTCGGGCTCGGATTCGTTTAATCCGATTAAACGAATTTTCCGTCACGATATAATTAAATCCAATTTAATTAAATAATAATACCCAGTAAAATTATTACGAAAATCGCTCGCGAATTAATTCCAAATTAATTCGTTCGCTAAAATTAAAATCCAATTTAATTTCCCATTAAAATCCAATTTCAATTAATATATCTAATATATTATTTAGCCCAATTAAATAAATTAAATACTAAAATTTAATTTAACTATTAAATTTATTTTACAGATTAATTCCAAATTAATCGTGTTCTCTCCTCTCGACGAATTTAATCCCAGATAAATTCTCGACGCAATTAATCCCAGATTAATTCTTTTTCTGACAATTAATCCCAGATTAATTCTTTCTCTGACAATTAATCCCAGATTAATTCTTGCCTTAATTAATCCCAGATTAATTTTCTCTCTCTAAATTAATCCCAGATTAATATTGTTTGAGTCAAACATCATCGGTGAATCTTTGGGATGCGACCCAAGAGATCCCAGGATATGTTGGCAGTAAATACGGTCATCGGACTATCCGAACACGTGCGTACCCGGTACCACGTTTCTACCGATTTACAAGACATGGTTGGCTTATAGCAAAGCACCGTGCCTACCCAATTCTCCAGAAATATTCTGCTACGTAATATATGATCTTTGTCAGGCGTAGTATACGTAGTATTGCGTATTACGATCCAGTATCAGATGTCACATGCAAGGCCTGGGGCTGGAGTTGTGTCTGCCCCGTACGAAGCATATATCGGATCACAAGCAACTAGTCTCTTTATGATCGGAAAGTCATGACCTAGTCATACTTCCCCGATGGCTATAGCACTTAGAGTACCAGTTCTGTATCCCTGTGTGATCATCATCTCCATATGACTGAAGTGATAATTCCATCTTGACATCACACCCAATACACTACGATTCTCAGTATACCTAGAAGAGGCGTACACATAACATGTTAAAGCCCTGGACGACCAAAACCAAAGTATACTGATTGTCGCAAGTATTAGCGATGCAAGTCTCAGGTTAAGACCAAATACACCTACCCTGATTCGGATTCCCATAGACAGATAGTCATACTACCAATGGGATTCCGAGGGGTCTATCCAGAGCGAAGCTGTTTCCGTACCATCGGTAAACAGAACCTCCTATTACACTTGCATGAGTATCCAATACCCAAATATATGAGAACTATGTCGTTACGCTTCCATAACATGCACAAGTGTAACACTAGTCTATTCCGCATTATCGATGTCCAGTCTCGATAATACTACGACTAGGGATATTTAATGATTAAACCTTTGTGGATTAATAATGTCTCATATCTTATTAATCTGGAACTAATCATAAGGACTTTTATCATTTATATATTCGAGTAATCTAATTACAAATGATAAAAGAGCAATTTCCTTTGTCACATAGTTAATTTGTACAACAACACCATGTTCTGTACAAATAGTGATGCTATGGGTCATAATTATCCAACAATATATATATGATTGAAGTGTTTTGGTTAAGACGAAAATATATAAGAGATGGTATTGAGAAAGAACTTTTTGACTGTGTATAGTGAAGTTATCGACCACCACATGTATGTACTTTTGGCTATTGTTATGCTATAAGTAAAGTAATTGACGAGCTCAATGTTTATATGCACGCATTTATGTATGTAAGTGTATGAATGTGTTATGGTACGTATATGTATTTGTAAATGAACAAGTATATGTATAAGTATTGGTACACATTTTATATTTGTATGTGATGATAAACTATGGATAAATTGAGTAAATGATTGATAAGATATGTACATGAATGAAAATATATAATGGTTAAAATACCGTATCAATATTTCAGAAAGAGTTTTGAAACCGATGTGAATATCAGAGGTTATAAAGCGTGTTTGCTACGTTGTATTAGTATATTATGTAAGTATATGTGTAAAAATTATGAAATTATATTGGTATGTATATAAGAGAAGTGTGCTACGGCATGTGTGAATGCAATGGACCCCAAATGTTAAGCTATTATAAAGTTATCGTCAATAAATAAGATTAAAGAAAGATTATTTTGGTATTGAAGAAAGAAGTTTTTGTATTAGAGTTAGTTGTAACTGAATAGAAAGAAGTTTGTTAGAGTTACTGATATGATGGTATTTAGTTGTGATAAGTATTAATATGTGACCTCATGTTTCAGCATTGAAATAGTTCCTATGTTATGTGATATACTTTGTGATTTTGAATCCATGCTTCATGTGCTTTGAGTGTCTGGCCATTGTATTGACAACATGTAAATATGAAAATTTAAGATAGGTAAGATATAAGAGATAATAGAAAGCCAATGATTTTAAAACTCGTATTAACTTGATAATTCTGAAACACTACTAATATGATTGATTTGTTTATTTGCTCGTAGTACTAGCATAGTTACTTACTGAGTTTTTATAACTCACACCAAACTAGTTTGCTAGTTTTGCAGGTTGGCTTTCAGATGGGTCAACCATTTCAACTTTAGAAGTCATGTTCGAGACGAGGATAACCCAAGCGGCAGTCACCCTCGCAAGTGTCCCGGGATAAGCTTTAGAAAGTGTAGGATTTGGGATTAATATTTTATTTTTCGTGTTGAGCACGTTGTTTGTAATATTGAGTAAATATTTTGATTTATTATGATGTGGTAGGCAGAGCCCTTGATAGATGATGTGGGCACGGAGCCCTTAGGATATGATTTGATGTGTTGTTATGTGGATCTGAGATCCTTTTGGTATGTGATGTTTATTTCAGGTTTCACTTTGATGCTGGACTGTTATCCAGGTTGTCCAGTTTTAGGATACATCATGCCGGATTTTTAGTAGATTTAGAGGCTTATGGAGATAGGTCAATCTCGTCTCCTGCCGGTAACATCACGCCTCTGGCGGGGTGTTACAAGCCTCCACTATTAGAATCTACAGTTATGAACTATAATATATGAATAAAATATAATGTTCTCATAGAACATGAAAAGAAGTTTCTTAGCATTCCCAATAGTGAATGTTAATTCTCACTAAGTATAGATATGATAGAAAAACTTTACTGCATCAAAGGAATAAGGTTCTAGTAAAAGAAATCTTAACATAATTTTATTAGCAAATGGAACTAAACTATATATCCAAAACGCTTTTTATTTCAGACATATCTAGTATAAATATGTTGAATTTCAAATATATCTGTTGAAATGGTTATCATATCAAGGCTCAAGTATATAGTTACTATTGGCAATTACAAATAAATTAAAACCTGAAATTCTTAATTGTAAATCTTGGAAACAAAAGTTCTACATCTGGCATTTTCATATATGAACCAGAAGTTCGGAAAATTAATCGTATAAATTAGAATTGGAAGTTCTACAATAATTTTAAATCTAAACTTGAAGTTTGGAGTAATAAATTCTAAAAGATAATTAGAAGTTTTATGAAACAAAATAGAACTTAAGGTTCCAAGTTACAACTCTAAATATTTAGAACTTAAAGTTATAACCTTACTGTATCATATTTATGAAACTGAAGTTCTATAATGAATATGAAATTTTTAGTCTAGATGTCTTATTATACCATTTTATTTCATGGGGTATAGATATTGAAATATAATCCAAGGTATGGGTTTGGAATGTACCATTAAGGAAAACAAATATCCTTGAAGGATGAATATTTTCCTCTGCCATGTTTTACAAGAGAGTTTGAAGCTCTAACTACTATAATAAGACATAGATGGTCTATTGTTATTGAGTGTGACTCAATTTTATCTAACATTACCTCACAACTGAAATTGTGAGTCGAAATATTTTATATGAAAGTGATAAAAATGGATATAATTACAAGAAGTGGCATATCCATGAAAATAATGATGAAATTAGATAATCATTAAAATTAAAACAATATTTGTCATCAACATGACATTAAAGAGCATTAATTTTATATCGGTAGTACCTAATAAATTTTATATGAAAGATTAGAAACTTGTGGAATGGCTAAAGATCCGACAGATCTTACTTATATTAATGTCTCGAATCTTTTTAAAAAGAAAGAGAAAAAATTAGATGCCAATTGTATAGTTTGTTTATTTACATATAGATATTAATATTTCTTGAAGAAAAACTACATACCATATATGGTCTAGTTGACCTAATTAAAGGTTTTCAAAAAAGCCATAATCTTGTTAGTTATTGGGAATTCTAACATATAATATTTTTGTCGCATATTTTATGGATTTTCATTTCAATGAGATAATTTTTCTCCAACTAAGAGAAATGATGCCTCCGGAAGTAAGGCATATGTTTTCTTGGAAAGTTCCTACCATGCTCATTTAGATCATCGCACCAATCAATGTGAAAATGAAGTGTGAAAGATAGTCCATTTGCAATAAATTATAAATCATTATCAAATAAAGCAATAGTAACCAAGTCACATATACTAATTGCTAATAAACTAACCCGGGTGATTGTTCCTGTTAAATAATCTAGTGTAAAAACAATTAATGGATCATATGTTGCACGTAAGAAACGTTTTAGACCACTTGGTTCAAAAGATATTATTACTTAGAAGAGAAAAATAAGAGATCATTATCTTATCACAAATAATGCTCGAGCTACGAATATACCCACATTATCATAATCAATAGTTCAAGAAAAAGTAATGGTCCATGAAGAAAAACAAGTCCTTGAAGAGACAGAAATCCCTTAAAAGTCCCAAGTCTCTAAAGAAACCCAAATCCTTAAAGAGAAAGAAATCCCTGAAAAGACCCAAGTGGAAAAGTGATAAGCGTATTTTCCGCCCCTTTTACTTAATATTTTATATAGTTTCTCGAGTTTTATGAACGATTTGATGTGTTTTAGTTTATTTTGCAGATAAAATAAAATCGAGACTCAATGGAATCAATCAGGACGAAATATGGAAAAAATAAGGGCAAGACTAGACTTAACATTTTGATTTTGGAGATTGGAAACTTGAAATGGCGTTCTAACGAAGTACAATTTCAGAAATTTCATCTTTGTGCAATTATCGTATTTTGGCCATAACTTTTTATTCTGATATCGGATTGAAGTGATTCAAGTTCTAAATTAAAGAAGACTCAAAGATCTTCAACTTTGAAGTTCATAAGATCTATAACTTTCGCACTGTTTTATTTACTTGTTTTAAATAAAAATCAACATCCAATCAACAACCAATCTATTAGATACTTATAAATATTTAACTTCATAAATTTATAGCCTAGGTATTAAGTCCTCATGGGATCGATACATTTTATACTACTTGAGCGATACGTGCTCTTGCATAACGTGAGTGATTTCACCGATCAAAAAGTCTACAAATTATACTTATACAACAGAGATGTGGGATCATAATACAACAGAGATGTGGGATCATAATGAATGAGTCATTGATAATGTATTTACGTTCACAGTAGCTATTGATATTACAAATAATTTTGAATCTCAAATTGTTGATGAATATAGACAAAGACGTGTTTGGCTTCAATAGAAAAAAAACAATTCAAGCATAATCGATTCCTTTAACCAAACATGAAGTATTTGGACTCATTGTCCAGACACCTGAAGATGTCACATTTGTTGGATACAAATGTGTATTCATAAAGAAATGTAATATACATAATGAGATAATTACATATAAAACGCGTGCGAGGTTTCCTATAGAGACCTAATATTGATTATAAGGGTATTCTCATGTGATAAATACTATTATATTTCGATTCTTAATCATTTTGACAGTCTCCATAATACTAGAGATGTGTCTTATGGACGTAGTGACGACATACATGTATGGGTCACTTGACACTAATATTTACAAGAAAATCCATCAAGGATTGAACATGTCTGAAGCATATAAATGAAAGGATCGTAAACTGTGTTCAACCAAGTTGCAATGATCTTTATATGGGTTAAAATAATCCAAACGCATGTGGTGCAATCATTTGAGCGAATATTTGATGAAAAATGATACATAAATGATCCTATCTGCTCATGGTTATTTATTAAAAAAAATCTAAATCTGGATTTGCTATTATAATAGTAAATGTCGATGACATGAACTTAATTAGAACTTCTGAAGAGCTTCTAAAAAATAAAATATCTCAGCTTGCATATTGAGCATAAAACAAAGAAAGTGTTTATCCATCAGTGTGCATATATTGAGAAGATTATAAAACGTTTCAACATTGATAATGCTCATCCACTAAGTACTCCCATGATATTCTAATCTCTCGATCCTAAAAAGGATCTATTTTGTCCTTTAGAAGATAATGAAGAGATATTTAGTCCAAAAGTACCATATCTTAATGCAATCAATACCTTGTTATATTTAGCTCAATGTACCAGACCGAATATTACATTCTCAATAAATTTATTGGCTAGATTTAGCTCCGCACCAACTCGACGACATTGGAATGGCGTCAAACATATTTTATGTTATCTTCATGGGACAAAAGACTTGAGATTATTCTACTTAGATGAGCTAATATAAAATTCACTTCTTGTTGGTTATACTGATGCATGATACCTCTCTGAATCCCATAAAGCACATACACAGACAATGTATATTTTTACCTAAAATAACACGATAATTTCATATCGATCTACAAAGTAGTTTTTTGTTGCTACAACTTACAATCACTTAGAGATACTTGCACTACATGAAGTAAGTAGATGGTTAAGACTTCTTATCCATCACATTCAGAGCACATGTAACTTAAACACCATTACAAATATTCCAGCAGTGATATATGAAGATAATGTTGCATGTATTGCACAAATTAGAGGAAGACACATCAAGGGAGATAGAACCAAGCAAATCTCACCAAAGTTATTTTATACTCATGAGCTCCAGCAGATCAAGTAAATTTATGTCAAGCAAATACTTTTCACTAATGACTTTGCATATTTATTTATGAAAGCTTTACCGACATCCACCTTTGAGAAGCTTATACATAACATTGACATGCGTCGACTTAGTTAATTATCCTGATGATATCTTTTGAGGAGGAATATTTCATCAGGGGGTGTATTCATTGACATGATGGGTTACAGTTAGATAAAAATGCATTGTACTCTTTTTCCTTTGATCAGATTTTATCCCATTGGATTTTACTGACATGGTTTTAATGAGGCAATGTTAGGTCAAATAATTATTGTAAAATTAAAATGATAGCTTTCAAAGGAGAGTGTTGTAAATAATTTGATCCCCCACTTTAATATTTACAATTTTAATTTATCTTACATTACTTAAGGATAACAATCTTAACATAATCTCTCCCTATAAATAAAGAGCAACAATTGTAATTTATTATTCATTCAGAAATAAAAATAAAACCTGCAGCTTTACAAATTATTCATTCTACTCTCTTATTTTTCTTTTCTTTTATAATAATTTTTTTATAATAAAATCAATCCAAATTATATCATTTTTGGATCGATTCCCTTAATATTTGCCACCCCCCAAATTTAAGGGAGCATGAAATCCAACTCCATATCTAGCTTGAGAGATTTTAGTTCCCATTAAACTAGTAATTTAAGCTCAAAGAAAATGATGGTTTTGTAAAACTGAATCCTCCGAATTTTATTCCACAAACTGTTGGGGTTTTATACGGAATTACATGGTTATAGAACGCGGAAAACAAAATTTTTCGATTTCAAAAATTTTTCTTGAAATAATTAAATAAACTTATTTATTTATTTGACCAATACTTAAAATCTGAAATTTTAATCCAAGATATCATATTTCTTTTAATTACTGATTAGCCCCAAGTTTTTACAAATTATTCATTTTGGTCCTTAAATAGTCAAATACATATTTAATTGATTCCAAATCAATCCCAAAATAATTTATACATGTCTAATACATGACAAATTGCAACACAAATCCAAAATTTTTTAGTAATTGCCGAACAGTCCCTGAAAATTCCACGATTTGCAATTTGGTCCTTTTTGGTTCAAAGCACATCAAGATCAAATCCAATCAATCCAAAATTTAATATACATCATATATACATCAAATTACATCACATATATGAAAATCCCTAAAATTGGTTTAGGTTTAGAACCCTAATTTCATAAATTACACCAATTGCACAATTTACACTAAATTGATAAAATTCAACATTTTAATCAATCCAATAATTCACCAAACAAGTATCACCATCATGAAACAACTCAAGAACAATTCTAGGTTAATTATGGATGGCTAAGCAATTCTAGAATGAAAACTTTGATTACTAATTAATCTTATAAGCTTAATTACTCCTAATAAGCTTATAAATTAAACATTTATGCTAAACACCTCCAACAAGCTTCAAACACATTTAATTAAAAACCCAAAGAGTAGAGACATCAACTTAGCCACACAAATTGAAGTTAAGATTAATAGAAACAATTTCCATGTAGAAGAAAATATGAAAATACTTACAAAAATCCAACTTTTGCCTTTATTTTCTTTATTTTCTTCCACATTTGCTCTCAACTCTCTTTGTAAATATTTTTGTAAGTTATCTTGTGTGTAAAAATGAAAACAAAATAATTTTGTTAAGATAATTTCCATTTGGCCAAATTTTACAACAAAAAATTAAATAACAATTATTTTATTTTTGTTGCATTTTCATAGGTACAAGTTTTACTCAATTAAAGATAACAAATATCTTACATAAAGTAAAACTACAAATGGACCTATGGTATCAAGCCATTAAAAAGTGAAAATCATTACTAAGATATTTGTTTTATTAATTAATTAAATTATTTAATAATTAAATAATTAAATAATAAATATAAATATCTTAAATATATGTATTATATTTACATTAAATATCTCAAATACATATATTAATGATATATTTCAAATATCACAATTTGCTATTTAATTAATGTGTATTTAATAATATCAAATATTAAACACAAATACACATTAATTCGGAAATGACGATTAGGTCTCGATTGCATGTATTTTTCGTTTAACAGTTAAACGAGTTATAAATAATCAGTATTATTCATAACAGTTGCTCTAGTGCTCTACGAGTATATCTCATTAGTGAGACTCTCTAGGTTCACGCATATCCGTCACGAAATCAAATTTCGTGTCCATAATTTACCCACCCGTAAATTATGACGAACACAGATAAACTCTCTGAACCATACGGGTCGAGGTCATAGCATACATATAATCCCTCTGTTACATGTATCCGGATTATTCCAGAGATATAGATACAAACGTCAAATCTCTATAGATATAATCACATCGACGTTTCTATTAGTAATCTCTTAATAAAACTTAGAACTGATTTCTACAGTGTACCACGGGCCATGGATTTAACAGATTGCTAATTCCATATTGAATACCTATGCTTTGTACACAGAGCTGACGGATCATTTCTTGATACACACAGGATATCCTGAGCATCAGTCCACACCCAACGAACATGCGGAGGTCTAATCTAAATAGATCAGTGACGTGACTGCCATCTAAGTGTGGAAGATAACTCATATATCCACAGTGGTATCTCAAGTCAAAGAATTACTATGCTCACTCAACCCGAGAATATTCTTATTGACGTTGGTGTACCATCCATTAAGAATCTTAAGTGAGTCGTTAAGTGTTTATCCGCTATAAACACCTACACGTCTATACGAGTCTCCAAGACTCATGGTTCATTGAGAAACCATCGGAATCCAAGATTCCAATATACAACATGTACCAGTCTCAACAGGTTTACTTTACTGACCAAGTAGTGTAAACCTTGATCGGGAACAGTCTAAGAATGACAACGTCATGATACAACTCAATGTCAGTTTCGACGCTTTTGCAACAATATCATAACTAATCATTTTAAGGTCTGTTACGTCTTTACCATATATAAGAAGATGTTATATAAAAGACACTATCTATTTTATTCATAATAAAATATTACATTAGTATTTACAGGGAAATACATAATTAAAATTGGCGCTCAAAGCATCAACCCTAACACAAACTATATATGGTGGGCCAAGTTATTTGATTAGGATCCAATATTAAGAAATTGATCAACAGTTAAGAGACAATTGAGATCCACATATGGTCAATATTCAATTTGAACTTTGTGTAAAAAAAATTATAAATTCAGCTCAACATTAAATTATGATCTTATTCGGTCCAATATACTCTCTCAAGGACCCATATTCTCTTTCATTTAAGCAATTGATGGGTTATTGATTTGATAGATATCACAGCGACACATATGGAAAATCCCTTTCTTACTAATTATTTATAGATACACATTAGAGAAAATATCAACAATAGGCCCAAGGGGTGTGGTTTAGTGGCAAATGATTTAAAGAGGGCCACTTCTCCCACCCCTCCTGACAGCCCCACCCCCTTGTCCCCCTTCCAAATTTATAAAATTATCCCCTTTTTCACAAAAATCTCCCTTCCCAAAATATATATATACTAGTTTTGCCCGTGCCTACGGCACGGTGTTACAGTATTTGGCCCGTGCCTACGGCACGGTGTTACAAAATTAAATGATTTTATTTTTTAATTAAATGATGCCCGTGCCTACGGCACGACACGGTATTACAGAATTAAATGATTTTATTTTTTAATTAAATGATGCCCGTGCCTACGGCACGGTGTTACAGTATTTGGCCCGTGCCTACGGCACGGTGTTACAAAATTAAATGATTTTATTTTAACTTTCTATTTTTTTATTTGAAAATTTGAAAATTTTGACCCTTTCCACCAATCAATTCACTCTCTTTCCTCCAATTACCAATGAAATGATCTGAGCCGTTAATTAAGCCACATAAAGAGAGCCGTTGGATGCACTCTCTTTCCTCAAACACCATTGTGCTTTATAATATAGATATATATATATATATATTTCATTTTATTAATTAATTTTTTTATTTTATAATTTTTTTATTTTTGTTAAATTTATATTTTTTTTACTCTTTTTATATCTATTTAATTTTTATATTTTAATGTAACTTTTTATATTATTATTTGCACTCTTTTTAAAATATATATTTTTCTAATATACATGAGAACATCTTTATTATACATAAGTAGTGTTAAATAAATTAATAAATAAAGAATCAAAAAAATTAAATGAATAAATGAATACAAAATAAATAACAATAAATAAGAAATTTGTAATATTTATTAAATAAGTAAAAAAGAATAGATATATAAAGAGCAAAAAATAAAAATTTAACAAAAATAAAAATATAAAATAAAATAAAAAAATTTAATTAATAAAATAAAATAAGTATATATGTTATTTGTAAATTAATATATATATATATATATATGAAATAAGTATTATTTTGTAAATAAATTATTTGTAAATGAAATAAGTATATATGGGGAATAGGGGGTATTATTTTGTAAAGGGAAGAGATTTTTGTAAATTCATGAGGGGGACAGGGGGTGGGGCGTGTCAGGGGAGGTGAGAGAAGTATAATTTGGATTTAAAATTTGATTATTAGGTCTTAAATTCGAATTCATGGATGATTTGACAGTTAGATTTCCAGTTTCCAAAAAAAATATCAGCAACAGTGTCCATGAAAAGCAATTTTAATTGGCAAGTATTGCCAACATAGTTTTACTTTAGTATTGCCAACATAGTTTTACTTTCCTTGTAAAGATTTACTAAATTATTATAGTACACTTGACACTCCCAGTCAGTTTCAACTCATCCACGGCTTGTAGAGGTAATCCCTCTCCCTTTTCTTTGCTTCTCTTCTCTACTTTTTTATATTTTGTAAATTTCGACAGTAGTGTTCTGTTTCTCGTGACTGTGGCTCTGTGTGTTTCTATTTCTGGTGGCTGCTATCTCTAGTTATGGCTCTGTTTCTGCTTTTTTGTTTCTGTTTCTCGTGGCTGCTATCTCCAATTATATGAATTCATTTGTTTTGCCGCTTTAGATTTTGATTGATAACATATAATTTGTGTTAGCATTGTTTGAGTCTAGACCTAGTGGTTTCCAAGGAGTGTGGCTTGATGGTGTAGAGTTCAGGATCTCATCTTGAGGTTCTGGATTCGAATCCATGGATTGCGTTTCTTGTAAGAGCCTCTGACAGTCAGTGGTTTTACCTGCTCCTCTTAAGTCCGGAAGGAGTGGTTTGACGGAGGGATTTCCAACGATTCAAAAAAAAAAAAGTCTAGACCTAGTGTCTTGTTTGGTATCGTGGAAGTGGAGATAGTGAAAACCATGTACAAAATTTGTTCTATGATTTTCGGGGATTCTTATTTAAACAAGTGTTTGCGTTCTCCAAAAAGTGTTTCTGAAACAAATTGGTTTTAATTTTTGTTGATAGTGATTTTTGGGCACCAAGCCCCCAGCAAGGCAAGAAGAGTATATAAGGGATTTCCATTTCCGAAGTTCAAGGGTCCGAGCCCAAGGAACAGAGTCGTTAGGTCCAGCTCAAAGGTTGGGGTCGGTTCACATTTGTCGAAAAACCCGAGAGATGAAGATGTTCAGAGATGCGAATGGGCTTAAGATCTCAGGATCGACCCGACCTGATAATCCGATATAGGCAGGATGACTGATGTTTCGGTTCCTGACTTGGCATGGTGTTTCTTAGCTTGGTTTAAAGAAATGTCAGGTGGCAGAGTCACTTTTGGCGGAGCAGTTAGGGCAGAGAGTCTTGGCAATGATAGCAGACTCATGAGGCTGACGTCACGAAGACATTGTAATAGTGTAATTTTCCCAGTATATAAAGGGCTTGAGAGTTCATTGTAAGGGTTAGAAAAAAATATACTCAGAGAAGAGAAAATAGAAGGCTTATAAGAGAAAACAAGAGTGGGTCGGTCAAATCCGAGCACTTATGTAAAGAGGTCGGCCCAACCCGACCATATAATAAAGTCTTTTTTTCTTTGTGTCCATGGACGTAGGTTGGATCCATTCCATCGAACCACGTTAAATCCTTTGTTTGTTGTGTGTTTTCTTGACTCTTGTTAAGTTTGTATTTGGTCCCCAAAACCAAACAAATTCACAATTGAGGGGAGATTGTTTGAGTAGTGTTCTTCTAGAACTACCCCTGGAATGAAAATCAACCGGTGCGCAAGGGGCACTCAGACAGTTTCAATAAGTGCCTCCTGCTTATTATGTATGTATGGCGGGTTTTCGGGCGTGATATTATATAGAGGGAAGAGTGTTTGGTGTCACGCTAGTGAATAAAATACAATGTCAGGAGTTCGAGGCTGACGGGTTTTTTCCCGCCTTTGATACTAATGTTGAACAAGTTCCTCCAAGAGAAATCATAGCCACTGTATGACCTATTAGTTTCCAGTTCCTCCAGAGAACTCGGTTCAAAAGGATATTGTTAAAGAATTGTTCAGAGATGTTGAGGCAGATGTTTTTAATTAGAGCCTCTTAGAAATGACCCTCAAAGAGTTGTAAAAAGTGCAGTAAAATCTTTTGAAAATTAATAAGAATTTCATTCTTTTAGATAAAAGCTTGTTTTCATTTCTTATTATTGATTGGGTTGAAAAAACTGTGTTTAATATTTTTTTTTTTGCTAGATATGCTCGGTCGAAATACACCAAGAGAACATGTGGGAAGAACATGAAATCCCTACGATACACCATTCCTTGGTGTCATTACCAAACTCCTAGGTCAGAGCATGACTACTCAAAGACCTGCATTCTTGAGGAATATAACATGAAGACCTGTGTGGTGTTTGGCGCCTAGGGGTAATCATAGCACGTTAGGCGAGAGGGCCGGCGTGGCGTTTGGCACCCCCAAGTAACCATAGCACGTATGGATTGAAGTCAATGAAGACCTGTCTGGCGTTTGGCGTCTCAGGATAACCATAGCACGTTAGGCGAGAGGGCTGGCGCGGCGTTTGGTGCTCCCAGGTAACTATAGCACGTATGGATTGAAGTCAATGAAGACCTGTGTGGCATTCGACACCTCGGGGTAACCAAAGCACGTTTTATGGGAGGACATGCGTGGCGGTTGGCGCCCCTAGGCAACCGTAGCATGTATAGAAGGAAAACAACTCGGGTACTATGGTACCATTAGGTCAGCATAGCACGAGGAAGGCCCAAGAGCCTCCGTGGCTTTTTCGGTCTTGGGATATGGCTAACACAAGGAGGGAGAATGCCCCCGTGGCCTTCGCCATGTTGGGGTTTTGGCGCGGAAGCTCGCGGTTCGGGTGAAATCATAATTTTAAAACTTTTTAAATTAGCGAATAAATTATTCAATATCAAATATGAATAATTTATTCATATTTCACCTAAAAATATTTATTCGATATCAAATAACGACATAAATAGGTAAGGAAAGTCGGGAAACTTTTACGAAATTTTTTTTCCGCAAAATGGCATAAAACGCGTTTTTGACCGAACCGACTTCCCAATACACATGGGGGTTGCCCTGGTCAGCCCTAACAGTACTAGGGCAGTTCATGGGCTGCCCAAACAGTGACCAATTCACTGTTTGGGAAGCCGTCATCCGATTGGCTCAAAAGTCACCCGGTAAAGCCGTTTTTCGCCGTTTTCGCATATTTCAACTCTGAAACAGTTTCCGGAAATTTTTCCAACACCCAAAACACATCCAATACATTCATATGACATTATTTTCATCACAATAAACCCATTTTTTCCAGATCTGATTTTGGAACAAAAATAATCAATTTTTCATGCTTTAATCCTACTTTTTCAACATTAATCAAATTAATCACAACACAATCCAAGCCACCACAATTGAAGCACCCAAGAAAAATTCTAAGCATTACAAGAGTGGTCATAACACTCTAGAATGGCAACATATCATCAAATGATCAAATTGAATAAATATTACAATAATATCACTCAATACTACTTCACACATGCTCCAAGCCTTCCATTCCATCCTCCAAATCAAAAAGCCCAAATTTCTAAGAAGTAAGTAAACCCTAGAACCATTCTAGCAATTCAAGAACAAGAAACTAATTTTCTACACTTAAGAATATTAAAGATTACCTTCTAATCTTCAACTTTCTTTGAGTTTTTTCTTGAATTTTTACTTTCTTCTTCCTTGAATCATCAAGCAAAAAATGGAGAGCTATTTTGGAGGATATTCGGCCATACTTACTTATCAAAATGAGAAAACAAAATTTTTAATTTTAATACAAGAAATTGCCGACTTTGAGGGGCAAAAATGTCAATTTTCCAATTTAATTTCATTAAATTAAAATTAAACTTTATGTTAGCAAATCAAATTTGTACACCTAAAGTTTAATTAAAACATGCCACATGTATCAATAATAATAAGCCATATAACATAACAATTATGAAATATAGATATCATTTAATTATTTAAATATTTAACATTTAAATATCTAAATAATTAATTAATATAATTATTTTTATATATGTATTTTTATTTACATTAAATAACAAATACATATATTAATGGCATGTGTCAAAATCTCATTTGACAAATAATTAATGTGTATCTAATCAAACTATGTATCAGATATAAATACACAATAATTACGATTGACCAAAAATGTCCTTATGCATGTGTTTTCGTTCAACCCTTTAAATGATTCGAATTAACTCATTTAATCCGACGAAGTATTATGAATAATCTGTATTATTCATAACGCGTTGCCCAAGTGCTCAACGAGTACACTTCATATTGTGGGACTCTCTAAGTTTAGGTTTATCCGTCACGAAATCCAATTTCGTGTCCATAATTCACCCACTCATGAATTATGACGACCACAGATAATATCGCTAAACTATGCAAGTCGAGGTCGTTGCATACGTATAATCCCACTGTCACAGGCTATCCATATTATACTTGGGATATATATAAGAACGTCAAATCCATATGGTATAATATAGTCGACTTCTCAAATTTACGATCTCTAAATAACACTCGGAACTTGCTTCCGAAGTTATACCACGGCCATGGATTTACTAGATTGCAAACACGTGTAGGATACATATGCCCTGTACACAAGACTGACAGATTCTATCTTGATACCCACTGGATATCATAAGCATCAGTCCACACCCAACGAACAAGCGAAGGTCTGATCTAAATAGATCGGTGACGTGACTGTCATCAAAGTGTGGAGGATAACTCGTATATCCACTGTGGTATCTTAAGTCGAATGACCACTATGCTCGCTCAACTCGAGCATATTCCTATTGACGTTGGTGTACCATCTATTAGGAAATCTTCAGTGAGTCGTTCAGTGTTTATCAAATAAACACCTACATGTCTATACAAGTCTCCCGAGACTCATGGTTCATTGGGATAAACCATCGGACCAAGTCACGATATACGACATGTACTGGTCTCAGCGAATTTTACTAACCGACCTGTGTTAGTAAATCTTGACCAGGAACTTTATTTAAGGATATACAACTTATAGTGATACTTCCCAATGTCAATTACAAACTACGTTGTAACTGCGCACTACGTTGTAGATCATAGGGTCTTTGTCTAATATACACGTATCACTAAATCAGATTTAGTTTCAATCTAATCATAATTAGATATCTAATCGTAATTAGATCGAATATGTCTATAAAAGACAAGAGGTGCTACCATTAAATAAGTAATATTATGGAAAAATGAATTGATCGTATTTATGAATCGGACATAAATACGATCTGGATTGGCACTCTAAGCACCAACCCTAACAATTTCTCCCACTTGCTCTAGTGTCAATCCACGGTATCATATACACATCTTAATATGTATCACATACTCATGGCCCTCAAGATCTCACCTAGCACTCAAGAGGTAGGCAACAAGAAGTAGGTCCGCTATAACATATTGAGTTTGTCCAACACACCTAATCGTTTCTCTTAGCCAGCATCATTCATATTTTGTAGAACCCAAGTTCTACATCAATATGACTCAGATGCGATATCAATATTGTGCTATAGCTACTAAGTTGTCTATGTATTTAAAGATCAAATCCAAAATACAATGCAGACAACCGTAAGCACTACACTAATATCGAAACTTCTAATCTATAAGGTCACTGTGCAACATCATAAGTCAATATTTTATCAGTTACAACTAATACTACTAATTCAGTAGAATCAACAGTGACACTCCCACTGTATCTTTTCTAACTTTATATGACGTAGACCATCTAACGTCATAATTAGACTCAATACTAATCTGACCCTAATGATTGCAGATTATATTCTCCATGAATAAGAAACTTGTTCTTAATATCTCAAAGATAACAAAGAACATGTTTCAAGACACATCCTATGGTCTACAACATATCAAAATAACTCATAATAATTACAATTAAATTGATATCTTTAATCGTACATAATATAGTATTCATTATGTCATCATCCTATAATGCATAAGATTGATTAGACATTCTAATCAATTTCTCTTTCGACAAAGGAATCATCTTTTACGAAAGATAAATACTATATTCAAGAGACACACTAACTGTCAAACAGTTATACTAACTGTCATACAGATAGTCTTGCTGTGTCCTTTATTAGATCATATCTAATGCACGACTAATGGGAGTATCTCACAAGTCTCTTAGTTTTAAATCATATATAAAACTTTATATCGAATATAACAGAGACTACTCACACTGCTTTCACGGAGAAAATAAGACTTAAGTAAATCTTTTACCTTATAAATATCTCATTATTACATTAATAATGATAATGTCGTTAGGATATACAACACTAGAAAGAAATTTGTACACTCCTACTGACCCTACTAACAAATATGTATTCTTTATGCTTTGATAAAATCAGACAATCTGACTGTAACAAAATTAGAGAACACAGATTTTCGGAAAGCTTATTTGAGTCTACAATAGACTCTATAAGCCAGTATATCAAACTGTGATCTTAGCAGAATACAAACTCTAGGGCCATTCTAGAATGAACTCTTCAAACAAAGAAACCATTATGGATCTCTAATTCGAAGAAACCATTCAAGAACGCCACTTTGCATTCTTTAGCCAAAATACATTGTTTAATATCAACATTAACCAACAAATCCTTAATTATTCAATTAATGCTACTAGAGACAAGTTTCCTCAGAATCTACAATAGATCACTGAGTAAAACCTTTCTCAATGTCATACTGCAAAGGTCAAACCTTTAATTAGCTCACATTGCTTTTGTTGCGCAAACAATTTGCACATTTTATGAACTATTCATAATGAAAGCTTAATCAAGTTCAAAAATTGATTGTAGTAAGCTAGGAACAATCTTAGATCTATGGTTTAATTCTAACTTCTGAAATTGATATCAAATATCGCTCTCATTATAAGTTATAGGATAATTTTCTTCGATAAGAAAACAGCAGAACCAATAAGTATCAAATACTTTGTAAATGATTATGACATCCTATTAAACTTATACGGAAGTTGTCTAAGGGTCTTTTCATCTTATTAATTATATAGTTCTATTTATAGTTTATCACTCTCACATTTGACTTTAATAAGTCAAGTCTTTTCTACAATTGGCAACATCCGATGTTACACACCAAGTAATAAAATAATTATATTACTCAGGATCGTAGAAAATATATTCTATCAAATATAATATAATATTCTATAAAATAGAATAAATGATAAACTTTTACTTGTACTTCCGAGGCACAAGTACTTTCATTTATATAACCATTATACAAAAGAAAGATTCAAATCTTAAACTTTTCAAGATTCGAATTTTCTACCTATACATATCATAAACGTAACTGTAGAAACTAATGGAACAATAATTAAAAGGATGAATTAGTGTAACTAGAGCATAACCCCAAGAGTATTGAAACTAATTCGGTAACACTCAATATCAAACGAATCAAATCATATAAGATTCGATTTCTCCCACTGACCAATTCTATCACGATGGAATCATAGAAGAATAATATTGAGTAATAATCAAATTCATTGAATAATCTTAGAACTAATTGCCATAAATTCATATGTTTGATCATATCAAACATCCTTGAACGATTCAAAGACTCAAGATGAATTTTAAAATCATAGTTTTCAACACTTCAAATAGAATATCTTTGAACCATTCAAAATATTCTATTCGTGTTTCATCAGAAACATATTGAAAGTTCTCGAACCATTCAAGACGTTCAATATATATTCTTAAAGAAACACGCAACTAAGTCATGCCAACTCATTAACTGAGTTACAAAGTGAAGAAAACTTATTCAAGGCAATTTATAATTCATTAAACTACATACATCAAATGTATTAGTTTAATAAATCTGTGGTCAAATGACAATCATTTGATTAAATAAGATTTAATCACATTCCTGAATACAATATTCATTAAATGGATAAGGATATATGGTGTGATCTTGTATCAGACCATCATTTACCATACAGAATAAGCATTTAATGCTTATGTGATAAAATCTCATAAAGCACTATTCTAAGTTATTTAGTTAACCAAATATTTTTCTTAATGTTTATCTTTTCATCGATGACACTACTAGTCATATTAAAATATGTAACAACTTTTTATAAAGAACAAGTAACTATCCAATAGTCGTAAGTTCTGATATCAAATATCAAAACAATCATTAAATATTATTTTAATTAACTATACGAGAGATCTGGTATCCAATACATATAGTTGTCGTATTGTGAGAATCAATATTCTCTATACACAACTATACACTTCTTTTTTCTTTAACTTTATAATTTGCCTTCAATTATTCACAAAAATTGCAAATAATTTATTAGCAAACCGTGTCAAACACGTGACTTCTTAAAGTCACTAAAGCCGAGAAACGTCATTATAAGATAAACAAATACCTAATGGAATTTTCTTAATGCCAGTCAAGAATCTCGAGACATAAACTAATTCAGGTCAATTCTTACCGCACAAGAAACTATTCTCTCTAGACAATTATATCCTAAAATATATATCTATTTAGATTACTTATCGTGACGTAGAAACTAAGTCACTAACCATCTTGATTTTCAAAAAAATCAGAACAACAGTTCCCGATGGTTTTAACTAATCTAACAATATCCAAGTCAACTTACATTCTAGAACCTATTCTAGAAAAAAGCAACCAAAAGTAAAGTCAGAAAACATATTCAAGTAATATGCATGCAGTGGATTATAAGTATAATTCTATTAACAATATAGAATAAAGGAAAACAAAAGCAGCAATTTCCATAAAATTACGCACTGCCTTAGTTTTGGATTTTTTTAACCCTGCAGTGTCTCCCACTACTTTACGTAATACCGTAATCCCCAACGGAAAATGAAAATTCAATAATTAAATCGAATTCCATAGTGAGAGGTGGACCCCGTGAATATATTTTGACTCACAGCTTTGGCACGATCTCGCCTACGTATATTCATTAGGTAGACAACTCATTGTCAATCACACTCATCGTGACTCCGAATTTTAGTCCTGACCATTTCTCGTTATGACAGCTTTGGCACGTTCACAAGGAGGCGTATCAAGGCTTCACTAGCCAATGACAAACTCAAGCTACCAATGTAGTCCTGACAGCTTTGGCACGTTCAGGATTTCCAATTTCACTTGAATTTGTCTAGTATCAAATATACATCCGGCATGGATAAAATTCTATCAACTACACCCTCACTGCTTTGGCACTTTCTCGGATGCAGCCATAGAAAGATACATATAAACCGTATTGACAAGACGGAGCAAGAAACATGCATCCAATATATGTCACTCTACTGCCTTATTTAAGCGGGGATATTCCTCAAGAAAGCTTTGCTCCACATCAAATGCAGAATATAATCTAGATCAACTTCCAAACAGTTCAATTCTACCTTAGAAAACATAACTTAATTTAACCATTAAATTTATGTTACGTTTCCCGTTAGCGTAGAACCGAAAAGTCAAGAAATATCTAAATTACATACATGTGCAAACATTAAAATTGGATTATATATCATATATCAAGCATGACAAATATAATGGATGAAGGATCAGACCTGCTCTGATACCATTTTTGTTGGGGTATTGCGCAGGCGCAGCGGAAGCTCGTGGTTCGGGTGAAATCGTAATTTTAAAACTTTTTAAATTACCGAATAAATTATTCAATATCAAATATGAATAATTTATTCATATTTCACATAAACATATTTATTCGATATCAAATAACGATATAAATAGTTAAGGAAAGTCGCGAAACTTTTACGAAAATATTTTTCCACAAAATGGCATTAAACGCGTTTTTGATCGAACCGAGTTCCCAATGCACATGGGGGCTGCCCTAGTCAGCCCCAACAGTACTAGGGCAGTTCATGGGCTGCCTGAACAGTGACCAGTTCACTGTTTGGGCAGCCGTCACCCGGTTGGCTCAAAAGTCACCTGGTAATGCCGTTTTTCGCCGTTTTCGCATATTTCAACTCCTAAATAGTTTCCGGCAATTGTTCCAACACCCAAAACACATTCAATACATTCATATGACATTATTTTCGTCACAATAAACCCATTTTTTCCAGATCTGATTTTGTAACAAAAATAATCAATTTTTCATGCTTTAATCCAACTTTTTCAACATTAATCAAATTAATCATAACACCAATCCAAGTCACCACAATTGAAGCACCCAAGAACAATTCCAGGCATTACAAGAGTGGTCATAATACTCTAGAATGACATAATATCATCAAATGGTCAAATTGAATAAATATTACAATAATATCACTCAATACTACTTCACACATGCTCCAAGCCTTTCATTTCATCCTCCAAATCGAAAAGCCCCAATTTCTAAGAAGTAAGTAAACCCTAGAAAAATTATAACGATTCAAGAACAAGAAACTAATTTTCTACATGTAAGAATATTAAAGATTACCTTCTAATCTTCAACTTTCTTTGAGTTTTTTCTTGAATTTTTACTTTCTTCTTCCTTGAATCATCAAGCAAAAATTGGAGAGCTATTTTGGAGGATATTCGGCCATACTTGCTTATCAAAATAAGAAAATAAAATTTTCAATTTTAAATACAAGTAATTGCCGACTTTGAGGGGTAAAAATGTCAATTTTCCAATTTAATTTAATTAATTAAAATTAAACTTTATGTTAGCAAATCAAATTTGCACACCTAAAGTTTAATTAAAACATGCCACATGTATCAATAATAATTAGCCATATAACATAACAATTATAAAATATAGATATCATTTAATTATTTAAATATTTAACATTTAAATATCTAAATAATTAATTAATATAATTATTATTATATATGTATTTTTATTTACATTAAATAATAAATACATATAGTAATGGCATGTGTCAAAATCTCATTTGACAAATAATTAATGTGTATCTAATCAAATTATGTATCAGATATAAATACACAATAATTACGATTGACCAAAAATGCCCTTATGCATGTGTTTTCGTTCAACCCTTTAAACGATTCGAATTAACTCATTTAATCCGACGAAGTATTTTGAATAATATGTATTATTCATAACGCGTTACCCAAGTGCTCAACAAGTACACTTCATATTATGGACTCTCTAAGTTTAAGTTTATCCGTCACGAAATCCAATTTCGTGTCCATAATTCACTCCCTAATGAATTATGAAGACCACGGATAATCTCGCTAAACTATGCAAGTCAAGGTCATTGCATACGTATAATCCCTCTGTCACATGCTATCCATATTATACCTGGGATATAGATAAGAACTTCAAATCCGTATGGTATAATATAGTCGACTTGTCAAATTTACGATCTCTAAATAACACTCGAAACTTACTTCCGAAGTTATACCACGGTATGGATTTACTAGATCGCAAAAACGTGTAGGATACTTATGCCCTGTACACAGCACTGATGGATTCTATCCTTATACGCACTGGATATCATGAGCATCAGTCCACACCCAACGAACGGGCGGAAGTCTGATCTAAATAGATCGGTGACGTGACTGCCATCAAAGTGTAGATGATAACTCATATATCCATTGTGGTATCTCAAGTCGAAGGACCACTATGCTCGCTCAACTCGAGAAGATTCCTATTGACGTTGGTGTACCATCTATTAGGAAATCTTCAGTGAGTCATTCAGTGTTTATCAAATAAACACCTACATGTCTATACAAGTCTCCCGAGACTCATGGTTCATTGGGATAAACCATCGGACCAAGTCACGAAATACGACATGTACTGGTATCAGTGGATTTTACTAACAAACCTGTGTTAGTAAATCTTGACCAGGAACTTTATTTAAGGATATAAAACTTATAGTGATGCTTCCCAATATCAATTAAAAACTATGTTGTAACTGCGCACTACGTTGTAAATCCTAGGGTCTTTGTCTAATATACATGTATCACTAAATCAGATTTAGTTTCAATCTAATCAATTAGATATCTAATCGTAATTAGATCGAATATGTATATAAAAGAAAAGAGGTGTTACCATTAAATAAGTAATATTATGGAAAAATGAATTGATCGTATTTATGAATCAGACATAAATACGATTTGGATTGGTACTCTGAGCACCAACCCTAACAGACCATCCTATCTCGTATCCTATAGGTGCATTGCATGGGAAATATTAGAAGCCCTCTGCGGCGTTTGCTGCCTAGGGGTCTGCCTAGCATGAGGAAAGTCATGGTGTTGGCCGCCCCCTCGATTCGTAGCTCGGTTTGCTGGGACATTGGGATGTAAGGTTCAAAATTATTATTTTTGGTGACCTAGGGTTGGACGCTGTCTTGGCCGTCTATGTTGTTTATTTTTTGGGTCGGTCCGGGGTATGTGATATATTACCCATGTTATTCGTTGTCTTATTTCCGTCTGTTTTTTATTTTATTAAGGACTTGGAACGGGACGCCGTTACCAAGCTTCTTAAGGGTCGTCGGAGGTCGAAGATTTTCCCTCTTTGGCTAAACCCTTAGTGAAATTGTTGAGATTATCAACTGGGGACTGGGTTAACTCCCACCGAGGCCCTTTTATGTTAGTTGACATGGGTCAGAGGATTTCCCTATGGTCGAGCATTGATTGGTACAAGGAAGGAACATTCCCTTGTGACCAAATTTTACTATCGGCTCGGGGCTAGGATGCATCCCACCAAGGCCATTCGTTAAGATTATTGGCTCGGGACTGGGTTACGTCCCACCGAGGCCCTGTTATGATAGTCGGCATGGGGTCAGAGTATTTCCCACATGGTCGAGTATTGATTGGTACAAGGAAGGGACATTCCCTTGTGACCAAGTGTTACTGCCAGATCTGGGCTGGGTTGTATCTCGCCGAGGCCATTATTTAGACTACTGGTTCGGGGCTCGGTTACGTCCCATCGATACCATTATTGAGACTACTGGTTTGTGGTTGGGTTACATCCCACCGAGATCAGTGTTGATAATACCGGCTCGGGGTCGGGTTATGTCCCACCGATGCCCCATTATGTTTGTTAGCTCGGGGTTAGAGCATCTCCCCCATGGCCAAATGCTGATTGGCATAAAGAGTGAACATTCCCTTATGGTCCAGTGTTGTTTGGAAGAGGGCAAAAAATTCTACTAAGTATCGAAGAATAGAAGCCAGCCCTCGTGGTTTATTCAGACATGCAATAACCAGAGAAATACAGGAAGCAAATGCAATTAATTTCATAAATTAGAGGTGTTTGTTACAAGGGGCCCCTTCAGGGTCACCTATACCAAAATGGACCACATAAGAAAATTAAAGTTAATTAAATTGGAGGGGCATCGATCTCAGTAGCGGCAGTATGGGCCTCAGGCCTAGGAGCAGCGATTGGAATCTCAGGCTCAAGCTTAGGGATTGTAGCTTGGACCTCCGGCTCTGGTATAGCAGCAGAGGTTTCGGGGGCAAGCTCGGTCATCAGGATCTCAGGCCCGGCAGTAGCAACTAGGACCTCAGGGTCAGCAGTTTGAGTGGCAGGATCAGGGTCAGTTGAGGGGCCGGGGTTCCCAGTGATTGGAAGCACCATGGACACCGGTTCAGGATCTTGAATGGGCTCAGGGTTTGGGAAGATCAATCCTAAGGCTTCATCTTCGGTTATTTCTCCCTTGAAAAACCTCACCACGGTGTGTACCATGTCCAAGTTCACCTCTGGCAAGAGCTCATTGAGGACGTAGGTGCAGTCTTCCAACCCCTCGAGCTTGGCTTTGTCTAGCTCAAAAGTCTGATTGGCCTCCAATGCTCTCAAGTCATCTAGAACTTTGTCTCATTGTCTGCTCATCTCCTCTAGCTTTATCTCGGCTGTAGAGCCCACCACTGCAAGGACCCGACTTCAACATTCACGTGAATGACCTCAGCCTTCGCATCATCGTTTTTATTCTAGGTGAACACTGCAGCCCTTCGAAGGGATTCAGCCATAGAATTCACCTTAGCCTTGGCTTTTTTTTAAATTTTATTCTCGACCTCGAGCTACTGTATCCTTGCTTTGAGTTCCTCCTCCTTCTTGTTCACCTCAACTTCTCGCTCGGTCAGACGGCTTTAAGGCCTTTGCACCTGACCCCCTTCAGACAAGAGGTTCTTCAGTAAGTCCTTGTTAGCAGTTGAAACGTAGCTGACCTACAGTAATAAGAAGAATGGGTTAGTTTGGCAAAGTAAAAATGGGAATTGAATGTGGGGGCAATTACCTCTTGTAGAAGGGTGCAAGATTTCTCAATCATTTCTTTGGGAGAGACATCCTCGAAGTATGGGACCCGCTCCAAGTTACAGTGGTTGCTAGATGGTTGATGGTGGGGACAATATTGGCCACAACGTCCCTCATCCCCTCAGAAAAATCGTCTACCCTAAGCAGCGGAGCACCCTTTCTAGGTTGTGCTGGGGCTGCGTCAATGGCTTTCCCTTTCTGAGAAATTATTTTCTTGGCTGAGGGTGGCGCTAATTCCTTGGGTTCGTCACTCTCGATTGTATGATGACGCTTCTTAGATGGTTGAGGGGAGGTCCCATAAGCTTGGGCTGATCGACTCGAGTTAGGAATGTTAGTGCGGCTTGGGGTCCCGGTTGGAGTTATGGTCGGCATGACTTTATGTTTGGCTTCTAGAGGAATTGGGGTAGTAATACGCGCTTGGGCGCTACTAGACCCGCCTCGGCCGGATCGCTGCAAAAGGGACTGAACTCTTCCCCTAGGCACCTTTGAGCTCGACATTCCTGCAAGAAAAAAAGATAGAAAATGCATTTAGAGTATGAGGAAGTTGAAAAAAGAAGAAATATACTACATGCAGTATGTTAGCAAGTCAGGTGGTATATACCAAGATGCCTCGGGGGTGGTGGTGGTATGTTCGGGATAAAGCCCGATTCGGTGAAAGCTGAGGAATCAACGACATCCTTGTACTGGCCCGCAAATACCACAGCTTTCTTTATTCTGACTCGGATTTGGTGACTTTCTTTGGGGAGATCACTCCAGCAAGCTAAAAATAGTTTGAAAGTTAGCAGTATAGTTGAAGTCAATGAAAGTATGGAACGGGGGTCGGGTATTTACCTCCATCCGAGAAGGTGTCAGAGACTAAGACAAGTTGGTCGTTGATTGTTCGCACTCGTCCCCAGTCACCCGTGGCCCAGAACCATTATAGTTCCCGGCACCAACTCATCAACTCATTGATACCAAGAACCATGGGAAAGATGTTGATATTGGTTTTTGGGCACTAGGTCCCCAACAAGGCAAGAAGGGTATAGAAGGTATTTCCATTTTCAAAGTTCAAGGGCTCGAGCCCAAGGAACAAGGATGTCAGGTCCAGCTCAGGGGTTGGGGTCAGTGCACATTTATCGAAAGACCCGAGAGATGAAGATGTTCAGAGATGCAAATGGAGTTAAGGTTTCGGGACAGACACGACTTGATAGTCTGATATAGGCAAGATGACTGATGTTTCGGTTCTCGACTTGGTGAGGCGGGTCAGAATGGTAATAGTAAGATCAGGATCAAATGACGTAAGCCCTGCAAGGGAACTCACACCTTTCAAAGGGGACTGATGTGACAGATTACAGGCTGGAAGTGGCGTGTGGCAGAGGGTTTCATAGCTTGGTTTAAAGAAATGTCAAGTGGTAGAGTCACTTTCGGCGGAGCAGTTAAGGCAGAGAGCCTTGGCAATGATAGCAGACTCACGTGGCTAACGTCACAAAGACATTATAATAGTGTAATTTACCCTAGTATATAAAGGCATTTTGAGTTCATTAAAGGGGTTAGAAAAAAATATACTCAGTAAGTATTTCAAAGAAGAGAAAGTAGAAGGCTTATAAGAGAAAATAATAGTGGGTCGGTCAAATCCAAGCACTTATGTAAAGAGGTCGGTCCAACCCGACCACATAATAAAATCTTCCTTTATTTTGTGTCTGTGGACATAGATTGGATCCATTCCGTCGAACCACGTTAAATCCTTTGTTTGTTGTGTGTTTTCTTGACTCTTGCTAAGTTTGTATTTTACCCCCAAAACCAAACCAATTCGCAGCTGAGTGGAGATTATTTGAGGAGTGTTCTTCCAGAACTACCCCTGGAATGAAAATCAACCGTCAATAATTTTTTATAGCGGATTTCATATATGAAAAATGTATTGCTTTAAAGTAGGATTTGGTCTGACTCTGACATGTATATTTTTAGGAGGCATGAGAGAATAGGGTCTTAAAATGTAATTACTTTAAAGTAGGAGTTGGTATGACTCTGACATGTAAATGCTTTAATTTCATTGCATGTTCTCATGTCATTTAACTTTTACTTTCAATCTAGGAATATCTGGAAGTATATTTTCTTTATTTATTAACTGTGCAAAATAGAGACACAAATATGATGCCATAAGGTGTTGTTTTATCACTCTCCTATCAGTATTTTCTGTCACTTTATCTACACTCCTGAACTTTATTAGGTAAAGCAGTAAATTTATGCCTATAAAATTATATAGTTATGAAATTAATTCTTACTCCTTTCTTGATTTTTCTTTCAGATCTAGCACATTCTCTATAGTTGGAAAACGTATTGCCACCAGAGAAGGTATGCTTTTCTTATTACGTAGATACATTAATTTAAGATGATATTGTAATACATTTTGTATTTGTTTGGTTTTTATTTTCATATTATTATAATCCATATATGATATTTCATGTTTATTTTGAGAATTCAAATTATGATATAACAAAGGAAGCCAAATAAGGTATTTCATGATAAATATAGAGTTGATTAATCATAAAAGTATAAAAGATAGGGGAACACTAGAATATAAAAATGATGTTAATGGGTTTCTTAATTTTTCATTTAGAAGGGTGGGAAGCAATGGAAAAATAAGATGTCTTTACTACAACTACTTGTATTGTGTTTTCCATGATAGAGGTGGTTTTCACTCATTTGATTGTTTATGGGATATTAAAAGATTATAAAAATTATTCTTTGCATGGAAAAGATAGTGAAGATGATAAAGTAAATGAAGATTCTGATGGGGATAAAGATTTTGATGATTTAATGAGATGGTTCTTTTAATCCATGATGTAACAAATGTAAGATTTATTAATTTCAATGAAGGTGTGGCTGAAGTGGGATGTGAAAGCAAGGAAGTGACCATGTGCATGAAAAGGTTACTAGATTGATGGAAGATGCTGAGCAAGATTTATTTCCTAATTGTAATAGTTTCTTAAAGTTGGAATTTATTATTCATATTCTCTATTCAAAATGCATCAATGGTTGGAGTAATAAATCTTTAACTATGTTGTTTGGCCTTTTGCGAAAAACCTTCCTTCATAATGAAAATTTTCCAAAAAATTCATAAGAAGCAAAAAATAACACACATGATTTAAATTTGAATTATTCTAAGATTGATGTTTGTAAGAATGATTGCATACTTGATCGAAAACAATATGCTAATCTTCAAAGTTGTCCTGACTGTGGATGCTCAAGGTGGAAAAATGGTGGTTTTGAAGGTGAAAATGATAATCTTAGTGATTGTTCAAGTAAAGGAAAAAATTCCATAAAAAATTTTACGTCATTTTCCATTAATACCAAGACTTCAAAGAATTTTATATATCTTCAAAGCTAGCATCTCATATGCAGTGGCATAATGAGAAATGCTCTGATAATGGGGTTTTGAGGCATCCAGCTGATTCTAAGACATGGAAATCTTTTGATGAGATGCATCATGACTTCTCATTGGATTCTTGAAATGTAAGGCTTGGTCTATCTTCAAATGGGTTAACCTATTTGGAAATTTAAGCACTTCTTATAGCATATGGCCATTTTTTCATGCTTTCATTGCTAAATCCCGGTCCAATGGCTCGTGGAAATGACGTTGATATTTATTTAGAGTCTTTAATCGATGAATTACAAGAGTTATGGGATGTTGGGTTTGAAACGTATTGACTCTTATATAGCTTTTAATTTCAAATTACAAGTTGCATTATTATGGACCATTAATGATTTTCCCGCTTTTGCGAATTTATCTAGGTGGATGTGGATGTCGGTTTTCACCCGATGTCCACAATCAATAATTTATAGGTTGGGGGCACTAGCGAGCCTGCAAAACAAAGGTAGAATGAGCGGGGAGTATTGCCCACCAGTGTGGTGGAAGCCGTAGGCTCTTCGACGCCCAAGTCAATAATGTGGATGAGTAGAAAATAAAGAGAAGCAAGGTTTCATGTTACCTTAATCTCCGTCTATTTGCCGTGAGGGCGGTGGGTTTGTGTTTCGAGGATGAGATACTAAGAAATCTGAGATGTCAATGTCTCATTCTCCAAGCCAAGAACTCTATTTTTATAAGCCCATTGAAGTAGGCTCATTCATTCTTTTGCTCGTTGGACCTTCTGTAACAGTCAATTTAATGGAGAAGTTATGAGCTTAGGCGTTTTCTAATTTGGTAACTGACGAGTCTGTAGGCCATTTTGACTGGTCTCTCATTGAAAATGGGCTTGGGCTTGTGAGGTCTCTTAGTCCAATATCGATTTTCAAGCTGGACTTATTAGTGGGTTTCGGGTTTCTAGCTTTGTGGTTGGCCTAGAGATGAAATGTCGATTCTACCATTGGTCCCAAATTTGGCCCGTACAGTGGAGTACTAAATGAGCTCTTCCTTGTCCCTCTTGCAATGTTGACACATGCTCTCAATAGTTAACACATGGTCATTAATTTTGTTACATGAGACATTGTTGAATTAGAATATCATGGACCTAATAAAATTATACTTTTTTAATGCGATTGGTGTGATGTATACGATGAGCAAAAGGGTATAAAGAAGAAGCTGAATAGGGTTATCACAATTAATATCACACATTTTTTTACAAATGGATGAGCCATCAATGTTCGCTAGCCAAGTTGAGCAAGTGTACTATTTGGTAGATCAACTGAACTCAAATTGGTGAATAGTAGTTAAAATTATTCCTCGTAACTACTATGACATGGCTTTTGATTAAAAAATGACGATGATGATAAACTATATTAGGATGTTGGAGAGTCTGGTATAGTAGATTATTCCCATTATAATATGGTTGATGCAGATGATAAAGAGATGTTGTTAGTAAGGTTGATATAGATTAAAGAACTATGGATAGAAATAATATGAACAAATTTAGTGGTTGTAGGTCTAAAGAAGAAGAAGAAGATGATGATGATGATGATGATGATGACGACGACAACGACGACGACATGGAGTCCATAAGTTATGATTTTAGTGAATGAACATTTTGATATGGTAAATATTTGTATATGAATATTTATAATACATTGTATTATGCCATTTATTGTGATTTTATTATCTCTATATGAATGCCAAAAGCTAACCTTTATGTCTGCATGTATTTTTTATAGATTCAATGACAAATCAAGTGGAATCCACGTATGTGGAAGGATCTCATTTGAAACAACTCGAAATGGAAGTTGGTACGTTTGTATTGTTTAAACTTGTGCAGTTGAAATATCTATATAATATTTACTACATAGTTTGTTTTTAGGTAAAACAAACACGCGGTGAAAGACTAATGGTGTGAAATGGAAACGTAACAGAGATGAAAAATCCGAACTAGTGGTTATGGATATACCTTAAATTCTTTTAAGGGTAGTTGGTAATAATGCCCAACAATTTAAAACAGAGACCATTATCTAGTGAAGCAATATTATTCTCTTAATGTTAATAAATGGTCTGACATAAATTTAAGCATCAGAAAAAAGGTCATGGATAAAGTGAAAGTTAACTATACTTGACTCTAAGAATTTTTGTGTAAGCAAATGGTTGTATAAATATTTATTGTTTAACATTTATAACGGTTTATATGTGATGTGATATAAGAAATATTTGTGCCTCCTAAGAGTGCTATGTAGAACGTGTTGTTTGGAGGGTTTTGATGAAGAGGTATCGAAGTTGGCGATTTGGATTAAAGAGAGATTATTATCTAAAATACAAAACTGAAAAAGGAGCGTTTAAGTTATTGTCCCTCTAGAGTTTATTATAATGAGTGGAAATGGTTGGTGAAGAAATATTGGGGAACCCTAAAGTTCAAAGTAAAGTAAGTTGTACTTAATCAACTCATTATAATCCAGAGTAACCCAAAAGTTCAGAATAACCCAGTTATTGGAATTCCAAAAAAATCCTTAACTGGATTTCTGCCCATAAATTGGATTTCTGGATTTTTATTGTTGCAAAAATTCAATTAAGGATTTATGCGGCAGAAATCCAATTACTGGATTTCTGCAGAAATTCAATTTATGGGCAATCCAATTAAGGATTTCTATTGCAGTAGAAATTTAATTTCTGGTTTTTTACTGCTGTAGAAATACAATAATTAGATTTTTGCCCAAAAATTGGATTTCTACAGCATCGTAAATCCAATTAAGTGTGTTATTTGTTTATTTTTTATTTTCCTCGCATGTTATTAATATAAAATTTTTAATGCAGCATATTAGTGATGTAAATTCTGCCAATCAAAAAAAAACCAAAAGATGTTTGCTTGCATGGGTACCAAGTCTATTGTAAAAATTGCGCAAGAAATGTTAAAATTTTAATATCAGTAAGTGTGTTATTTTATTTCTTTCTATTAATTATTTATGTAACTCATGTTGCTATAGTTTAATGTCTCTGGAGTTCCCTTCCTTTTCGGAATTAACCTTCCAGCTTTCAGACGGTGCCTCCATAAGAGACTCGTCATTGGGCTATGCGTAAAAATACAACGTCTACAAAGGCCCTCTCCCTTTTAAAGAGTAAATCACAGATGACAATAAAATCATCCTAGTGTGACGAATGAAGAGATAGCTACTCGAATTTAATCTGAATTTGAGGAGAAAGTGGTTAACTGACCGGTGCGTAATCACACGCGTATAACACAAGCGCACGTATCGTTCAAGTAGTATAAAAAGTATCGATCCCACGAGGACTTAATACCTAATCTATTAATTTTATGAGGTCAAATGATTACTAGTATCTAACAGGTTGTTTGATTGATTTGAAATGGTGATGATTCTAAATTTAAAAACAAGTAAATAAAATTGCACGAAAGTAGGTTTAAGAAAATTCAATATTAGGAAACTATCTAGGGTTGTGAATCTTTCTAATATCTTTTAAAACATGAAGTGGTTATTTCATGTTTGTGTAATAAATCGGTTTACTAACCTGGAACACTAAATTATGCGAAAGCCTCTGTCGATGGTCAGACGCAAATACCCAGTATAACCCAATTGAACCATATGTCTATGTCAACCAAATTACCTGGATTCATTAAGTTTAAGTTCCAATTATGGCTACCCCCGCCCGACAGGTATATGTCTATCCTGTAAGGAAATCTATTAAAGGGTTATCTATCCTCAAGGAAGATCGTGGGCTATTAACTCTAAGGCTGAAACCTAAAATTCCTTTGTCAAGTTTATTTTAGATTTACCATATCAATCTTATTAGTGGCCAATTAACAAGACGCATTAAGCTTAAGACTTAATAAGTAAACCTTTAAATTACCCAAACTATAAAATAACCCCTTATAAACCGGTGATATTAGAATTCATCACAACCCCAGATAACTAACTTAGTTACAACACATAACTATGGCTAGTAAAAACTTAAAAATAAATAAAAGACATAAATTAAAATGCTGAAAAGTAAATTGCTGAAAAGTACATTGCTGAAAAGTAAATGACGGAAAGTAAATGCTGAAATTAAATACTGAAAATTAAATGCTGAAAAGTAAATGCTGAAAAGTAAATGCTGAAAAAGTAATTACTGAAAAGTAAATGCTGAAAGTAATTGTTGAAAGTAAATTGCTGAAAAGTAAATGCTGAAAGTAAATGCTGAAAAGTAAATAAAGTAAAAGTACAATAAAAGAAAATGTTGAGGTAAAAGGATCCACTTTATTACTTCTATTTTAGATATCTCCCTTCATATAATATATTAACTTTGCATGATAATTACCAACCAGCCATATAGGCGGTATCCAGATTAAGTCAAATTAATAATTAATTACCAACCGACCAATCAGGCGGTATCCAGTTTAGTCAGGTTAAAACCAATTTAAATAATTACCAACCGACCAATATGGCGGTATCTTCGTTAAGTCAGGTTTTAACTAGTTTATATATTATAATTAAGGGAGATTAATCTAAATATTAGTAATAAAAGTTTTACCTTTTACCCCCCGCAAAGGGGAGTTACCTCCTCATTACTGAAAAGTAAAAAATGAAAATTAAAGAAAGAAAAGTACTGTGCGTAAAAGTAAATTGCGGAAAGTAAAAACTGAAAAGTAAAGAAAAGAAAGTGCGAAAGCGGAAATTAATTACTGAAAGCTGTGAATAAACAAACAAGATACAATCTTCTTAGTATTCTTAAGGAATTCCTTAGAAGAAAGTATGAATTTACAAATGAAATGACTTGGTATTTATAAGCAAAATTTTACCTCCATCAAATCATCCACCAAATCCATTATTAATTGCTCCACTAATTTCTCCACTAATTGCTCCACCAAATTCATTATTAATTGCTCTACTAATTGCTTATCATGTTGGTGGTGATTTGATAATTTTTATTATTTATTTATTAATTTATTTTTTGCTTTGAAAATGACTTTAATAATTACACACAACACACTTCTGGCTGGTTCATCCATTTCGGGCATGATATATTCAGAATTCGAAATTATTTTATTTTTCAAAGTTGTATATCTTTGAGTCTTATTTAATCTAGAACTTGAATCAGCTCAATCCGATATCGGAGTAAAAAGTTATGCATAAAATACGACAGATGCGCAAAATTGGAATTTCCAAAACTGCACTTCGTTAAAACGCCCTTTCAAGTTTCCAATCTCCAAAATTAATATGTCAAGTCCAATTTTTGCCCTTATTTGACCCACATTTCGTCCTAAATGATTTAATTGTGTCCCAATATTATTTTATCTGCAAAATAAACTAAAACACATCAAAACGTTCATCAAACCCGAGAAACTAAACAAAATATTAAGTAAAAAAGGCGGTAAATATTGATATATTTTCCGCTCATCACACCCCCAAACCTAACATTTTGCAAGTCCTCAAGTAAAACAACAAAATAAAATACAAGAAACAATTAAAATTAAACTAAGCCACTTTCGTAGGGATCACGGTCGCATTTAGCGTATGCAACAAGCCTTTAAACCCCTAGGTGTCCCTATTGGACGAGTTGTAGTCTCGTGAGGGTTTACAGCGACGATACCCACAAATGTATTATAAAAGTAAAAAGATAGTGAAACTAATGCACACAAAAGCAATAAAGAAGTTAGTGACTAATCAGGTGAAACTTCTACTCCAAGTTACTAGTTTTTTATTTCTTTCTAAATTACCGAATAAGTAAATTATCCGATTATATTTACCATTCTCCATATGCACAGCCGAAAAAATATTAATCTACTCATTTTTGCCCAAAACAGTCACAAGTGCAGTTGATAAGAGAGTAATATTTTTGTCCTAAAGTTTTATCAGAATTCACACCTTTTTGCAGAAATGGAATAATTTTTCTAATTGTTCTGATTTTTTTCTTTGATTTTTGATTTTTTTTTATTTATATACAATATCTTCCATCTATGTAGCGAGTGTTGGGTCGGTGGCTCCCAAACTAGTTGGTTTTAGGGCACCAGGTGTTAAGACACCCATACAGACTTAATTACTCAGACTTCAGATATATATATTTTTGCAGCATCTTTGATCCATGTAGCGAGCTTTGGGCCAATGACTCCCAAACCAGTTGGTTTTAGGGCACTAAGTGTTAAAACACCCTTACAGACTTAATAACTCGGATCTCAGACGTTTTTTTTTTTTACTCCATCACTTTTTGAGATGCTTCCTCCAATTAAACTAGAGCACTGAATATTACAAACTTTTCAATTATAGCTCATGTCCGTATGTTACTATGCATGTTGATAATACCTGCTAACTGAGCATATGAAGATCCATTTTAGTCAGTATTATGGAGAATTCACAAATTAAATAATTCAAAAGGAAATAAAAAAAAATTAACTTGTTCCGAATTAGGTTTGAGATACGTCTCAGGAGTGGAAACTCCTTACCCAGCTATCTCTTACCAATTTCACCTTTTTAGTCAAAATAAAAACACAAAAACGCAAAATATTTTTGTAATTTTTGAAAAAATTTCAATTTTTATGTATTTTTTGAAAAATTTTGGACTAAAAAAAAACAAACAAACACCATTAAAAACAAGATACTGATCAACTAATTCTCTCCCCCAAACCTAAATGAGACATTGTCCCCAATGTCTTAAACGTAGAAGAATAGTTTAGAAGACAGTACCTGGTTAACTGAAATTCTACAAGAAAAGTTAAAGGTTAAGATCCAGATTAATATGACGCCTCTTACCACGATCGTCCTCAGACCAATTTATCTTTGAAAGTGTTGGACAATTATGACCCATAGCATCACTATTTGTACATATCATTGTGTTGTTGTACAAATTAACTATGTGACAAAGGAAAATGCCCTTTTATCATTTGTAATTAGATTACCAAGACGTATAAATGATAGAAGGTCCATATGATTAGTTCCGGATTGAGATGATATGAGACAATATCAATCCATAAAGGTTTAATCATTAAATATCCCTAGTCAGAGTATTATCGAGATTGGACATCGATAATGCGTAAGAGACTAGTATTACACTTGTGCGCGTTGTGGGAGCATAACAGCATAGTTCTCATATATTTGCGTATAGGATACTCATGCAAGTGTAATAGGAGGTAGTGTTTACCGATGGTACGGAAACATCTTCGCTCTGGATAGACCCCTCAGAATTCCATTGGTAGTATGACTATGTGTCTATGGAAGTCCGAATCAGGGTAGGTGTATTTGGTCTTAACCTGAGACTTGCACCGCTAATACTTGCGACAATCAATATGCTTTGGTTTTGGTCGTCCAGGGCTTTAACAGGTTCTGTGTACGCCCTTCTGGGTATATTGAGAATCGTAGTGTATTGGGTGTGATGTCAAGACGGAAGTATCACTCCAGTCATAGTGGAGATGATGATCACGTAGGATACGGAACTGGTTCTCTTATATGCTGCAGCTATCGGGATATTATGACTAGGTCATGTTTATCCGATTATAGAGACTAGTTACCAGAGATCCGATATGTGCTTCGTACGGGGCAGACACATTTCCAGCCCCAGGCCTTGCACATGACATCCGATGCTGGATCGTAATACGCAATACTACGTATACTACGCCTGATATAGATCACATATTCCTATAAGAATATTTCTGGAGAATTGGGTAGGCACGGTGTTTTGCTAGAAGCCAACCATGTCGTGTAAATCGGTAAAAACGTAAACTAGGTACGTACGTGTTCGGATAGTCCGACGACCGGATTTACTGCCAACATATCCGGGGATCTCATGGGTCGCTTCCCGAAGATTCACCGATGACGTATGACTCGCACTTTATTAATCTGGGATTAATTAGTAGAGAGAGAGAAAATTAATCTGGGATTAATTACGGAGATATTCTATCTGGGATAAAATATTATTTAAAGAGAGAGAACGATTAATTTGGAATTGATCGATAAATTAATATATTCGATATATTAACTGAAATTGGATTTCGACGCGGAATTAAAATTAGATTTTAATTCGGACGAACGAGTTAATTTAGATTAATTCGTTAGCGACATGAATAATAATTTTGCTAGGCATTATTATTTAATTAAATTTGATTTAATTACGTCGCAACGGAAAATTCATAATTCGGAATTAGCGAACCCGAGCCCGGGAATGTTTGCTGGCCCACTCGTATTTCGAATCAAGTGGGGCCCACAAATCACATCAAGCGTCACATCAACTAGTCAACTTGGTTACTTTAAAGTGATAGAAGTTGGTGGTTGCTTTTTTTGCACACTTTGTCATTCTCGGAATGACTAATACCAACTTTTGATTTTTGGTATATGGATAATTGATTTTAGAAATCAATGATATAACACTTGACTTTCTCTCTTTCATTCTTCTCTTCTCCCTCTCACACCCAAGGGGCCATTTTCTTCCTCCATTTTTCTGCAATTGCCGTGAGATGTAGGAGAAACATAGGAAGTTTTACGGCAAAATTTCCAAGGTGCTAGCACACATTCGGGGTCTTGCGAAGGTGATAGGGAAACCCACCCGTGGGCATGGAATCACAACTTAAAGCTTGGAGCTTGGTGGACATCCATGTCCGAATTTTGGAGGAGCACAAACCAGCCCACTGCCGTGAGCACCTTGGAGGAGGAAAAGATTTTTGTGTTCAACGCATCGCATAACCGATCAATGTAAGTATGATTCCGCCATATTTCATTGTTGTATTCGCACATGTTTCTTGCTTGAAATCGATATTGGGACTAACTAGAAACTCTACAATGGTATCAGAGCCATTATGAGCATGAAATTTGATTTGGGTAAAATTTGGGTAAATTGGATTTGAGCATGTTTGAGTGAAATTAATTGTTTGAGCATGCTTGTATATGAATGACTTGGAGTTGTTTCTGATCAATTTTGTGAAAAATGGATTGGATCATTTTTTCCCCAAATTGTTGGCTTGGTCGAAACTTACTGCCCTTAAAAGTCATGGTGATTTTTTTATTTTTGATTCATTGGATGAGTTGAAATCATTTGGGAAATGTTGATTAAGATTTAATTGGATTGAATTTTGAATTGGACAAATAATCCCTAATTACCGTGGACTTGAAGCATGTAAAATGATGTGATTTTTTTATTCAAATGTGTTGGACATGTGTTGATGATAATGAGCATAATTAATTAGGCTAATTGGTGTTTTGGAAATGTTAATTTGGTTAATTAATTATGGCATACACTTTAGGTTAATTAAATTATGAAATTTGGAATTTTGGTAATTTAATTAATTGGGCCAAATTTGGAATTAGGCTTTTAAAGTTGTAATTGGGCTTAATGGGCTTGGTTGGACCAAGTTTGGTTTAGGCTAATTGGTTGGATCCAATTGGGCCCAAAACCATATCCATAAAGTCTAATTATGACTTAATGGACCTTTAATATTAATTGGGCCTAATGGGCCTAAATTGGTTTCTTGGCAAATAAGGGTGATTCCTTAAATGGGCTTTGGTATTTGGGTTTGACCCATATTGACCAAAAGTCCATGCCTTAGAAATTAATTAAAAGCCCATTGGACTTTAATTAAATTAACATTGGATGTTAATCGGGTTTTGAGACCCGTAACGATTAGATTTAGAATCTAAGTCGTAAAGGCACATTAAAAAGTGTAATATTTATTTGGAATTATTAAATAAATTGAATTAGTATTAAATACAAATTGAATTGGATTAATATTGTAGTTTAATATAATTCAAGAATTCGTACTTTGAGTACTTATTCGCAAAACGAGTTTAACTCGCGCAAAATCAAATCGTTGTTTGAACATTGGATGGTCATTAATTATCAGATTAATTAATTGGATTAGATTGATTGATAACATGTTTGTGTGAATACATGGATGCGATGTATGAATAATGTATATCGGATGGATATTAGATGGGTGAGGCATTTGGAAATTGTTGTAATAAATTTAGAATTTATTGGACCTGCGTGTCCAGCCTATTACCTCTTGACTCTTTGTATCTCTCTTCTCACCTATTCCCCTCAATGTAAATGAGGTTTCTTTAGAAGTGTTATGTAATCGGGTAGAAGTAATACTTGTGCTTGCAAGAGAGAGGAAAGGGAGAGATTTGTTCTAGGAACAATGTTTTAAGTATCCATCCGCATATCATTATTATATTTATTTATACGCGCCTTATTATGTGTTTAGAATGCATATTTAAGGGTGTATGATTATGAGACCTTAACAAAGATAATTAATTGGTTGCCAATTACGCGAAAAACCCTCAAAACATATTAAGCGTTTTTTTTCCTTCCATTGAGTGATTCTTACTCAAGATCCAAGATTGGCACTGGTTTGTTGGCCAAAGTCAAGACATTTGTCTGTCACGGATGTGTTTGAATCATGAAGGCTTTGTTCCATATCGGTGTCTTGTCCAAGTTGTGATTTGTTGGCCATAGTCAAGATCACTTCTTGTCCATCGACATCGATTACGAAGCTTTCCATGGTCAATGGGTTCCGCTTAACTAGGATCATTAAGTTTGTTGTGCCAAAGCCAAGGCTTAATTGATTCAGAGGAAAAAGGTTAGGGAATATATTTGATATATTGGCATATATAAGATATATGTTTCGGACTTGGATGTCCACCTACTGGATCTAGGAATTGGATGGGATCCAATTGATCTTAGAGATCTACCTAGTTAATTATCATACAATTTGTTGGCCAAAGTCAAGATTGTGTGTTATTTAACGGGATCCTAGCCCACTAGGAAACAAGGTTTCCCGAGTACTCCACAGATGGTTAGAGGCTCGTCGAAAAATAGTGGGAGGCAAGTATTAAATTTGCAATATTCGTTTAGTTACTTGCCAATACGCGCTCATTCAAATTTTTCGTCAATATAAATTAATATATTAGTTTGACTAATATTTAATGTTGTTTTAATAAAACAGTTAGACTGTATTCAAACTATTTCAATTAATAGTTGATTTTATAATTGGATTATAGTAATCAATATAATTTAATTTAACTAATTAAATTATAGTTGATTATATAGTTGGACTATAGTAATCATTATAATCAATAGTACCTAAAATCGTTGATTTGATAGTTAGACTATTGGAATCAAGATAAATGAAATATTAGTGTTTAAAACATAATCCTGGGTGAAAATGTATTTAAACGACTTTAATTTTCAGATTGGGAATAATATCTCAGGATAGTCCTGAAAACCGAGAAGTTACTTTATTTGATATAGTGACGAATCGAGCCTAAGCCCGGAGTTGAGCAAATAGTAGAACATGATATTTGGAATATTCATGTGATGATAACTTTAGTGCTTAATCCATTATTCTTGCCAAATAGACTTCTTAATTTCTTAGTCAGAACTAAGGATTAGATCCTTATAGTATGATATTGAAATTGAAGGATCTTCATAGATCTATCCTTAGATCTTAGAAGTACAAATTGCAATAGAAAACTCTTGGAGAGTTAAGGGCTATGCTCAATGAGACAAAGCCAGAGCTTGCAATAAGGGAAGAAGCGCAAGGCGCATCTTACTTCGATATGGAAAAAGGGCAAAGGAAAAATCATTATAATCTTCCGGGAAGACATAGGACATATCCCAAAATGTCTGCCTAAAATGTGGCAAATGGGGTCACTGGAAGCGTGACTGCCGTATGGACAAGGCAGACATAAAGGAAGAAAAGACGGGGCAAGGCTCCAGCTTTAAATATGTTTGTTATAAACATGTTCACTACTAGTATTAAAATTGGATTTTAGTTACTAAGTGTGGTACATAAATATGTACTGGTGTGCAGAATTTGCTAAATAACAGGATACTGACTTCAGTTGAGATTTATCTGCGAATCGGAAACGGGACGAAAGTCGCTGTTTTAACCGTAGATACCAAAGTTTAGGAACTACTGTAACATCCCGCCTAGGCCAGGATGCTACCGGCAGGAGACAGGAGAACCCATCTCCATAAGCCTCTAATTCTAACGAAATTTCGGCATGATGATGTGTTGTAACATCACGCAACCTGGCCTGTAGCCAACATCCACATACAACAAGAACCAACACATCGGCCTCAGGCCGGAACATCAACAACAAAATCAAGGCCTCAGGCCTGAACTCAAAGAAGAAAACAAATACTTGGCCTCCGGCCAGAACTCAGAATTTAAAACTTATGCTATTACAACACTTATACAAATAATAAGCAAATACAAATAAAAACTAAACAAAGGGCCGTGAGGACCCATAACTTGACCCAGGACTTGACACTTCTTCGACTGCAAGTTGGGGCGATCCACTGTCTTCAAAGTCTTCACCAAACTCCTGCTACTGACCTGCCCAACTGCAACAGAAAGATGTGAGTCACGATAACCCAGTAAGTAATCATACTCTCATTTCAGCATAAATACAAAAACTTTTATTCATTTCTCTTTTTGTTTCTTAACTTATCTTAAACTGTAAACATGCATTAATCACAATTTTGACTTAGCTGTACAATTCTTATCCTCTATAGAGACCCTACACTTTCACCCAGCCCTTTAGTCTGGTCAAACACATACTTTAGTTTCTATTTAACATTTACTACACGAGCATTTCATCCTATATCTGTCAAGTTGGAACACCTGTTATAGTTATCTTTTTCTCATTTTATTGAAATATCATCAGATCGGTAATATACACTATCATTTTTCATCACAACTATTATCAATCA